>CM069765.1:575000-672500 GCA_036169595.1 Dictyostelium firmibasis | reverse complement strand
TGTTGAAGGTAAAACTTTCCTCAATGGTAAAGCTTTGGAAATCGATTTCGAGCGTATTACAGGTTATGTCGAACAAATGGATGTTCATAATCCAGGTCTCACCGTAAGAGAAGCTTTACGTTTCTCTGCTAAACTTCGTCAAGAACCTTCAGTTTCATTAGAAGAGAAATTCGAATATGTTGAACATGTTTTGGAAATGATGGAGATGAAACATTTAGGTGATGCTTTAGTAGGTACTTTAGAAACTGGTGTTGGTATTTCAGTAGAAGAGAGAAAGAGATTAACTATTGGTGTTGAGTTGGTAGCTAAACCACACATTCTTTTCCTTGATGAACCAACTTCTGGTCTCGATGCCCAATCATCCTACAACATTGTTAAATTTATTCGTAAGTTAGCAGATGCAGGTATGCCATTGGTTTGTACAATTCATCAACCATCATCTGTATTATTTGAACATTTCGATCGTATTCTCTTATTAGCAAAAGGTGGTAAAACCGTTTACTTTGGTGATATTGGTGATAAATCAAAAACCCTCACTTCTTACTTTGAACGTCAAGGTGTACGTCCATGCACTGACTCAGAGAATCCAGCTGAATACATTTTAGAGGCAACTGGTGCAGGTGTTCATGGTAAGACCGATATTAATTGGCCAGAGGTTTGGAAACAATCACCAGAACTCCAAGAAGTTCGAAGAGAATTAGCATCACTTGAATCTGCTGGACCATCTACTTCAAATGAAAATGGTACACCAAGAGAATTTGCTACTAGTATTTGGTACCAAACATGGGAGGTCTACAAGAGAATGAATTTAATTTACTTTAGAGATCCTTTCTATGCATATGGTAGTATTCTTCAAGCTGTTATGACAGGTTTAATCGTTGGTTTTACTTTCTGGAATTTAGGTGATAGTTCAACCGATATGAATCAACGTATCTTCTTTATTTTCCAAGCTCTTTTACTCGGTATTCTTTTGATTTTCGTAGTTATGGTTCAATTTTTAATTCAAAAGGAATACTTTAAGAGAGATTATGCCAGTAAATTCTATTCTTGGTTCCCATTCGCAATATCGATTGTATTGGTTGAAATTCCATACACCATTGTTTGTGGTACTGTTTTCTTCTTTTGTTCATTCTGGACAGCCGGTCTTTTCATGGAAGGTGATAATAGTGCAAACTTTTACTTTTGGATTATCTTTATCATTTACTTGTTCTTCTGTGTTTCATTCGGTGGTGCCATTGCTGCAGTTTGTAATCATATGTTTTTAGCGATGACTCTTGTACCATTGCTAATTATCTTCCTTTTCCTTTTCTGTGGTGTTATGGTCCCTCCATCTCAAATTCCAACATTCTGGAAAGGTTGGATCTATCACTTGAATCCCTGTCGTTATTTTATGGAAGGTATCATCACTAACGTTCTCGAAAACCAAGAAGTAAAATGTTCATATGATGATTTTACCAAATTCCAAAATCCTTCCGGTTTGACATGTGAAGAATATTTCGTTCCTGCCCCTGGATTTGGATATGTACAAAATACAACTGCTTCCCACTCGGAATGTGGTTATTGTGTTTTCAGTAGTGGTAAAGAATACTATAAAACTCTTGAATGGAGCGCTGATAATAAAGGTAGAAGTATTGGTATTCTCATTGCTTTTTGGATTTTCAATATATTCCTTGTAGTTACCTTTGTTTACCTCACAAGAAAACCAAGTAGATAAATTAATAATATTACTACAAAAATTAAATAAATAAAATAATAAAATTACTATTAAAAAATAAAATAATAAATAAAAAAATAAAAAAATAAATAAATAAAAAAAGATGAGAAATATATTTTACTTTTAGGTTTTGTTGTACCTATCTTTTTTTTTTTTTTTTTTTTAAATTTTACCAAAGTACAAAACAAATATTAATTTTTTATTTTCTTCGGATTTTGAATATTTCGTTATATGAACAAACATGACGTTTCGGTTTTATATATCAAATCTATGATTTCCAACTTAAAAAAAAAAAAAAAAAAAAAACGAAGCGGTGTGACCCATCTTAATAATCATTAAATTAAAAAAAACAGTGTTGGGAAATATAAAAAATTTTTGGTTAGTTTCTAAAATAGAAACTTTCACACCCCGACACTCGAATCTTTGCATCAAAAAAATAAATAAAAAAAAAAATTTAAAAAAAAAAAAAAACCAGTATTGGGTTTTTCTCTTGGGTCTGCACAAAAAAAAAAAAATCTAATTTTATTTTTTTTTATTTTTTTTTTTTTTTTCGTTTTTATATAAAATAAAAACCAAATAAAATTTTTTTATTTTTTTATTTTTCAACCAATACCAAATACCAACCAGCTTTCACACTCATTTATTCTTTTTAAGAATATTTTTTTTTTTTTTTTTTTTTTTCTTTTAAAAAATTATTTTTTAATTTTTAATTTTTTTATTTTATTTTTATTTTATTTTAATTATCAATTTTTTTTTTTTCAAAATTTCAAGAAATAAAAAAAAAAAAAAAAAATGAAATTAATTTCAACATTTTTTATATTATCAATAATTATTAATTGTTGTTTCTCAGTGATTCCAACATCAGTTAGATTAGCATTTGGTAAGAATCAAGATGAAGTTAGAGTTACATGGTGGACTGATGATTCAATGGATTCACCAGTAGTTTTATATAATACTGAAATGTTTTTACCAGAACAAGATTCAGCTAGTGGCCAAGAAGCAACTGTTATGGATTATGATACATTAGGATTCCATGGACATCCAACTACAGCAGTTTTAAGTGGATTGAAAGAAATGACTCAATACTTTTATACAGTTGGTAATAAAAATAGTGGAGAATATACAGAGGTTTATAATTTCACCACTGGTAAAATCAATCAACTCGGTGAGATAACACCATTTACCTTTTCAATTTTTGGTGATATGGGATATGGAGGCAAAGGATTGGACTCTGATTTCTATACAGTTGCAAACTTGTATGAACGTTCAAATGATTTAGCATTTAATATTCATGTTGGTGATATTGCATATGCCGATGAAACATGGGATTCCGCAATCAATGGAAACCAAACCGTTTGGAATCAATTCTTAGATTCAATCAATCCAGTCTCATCTCATTTAATCTATATGACATGTCCAGGTAATCACGATATTTTCTATGACCTTTCAGTCTATCGTCGTACTTGGTTAATGCCAACTGATGATAGTTATGAAGTATCTTGGTATTCATTCGATTATAATGGCGTTCATTTCGTTGGTATCTCTTCAGAACATGATTTTTTACCACTCTCTGAACAACATACTTGGATTGAGAATGACTTGAACACTTTTAGATCAAAGAATCCAGATAGTTGGATTGTTATGTTTGCTCATCGTCCATTCTATTGCTCAACAGTTTGGAATTGGTGTAATACTACCAAAGATGATTTAAAGAAAGCTTTTGTTTATTCACTCGAAAATTTACTATACAAATATAATGTCGATATGTTTATCTCTGGTCATACTCATTCAAGTGAAAGAACTTTACCAACCTACGATGGTAAACCACTTGGTACCTATTCAAATCCAAAGGCAACCATTCATATTACCGTCGGTACCGGTGGTAACTCTGAAGGTAATCAACATAATTGGTATCCTCAACCAATTTGGTCAAGTGGTTATAGAATATCTGATAATGGTTTTGGTTTAATGAACTTTATAAACTCTACAACTTTGTCTTGGCAATTCGTTGCAAATATTAATAATACTATTGTTGATGAAATTTTCATTACTAAAGGTCAATTTTAAAATTAACAAAAAAAAAAAAAAAATAAAAATAAATCTTTTTGTATCCAAAATAATATAAAAAAAAAAAAAAAAAGTGATTTGAAATTTTTTTTCTTTATTATTTTTTTTTTTGTTTCATTCAAAAGTGGTAAAGATAACCACTTACTAAAAAAGAAATCAATTATCTCCTTTTTATTTTTTCATTATGCAAATAAACTTTTTTAGAATTTCGTTTTTATTTTTTTTATTTTTTTTTTTTTTTTTTTTTTTTTTATAATTTTTTAATTTTTTTTTTAATTTTTTTTTTTTTTTCAAAAAACTCAAAAAAAAAAAAAAAACGAACGACAACTGTTTTGAGTATTGTTTTGATATTAATTTAGATATTAATCAAAAAGTAGAGTAACAATGCCAGTTTCAAAAAAACTTAAGGTTAACACAACAGTTACAGTACCAACTAAAAAACCAATTGAGCCTGTTGTTGAAAAAACACATAAACAATCAAAAGAACCAAAAGCAACAACCACACCAATAAAATCCACAACAACAACAACAACAACAACAACAACAGCATCATCTAAAAAACAAACAAACACTAAAGAATCATTACAACCAATTATCAAAGCTCCAAATAGTACAAAAGTTCATCATTGTTCATTCTCAAGTTGGTTACCAAAACCAATCACTTCAATTAGCTATAACCAAGAAAATAATTTAATTGCAGTATCACGTCAAGAATCACCTATTGAAATTTGGGTTAAAAATGATCAAGAATTAATTTTATTAAAAGTAATTATCAGAAATAATATTTATATAAATGTTTTAAAAAATATTAATTAGTTTTTTTTTTTTTTTTTTTTTTTTTTTTTATCAGACATTGGGAGGATCGAAATTTGATTTACCAATTATTTCAACAGTTTGGTTAAAGAAAACAGTATTATTATCAGTATTTGAAAATAAATTTGTAATTTGGGACATTTCAAGTTATTCAATTATACAAGAATTAAATTCAATTGGTAATGTTAAAGGTGTATCATTCAATAGATTATTAAATTTATTAGCAGTTTGTACAAATGATTCAATTGTTCGTTTATATAATTTCAAATTCGATGAAAGCGAAATTGAATATCAATCTTCATTCCCATCAATCTCTGATTCAAAAATTAACACTATTCAATGGGCATTAGATCAAAAAACACTCTTAGTTGGTTGTTCAAATCAATTGGTTATTTTTAAAGTTGATTCTCAACGTTCATCTTTAAATATTACTACTGATAATATAGTTTCTTTAAATTCATTAAAGTATTTATTCATTAGTATTATTATTATTATTTTAATTTATAAGATTAGTTACTAATAATTTTTTTTTCTTTTTTTTTTTTTTAAATTTTAATTCTAAAAAATATTTATATACTAGTAATGATTCAGCTGTATGTGGATTTACAAATGGATTTATTTCAATTATTGACATTAAATTTGGTAGTATTATTCAAGATTTTAGAAATCTTCATGCTCCAATTAGATCAATTCAAGTTAATAAAAATGGTGATCAATTCTTTGCAGCAGGTGATGAAGCAACAGTTATATCATATAATAAATCAAATAATAATAAATGGGCATTCAGTGGTTTACACAGAAGAGATAGTCACGATATTAAATGTTTAGAGATTACAAACACTCATTTAATCTCTGGTGGAAATAGTACTCAAATGATCTTTTATGATTTATCCAATTTTACAAGTTTATCAAATACAACAAATGGTCCCACTCCAAATTATTTCAGAATTAAATCATTACCATTACCAAACACCATTTCAATCACTTCTTCAATTACATCTTCTCAAAATCAAATTCTTTTAATTGAATCTTCAAGATATCAAATTAATATCTGGCAATTGGGTTCAACAAATGAAAATAGTGATGATAGTTTAGATTTACCAAATGGTACTCATTTAAATTTATCTAAAAAAACAAAAAAATTATTACAGTTCGAATCAAAGGTAAAAAGATACAATGATAATAATAATTTTTTCAAAAAAAAAAAAAAAAAAAAAAAAAAAAAAAAATTAAAGATTTACTAATTTTATTATTATTTAATTTATATTTCCAAATATTTAGAATTCCCAAATTATTGACAACGTTGATATTTCAAATAATGGTGAATATTTCTGTTTTTCAACTAGATTGGAGACAAAATTATATTCAATCCAAAAGAAACAAGAAAATAGTGATAGTGGTATTATAATTAAAAAGATTGAATTACCAGAAGATGTACAATCATCAAATATCGCAAAATTCAGTAAAGACTCAAAAACTTTAATTTTGGCTAAAAATTGTGATGAAATTTATCAACTCAATTTGGAGTCAAATCAAGTTAATATAGTTTATAAAAAAGAGGAAGAAAAAAAAAGTAATAATATAGGATCAATGGAAATTGATAACAATAATAATAGTTTAGCAATTATTGATTCAATGAATCAAGTTTTAGTATATAAAATAAACAACAATAATGGTAAAGAAACACCAACTAAATTACCAAATTTAAATTCAATCCCAACTAAATTATTCTTTACAACAACATCAACTTCATCATTATATATTGGCACAATCGATTCAGTTTTGTTATTCGATACAAAATCATTGAAAATTAAATCAACAAAGAAATTACAAGGTAATAGATCTGTTAAGTTAATCACTGAAAATCCAAACAACTCTGAAGAATTACTTATTTGGTCTCAAAATGATCAATTTAAAGTAAACAAAGATTTATCAAATGATCATCAATTAACAAAGGCTGGTTGTTCATTCACAGAGGTTATTTTTGCTTCTCAATCAGGTAAAAAAGGTGACCTCGTTTTATTAGATTTATCATTCATTGATAAAGTATTACCAAATCTTCCAGAGGCAATTAAATTGAAGAAATTCGGTGGTAGTAACTAAATTTAATATTAAAAAAAATAAAAAAAAAACAAAAAAAAAAAAAATATTATTCCATTGTTATTGAAAAAAACAATATTTTTATTTATTTCTTTTTCTCTGTGAGAATAAAAAAAGAAAAAAAGATGATAGATAAATTTTATTGTGGTCGTAAATTTTGGTGAAAAATTCGTTATTGATTTTGGAAAAAAAAAGTTAAGATATTCGTAATTTTATTATTCCAAATTGATTGAGGATCTTTCAGAAGTGGGTTCGGAATTCTCTAAAGAAAAATAATCTCCATTATATAACAGATGACCTGGACCATAGATTGGCGAAAAATTGACAACATTCTTTTTTTTATTAATTGATGATAAAAGTGGTGATTGTTGTGTGTGATTTAATTGTGAATGATTGTTTTCGGAGTTGGTGTTTATTGATCCAATATCTTCTTTTGGTTCAATTTTAATATAAGTGGTATTAGTATCATGGTTGATGTTAGATTGTTGATGTTGTAGCTTTGCACCATTATCATTATTATTATTATTATTATTATTATTATTATTATTATTATTATTATTATTATTATTATTATTATTATTATTATTATTATTATTATTATTATTATTATTATTATTATTATTATTATTATTATTATTATTATTATTATTATTATTATTATTATTATTATTATTATTATTATTATTATTATCAGCAAATGGATAAGAGGAAGTGCCACTTACAAAATCTGTTGGTGTATTGAAATTAGAGTTTGGTTTATTAATTTCTTGCATTTGGCCAGATAAATTGGAAGTATTAATACCATTATTATTTATTGGATAATTGTTATTAAAAAGTAAAGGTGATGGGTTATTAATGTTTTTGTTTGGTTGTTGTGTTATGAGTGATTGTTGTTGAGTTTGCTGATAATGTATTTGTTGATGGTATTGAGGCTGCATCGAAAAACTATAATTATTAATATTTTGATATGAAGCAGTTGATTGTTGTGGTGATATTTCCTGTGGATGCTGAGTTATCATTGTGTTTTGCTGCTGTTGTTGTTGTTGTTGCTGTTGTTGTTGTTGTTGTTGTTGTTGTTGTTGTTGTTGTTGTTGTTGTTGTTGTTGTTGTTGTTGTTGTTGTTGTTGTTGTTGTTGTTGTTGTTGTTGTTGTTGTTGTTGTTGTTGTTGTTGTTGTTGCTGTTGTTGATGAGTCATAAATGTTGGGGTCATAGATAATGGGTAAGGAACTGGATAAAATTGGGTGTTTTGTGGGAAATGTACAAGTTGTTGGTGTGGATTATAAGGGTTTTGATGAACATATTGATGATAGTTTGGATCATAATATCCAACATTTGGATCATATGATACTACTGGGAACATATTGTGTGGTTGGGTTTGTTGATTATAGTGATTATTATAAAATTGTTGATTATTTGATGTTGTATTGTTTGATACATTTAAAATATTTTGCGTATTTGTAATTGGTTTTGTTGGTGATCCAATTGGTTCATTTTTAACTTTTGGTGAGTTATTATTCCCGTTAATATTGTTTTCATTAATACTGTTATTATTATTGTTATTGCTATTGATAGTGCTATTATTATTATTAACATTATGGTTGTTGATATTATTATTATTACTGATATTGTTAGAATTTTTATTTGAAGAGTTGGTTGTGGGATTGTTTGATTTGCTTGCTGTTTTTTCCGACTTAATTGGTGAATGTGTATAACACACATTAATAAAAGAATCATTGGACTGTAATTGAGAGTATGGATGATGTCTATGACTACTATTATTGTTATTACCATTATTATTACCATCATTATTAATAATATTGTTACTACCGCTATTATTATTATTATTATTATTATTATTATTATTATTATTATTATTATTATTATTATTATTATTATTATTATTATTATTATTATTATTATTATTATTATTATTATTATTATTATTATTATTATTATTATTTTTATTATTATTACTTTTATTATTATTAATATTATTATTCGAACCATTTTGAGAGGTTACATATGGTGACATTTTTGAAGGTGATTTTGTTTGAGGAGTAGTTTGGGCACTATTTATTGGAGAAATTTCTGGAGTTTGAGTACTATTTGTATTTGGTGAGGTATTATTTGATTCTTTATCTGAAGACCTTTTCCTATTACAAGCAGAACAATTACATTTATTCAAACAAAATAAGCATTCCCATTTTCTTTGTGATAGACAATCAACCAATTGAACTTGATAACGATTCCAAAGGCATTGACTACAAAACTTTTTTTGACATTTCATTTTACGTGACTTTCTTTTTTTACCGTGTTCTTCTACCTTTTTATGACAATAGGCAATTTTATTACGAGGTCTGGCCAATTTGCATTGATGACAGGTGGCTTTTTGATCCTCTTGAAATAGTACCACTTGATTGAAAGCTATTGTACCTGGTGAAACTTGATTATTGTTTATTATGATTTGACCATTTGGGTTATGGTTTAGTTCATCCAAATTTACAGGTGATATTGAATGACCTAAACGTTCAATGAGTGAACAAAGTGATTGTAAAATTTTCTTTGCATTTTCAATGATTGACTCCATTGTCGAACATAAAATGGATTCCATTAAAATTTGACCCTTATGTTTACAAGCTCCCTCTGAGATACAATGAATACAAATCAATGATAGAGATGGTGATTTCTCTTTTTGGCATTCTCTGCATAGATAGGCTCTATTAAATATGAAACCATTACAATGGATACAAATCTTTTTATATTGAATATCACTATAATGCTCAGGTTTCTCATCTGACGATTGTCTCTCTTCAGACATTACAGTGAGATCAACACGCTCACACCATTGAATATTTTGAACGATTTTAATTAGAGTATAGATTTCTTTGGAGACTTCTTGATTTAAAAGTACCTGATTGGATTGAGTTTTAATACATTCATCAGCTAACGATAGTCTATTAATCAAAGAATGAAATGCAATGGATTTAATTGGAAAGTGTTCTTTCTTTTTTATTGATCTATAGATTGGTAAGATATGTCTGTATGATAATTCTAAATTTTGATAACTCATTCTATTCCATGATAATTTCATTGATTTACCACCAACATTAAAGTACTGATAGATTGAACCGGGTGGTATTATAACCAAATCACCCTGTTTTTGCTCCATAAAATAGACTGGAAAAGTTGCTTTTGAAAGATCATCCAATCTAATAAACATTTGTTTCGAATCATTATCAACGGGTACACCAGTTTTAGTTTTCCAAAATTTTGATGCCTCTTCAAAATCTTTACTACTTGTACAAAACCAATAGGTTTTACTCGTTCCACCATTGTATACCATTAAGTTATAACCTATTGATCCTGCTACCTCCCTTTGACCTGGTGACCAATAGTCGCTACCATCAATACAAATATGCGTTGAGTTTGGTTGTAGATGTGACGGTAAGTCACATACTAAATCGCCATTATCCTTTTCCCTTAAAAATCCATATAATTTATTATACTCCTCAATATATTTTGTCCATTCAGGCGGACATGGTATATCCTTCCTATAATAAAATGATGATGGTATTGTATTTTGATTTTGATTATTTAAAACATTATTATTAATATTAATATTATTATTATTATTATTATTATTGGTATTGGTGTTGTTGTTGTTGTTATTATTGTTGTTGGTATTATTATTTTGAAACTGTTGATTATTAATGAATTGATTAAAAACTGATTGATTCTGATTACTAATACTGTTATTATTATTATTTGATTGTGGTTGATTTGATGACATTTTATTTAAATAATCTATATATTGGCCAACAGTCCAATGTTCTGTATTTTTAGAATCACCATCTATTCTAACTGTTATTTCTAAATTACTATATTTATCTTTTATCCATTGAGGTGTAAATATATCAGTTTTCCAATCTTTAGTTGTATTTGAAACTACAATAGGTACTCCATCTTGTATCACTCTTCTCTTTACAATTTCAGAATTTAAAAGTTGATAATCAATTCTTTCACCATTTATAAATTTATAGCTCTCCAAAACATCGTTCATGGTAGTGTATTATTTTTAAATATTTAATCTTCGTATTGTTATTATCGATGTTTTTTTTTTTTTCTTTGATTTTTTTGTTTTCTTTTTTGGATTTTTTTTTTTCAAAAAAAAAAAAAAAAGAATTTATTCTTATCTTACAAAATGGTTTTAGTTGAATTCGTGGGTTTGTTTTTATTATTACTACTATTTACAATATATTACTAAAAACCACACATCAAAAAAATAAGGAATTAGTAATTTTTCTTTCCAAAAAAAAAA
Organism: Dictyostelium firmibasis; assembly: GCA_036169595.1. Lineage (NCBI taxonomy): Eukaryota > Evosea > Eumycetozoa > Dictyosteliales > Dictyosteliaceae > Dictyostelium > Dictyostelium firmibasis. Next base: position 661,487 of record CM069765.1, on the reverse strand, counting down.
AAAAAAAAAAAAAAAAAAAAAAAAAAAGTTTTAAAAAAAAAAAAGTGCTTTTTAAAGGAATAAATAAATATATTAAAAGAAAGCAATTAACGAAATAAAAATAAATAATAGTATTTAAAAAAAAAAATTATTGAATTGTTTTTAAAAATTTTATTAATAATAAAAAGTTTGAAAATAAATAAAATTATTTTAAAAAGTAAAATAAAATAATGGATAAAAAAAAAAAAAAAAAAAAAAATGGAATATTAATAAAAAAAAAAAAAAAAAAAAACCAATGATAAATACAAGTATAATACACATAAATGTTAATGCAACAAAAAAATACTGTTATCACAATTATTATTATTATTATTGTTTTTAATATTGTTTTTAAAAAAGTAAAAAAAAAAATGCAATAATTAATAATAAAAAAATCTTTTGATGGAATCGGTTATTTAAAGATTAAAATGAGTGTGTGGGGTTTTTTTTTTTTTTTGTTAATATTAAAAAAAATAAAAAATATTGAGCATTATTAATTATTTTATTTTTTATTTTTTAATTTTATTTTATATTTTTTAATTTTATTTTGTTTTTATTTTATTTTATTTAATTTCATTTTATTTAATTTCATTTTATTTTATTTTATTTATAAAAAAAATATATTTATGTTGAGACCAAGTCAATTAATTAATTTAAATATGTGGGTTATGTTCTGAAAAAAACAAAAATTTAAAAAAGACAACCTGTGTAAAAATAGCATGTCACATAACAGTGTCTACATCTTTTATATTGGAAACTACTAATTACAGGTATCTGCAACTTATATAATAAAAAAACCATGAAAAATAATATTTTACACATACGTAAGTGGGGAATAGGTATTAAAACCATGGTTTTTTTTAAAAAAATATTTTTTATTTTACTCTTTTTAAATTTGTAGTGATCTGATAAAATTTGATTGTGTGGGTTTGAAAAAAAAAAAAAAAAAAAATAATTTTAACACAACTTAAAAATGGAAAGTGTGGTGTATTGGTATATATTTATAATTATTAATAATTTCTCAAATGTTGATTACATGATAACATATATATATATGGTCAATGAAATATATATATATGGAGTATTAAATATATTTTTTAAATCGTCATAAATTGGCTTGATCTTTTTTTTTTTTTTTAATAAAGGAACTTACTTTTTAAAATTATTATTCCTATTATTAAAGGTAAAGAGTTTAATTATTTTTTTTTTAAAACAAAAAAAAAAAAATAAAAATAAAAAAAAAAAAAATAAATAAATAAAAAAAAAAAAAAAAAAAAAAAAAGTGCAGATAAAAAAAAATTAAAAAAAAAAACCTTCCTCTTCTTAATTTTTTTTTTTTTTTTTTTTTTTTTTTTTTTTTTTTTTTTTTATTTATCTATTAAAACTCCAACAAATTTTTAAAACAAATCATCGAGTATGCGGGTAAAATATAAAATAAAAGAAAAAAAAATAAAAAATAAAAAAAAAAATAAAAAATAAAAAATATTAAACAAAATAAAAAAAAAAATAAAATACTCCTCGATTACCAAAAAAAAAAAGGTTTAAAATCCTAGTTTCTTAAATTTACGAAAAAAAAAAAAAAAAAAAAAAAAAAAAAAAAATTATGAAGGCACAAACACTCATTGCAATTCATACAATTTTTTTTTTTTTTTTTTTGGAAATAACATTACATATTTTATTCAAAAATAAAAATAATAAAATAATTTTCAAAAAATAAAATATAAATAAAAAACTATTACTTACTTTTATTTTTTTTTATTTTTTTTTTCTCTCCTCTCTATTTCAGCAAAATATTGGATTTTTTTTTTTTTTTTTTTTTTTTTTTTTAAATTATACTATACAAAATTATTTTTATTTATTTATTTATTTATTTATCTATTTATTTATTAATTAAATAATCGATTCTGTTCTATAAATTTTCATCCTTTTTTTTAAAATTAAAAAAAAAAAAAATAACATATGATGAAAAACGTAGAATGGTAATATCAGTGGGTGTTGATTTTATTTAAAAAGAAAAAAAAAAATAAATAAAAAATAAATATTAAAAAATTTTCAAAGATTTTTTTTTTATGATTTGCAAACAACAGGGGGGCGATTGTGTGAATAAAAAAAATGTGAAAATAAATGAAAAATGGATGATGGTTATTATAAATTATAAGAAAAAAAAAAAAAAAAAAAGATGGGATGGGTTTTTAAATTAATTTGATTGTTTGATTTATTATGGTAAATGAAATAAGTAAGTGAATAAAAGATCCTTAAAAAAAATAAAATAAAAAAATAAAATAAAAACAAAAATAAAAAAAAAAAATTTAACAATAAAAATTGAAAAAATAAAAAAAAAAAATTAAAAAAATTAAAAAAAATAAAAAAATTAAAAAAAGTTAAGTAAGAGGAGAGAGGTGGGATTTTTAAGAGATTTGAGTGATTAATTGATCAATCGATTTTTTTTTTTTTTTTTGAAAAAAAAATAAAATTATAAAAAATAAATGTGGTAACAAAAAAAATGAAATTTTATTTGCTTATTTTATTTTTATAGTATATATATATATATTTGTGATTGAAAATGGAAAAACAAATGATCTATTATAATGTTATTTTTATTATCTTTTTTTTTCTTTTCTTAATAAAAAACAATAACAAAAAAAAAAAAAAAAAAAAAAAAAAAAGTCAATCAAATATGCCTTTATAAATTTCGCTAATTTGTAAAAAAAGGAATATAATTAAATAAAATTAAAATAAAAAAAAAAAATTTCAAAACCCTCTCAAACTACTAGTTTTTTTTTTTTTTTTCAAAAACAATCACATGATTCATATAAACCTAATTAAAAAAAACTTTTTTGAGAAAATATCTTTTTTTTTTTTTAAAAAATATTTTTTTTTTTTTTTTTTTTTTTTTTTTTTTATTGAAAAGAATGTTTGGTGGTTCTTTAAAAGCAGAGAAATTTTAAAAAAAAAATATTATTATTATTATTATTTCAGATATGATGAGATATTTTATCAATATAATCAACAGTATCATTAGTTTTGATTTTATAAAAAATAAAAAAAAAAAAAAAAAAAAAAAAAAACACATCATGCAAATATATTTTTTAAACATTTTAAATGTATTTTTTTATTTTTAAAAAAAAAAAAAAAAAATTTGAAAGGGATGATTAAGATTTGATTGAGTTAATTTTTTTTGGTTGATTTATAAAGCACATCAATGAAATCTTTAATTAGTGAATTTGATTTTTGTGTGAATTTAAATAAGTTTTTATAAGTTTGATCATATAAAAATGATGGAGCAGAATAAGCGATTGATGCAATAAATAAATTACCAATTGAGACAGGCTCTTTATCTTTGGAGAGAGCCATACGAGCACTAAATATAATACCTGGAACACAATATGATGCAAAATAAAGAGTCCAAGAAAGAACCTTATAGGTATTTCTTTTTGCTACCACAGATCCAAGATCTTTTTGATATTCTACTTCATCTAAATGATAATCTTCATCATCACTATTATTATTAATATAATTATTATTATTATTACTATTATCATTATCATTATCATTATCATTATTATTATTTTTGGAATAAGGTTGAATTGAAATTTCATATTCCTTTCTTTGTTTTCTAAAGGCTTCAATGATTATATCTCTATAATGAATGTTATGTCTATATTGTTCATCAGTTATTAAAAATTGATTTTCACAATATTCTGAGAGATAAGTTAAAAAATCCGTTAAAACAATGATACCAAGTCTTTGTGCAACAAAATAAAAGATATCATTATATGATAGTTTATAGGATCTAAAGTAAAATTTAATATTTAGAAAAAGTTTGCCTAATACTGATTGATGTTTGGTCATCTCTAGAGGTGTAAAATTCTTTAAATTGGTAATTCTAGTTGCATCATGACTTCTTTTTGCTGAAAATGTGAAAAAATCCGATAAATGTTTGATTTTAAAATTGGCATCATATGCATTATGTGCTGCAATTTCAAATGGTGCAGAGATAATTGTTGCTGCTGCCTCTGCTAAAATATTTATACCAGAAATGTATTTACTAATTCCTTGCTTTTCACTATTACCATCTTTATCATAAAATCCTTTTTTTGCACTCAATAGTTTATAAACTGATTTTTCAAAAAAAAAGTGTGCCAATGGAAATCCAAGTATGTGAAGGTATCCTAATCTCTTTTTTTTTATTTTTTTTTATTTTTTTTTTTTTTTTTTTTATTTAATTTTCGATTTTCATGAAAAAAAAAAAAGTAGAATAAAAATTAGTATGACCCCACAATCATTGATTGAACATTTTTACTTTTTATATTGTACTATCTATATTACAAAAAAATCACCCCTCAAATTTTTTGTAAAATTGTAAAAAAAAAAAAAAAGGGGTGGGTCTACAAAAAATAAAAAACTTGTTTTGAGTTTATGGTGAAAAAATAGGAATATTAAAAATACGTTTGTGCTCTTTTTTTTTATTTATTTATTTATTTTTTTTTTTTGATTGATATTTTTTTTTTTTTTTTTTTTTTGTATAATCACTGAAAAAAATGTGTAATTTGGTTATCTCAAATAAAAAAAATAAAAAAAATAAAAAAAGAAGCAATATTATTATTATTCTTATTATTATTATTGCTATTAACTTTACTACTATTATTTATTAATACATACTTTATCTATTTTACCAAATGGATTTCCAGAAGAATAATGAAGTTCTATATCCTTTATATTAAAAAGTGATACAAGATATAAAGTTGAAAATAATGGAAAATAATCCAAAAACACCCTTTGATATTTAAGATAAGTTTCAACTTTTTCAATGATAAAATCTGAACCCAATGTATTGTAAATTTGTCTCTTTGTTGGATCCGATAGAACATCGTAAGCTTCATTAAGTTTACTCATTTTCGATGTTGAACCACCACGATCTGGATGATGTCTTAATGATAGAATTCTATATTGCTCTCTAATTGTACTTTGTGTGCAATCGACATCGCATTCTAAAATTTCATAAAATTTTGGGTATCTGTTGGTTTCAAAAATTCCCATTATAAAAGTACTTTGGTCATTATATGATGACATAATTTTAATGTTTAATTTTAATTACTATAATAGTAGTGAAGAAAAATAATAATAATAATAATAATAATAATAATAGTAATAATAATAATAATAATATGTCTTTTTTTAATTTAAAAAAAAAAAATAAATAAAAAAAAAAACTGAGAAAAGTTAAATTTTTTTAAAAAAAAAAAAAAAATTCAAAAAAAAAAAAAAAATTAAAAAATTAAAAAAATAATCATTAAATAAAATTTAAACTCCAAATTTGTTTCGTTAAAATATTAAATCCAAAATTCGAATTGAGGGGTCATTTTATTTTGTTTGCTTCATTTATAAAAAAAAAAATTTCATTGACAATAAAAAGGTTGAGATTCTCCAGTTACAATGTATTTATACCAAGACAAAAATAAAAATACAATTTTTTTTTTTATTTTATTTTATTTATCATTACAAAATTTGTTTAAAAATTTATTTATTTTTTTTTTTTTTTTTGATTTTTTTTTTTTTTTTTTTACCTTTCCAAAAAAAATAATAAATAATTTATTAAAATAAAAAGTTAAACTATTATTTCTAATTAATCATTTTAAATTTTAATAAAAATGTTATTATTTTTTTTTTTTGAGATTCTTGAAAAAGTTTTTTTTTTTTGATGAAGAAGGAAAAGAAATTGATTGTTTATAAAAGATAACAAGATTTCATTGTTCTCTTTTTCTTGTTTTTTTCTGGTTTAGAGTCACCCTTGAGGTCTTTTCTAATTTCACGAACGAGTGAATAGAAAGCTTCCTCGACATTGACACGAATCTTTGCAGAGGTTTCAAGGAATGGACTGCCAAAGGTTTTTGCTAAATCTTGACCTTCACCAGTGGTGACTTGACGGTCAGATTCCAAATCGCATTTGTTACCAACAACGATCATTGGTACTCTATCCTTATCCTTTACTCTAAGGATTTGTTCACGGAATGATGCAATTTCATCAAATGATGATCTTGAAGTGATAGAGTAGACACAGAGGAAACCTTGACCAGTTCTCATATATTGATCTCTCATTGCAGAGTACTCCTCTTGACCGGCAGTATCTAAAATATCTAATAAACAAGTCTCTTCATCAATGGTAACTTGTTTTCTGTATGAATCTTCAATAGTTGGATCGTATTCATCAATGAAATGGTTCTATTGAAGTTTAAAAAAAAATAAAAAAATAAAATAAAACAATTATTTAATTAATATCATTTTTTTTTTTTCTTTCTTCCAACAAAATAATAATGTTCTTTTTTTTTTATTTTACATACTTGGATTAATTGAATGGTTAAGGCACTTTTACCGACACCACCACCACCAACAATAACTAATTTGTATTCTGTCATTTTTTTTTTTTTTTTTTAAACTAAGATCTGTTAAATATGTGTGGTTTTTTATTTGATTTTTTTTTTTTTTTTTTTTTTGTGGGTTGTTAATATATTACAAGTTTAATTATATAATTAAATTTTGAAAAAAAATATTTTATATATAAAAAAACGATCGGGTGTTGCGAATGCTAAAAAATGCGGATATTTTAATAAATAAATAAAATTGTATTGTTGCTTTTTGTGTGTGTGAAAAAAAAAAATAAAAAAAAAAAAAAAAAAAAGTTTTTTAAAAAAAATTTTAAAAAAATTGAAAAAAAATAAAAAAATAAAAAATAAAAAAAATAAAAAAAATTGAAAAAAAAATAAAAAAAATTGAAAAAAAAGATTTTTTTAACCGTTATTATCATAATAGAATATTGGCCATTTTGGTGTGAGAGGCAGTTAATCGTATGATAGATTATTATTGTCTCACACACACAAACAAAGGACTTTTGTCCATTTATTTTCATTTTTTTTTTTTTTTTTTTTTTTCATTTTTTTTCGAAGTGTAAAAAAAATATAATAATAAAATTATAATTTTTCTATTTTTTTTTTTTATATTTTTATTTATTTTATATATAATTTTATGTATATTCTAATGAATATAATATCCGGATAACAAAACAAAATAAAACATAAAAAAAAAATAATAAAAAAAAAAAGATAAAAAATGTATATTTATATATGATTTTTGCATAGAATTAGATGTGATAAAATTTAAATGATATTTTTTTTTTTTTTTATTCTTACTTTTTTTTTTTTTGTAATAAAAGATAATGAGATTAATAATATTAAATATACAATTTTTAAAAAGATTTGTTTATTTATTTATTTTTTGTTTTTATTTTTTTTTTGTTTATTTGTACAACTGATGAAGAAAAATTAAAAAAAAAAAAAAAAAGTTTAAATAGTTGGTTAATCTATTTTTGCACTACTTAATCCTTGAAAAAATTTAAAGTTTTTTTTTTTTTCGAAATTTTTTTAAATTTTTTTTTTTTTTTTTTTTTTTTTTTTTTTGGTGAGCCCAAATAAATAAATATCTTTTTTAATAATAACACAATTAATTTTTTATGATTTTTTTTTTTTTTTTACTTTATTGGAAATTAATTCAATAAAAATATAAGCTATTGATTGAAAAAAAAAAAAAAAAAAAAAAAAAAAAAACCAAAAAAAGATTATCACAAACAATTTTAAATAGAAATTTTTTTATTTTATTTTAATGCTTTTATAATTAAAAATTTTATTCCACAAAAAAAAAAAAAAAAAAAAAAAAAAAAAAAAAAATTAGAGCGAGGTTCCTATTTTGATTTCTTCATTATTATAATAATCAATAATTGGCAAGATAATCTTGATCAGATACTTTATTGTGGATCAAAATATAAAACAATAATTTTATTTTTTTGATAATTAAAAAAAAAAAAAAAAAAAAAAGATGTTGATGGGGGAATTATTCACCAATCTTGGATTGGGAAAAGAAGCCAATAAAAGTTTCTAATTACTAAATATTTTCTAATATGATTCAAAAATAAAAAAAAAAAAAAAGAAAAAATAGTTAGGTATGTTTAATAAAGGGAGGGAGTCATAATAAATAGATCATTGATTGTTGTATAATTTTATAAAACCTTTTTTTTTTAATATATATTTATTTTAATAATATTTTTTTTTTTTTCTTTTTTTTTTAATATATATTTTTTTTTTTCATAATTTAATTATGTAAAAACTGATGATAAGTTTTTATATTAATTTTTCAGAAGGATTGGAACAAAGAATAAAGGAGATAATTTAATTATATTCAACTAATAGGCTTTTTGTATTAATTTCAAGGATTAGAAGAAAGAATTAAAATTGTATAGGTGGTAAAAATAGGCCCAAACAATTTGATTTTACACCAGGTGGAAAAAAAAAAAAAAAAAAAAAAAAAAAAAAAAAAAAAAAAATGGCCAATCGCCAACTGCAATCTAGGTTAAAAATAAAGTTGATTTCTTTAGTTGTGCTTATTTTTTTTTTTTTATTTTAAAAAATTTAGTATGAAATTATAATGTTACTTATTATAATAATAATCAGTTAGATGTTATTATTTTTTTTTGTTTTTACAATAATTGTATTTTTTTTTCGATTTACGTTGCTGTTTTTTCAAGTAAAATAACCAGCACCACAAAAAAAAAAAAATAAAAACAAAAAAAAAAAAACTATAAATACTTTTTTTTTTAATTTTTTTTTTATTATTTTTCAATTTATTTTTTACTTTTTTTTTTGTTATTTTTAATTTGTTTTTGGCCACTCATATTTTGTTTTCTTATCAAAAAAAAAAAAATCAAAAAAAAAAAAGAAAGAAAAAAAAAACAATGGGAGAATTTAAATCCCAGTTACTAACTTTACTAAAAAAAAACTCTTTGTTAAAGGGTAAATCCAAAATAAAATTCATTGGTGAAATTTTAGCTCCGATGGTCGTAATTGGTATTTTGTTTGGTTTACTTTGTATGTTTATTATTATTATTATTATTATTTTTATTTTTATTATTATTATTATTATTATTTTTATTTTTATTATTATTATTATTATTATTATTATTATTATTATTATTATTATTATTATTATTATTATTATTATTATTATTATTATTATTATTATTATTATTATTATTATTATTATTATTATTATTATTATTATTATTATTATTATTATTATTATTATTGTTTTTGTTGTTTTAATCTAATTTCAAAATTTTTTTCTTTTCTTTTTTTTTTTTTTTTTCTTTTTTTTTCTTTTCTTTTTTTTTTTTCTTTTTTTTTTTAATTATTTTTAAAAGACTTATCTGCAATTATACAACCAGATTTTTCACCAAGATATGCAAGTGGTTTTACAGAGACAGTTGCTAGATTAAAGAAATTATTGGTTGCCACTAATGGTAGTTTAACTCCATATCAATTAAGGATAGTATATAACTTAAAGAGACAAATTAAATTGGCTCATCCTGAATATACTGACGAATATATTGGTAAGTCTTGATTGATTTTTTTTTTTTTTTTTTTTTTTTTTTTTTTTTAACCTAATTAATCCATTTATTTATTTTATTTTTTTTAAAAAAAAAGATCTTTGTTTTGAATATTTTAATAATTTTGAATCAATGGAGGGTTACTTTCTTGATCCTGAGAATTATAGAGGTGTAATGGGGGGATTATGGTTTGATGAAAATGATTATTACTATTCACCACCAAGCGTTTTAAAATATAGTATAAGCGTTGACGCTGATTATACCAATGATAATAACAAACAAATTTCCGAGAGATCAGATTCACAAATTTATCTAAGACACTCATTTACTCAAATTCAAACTGCTGTTGATCAAGCAATTTTAATGACACAAAATGTTGAAATACCAATGGTTGTAATGGGTCAAAGATTTCCAAACCCATATGTACATTTATGGCAAACTTGGACCGATGGTAGAAAAATGATTTTAAAAGAAACAGGTGGAATCTTTATATCTGCAGCAATTTTTGTTGGTTTGTTTACAACAATTACTAATATGGTTATGGAAAAAGAATCAAAGATCTTAGAGGCAATGAAAATCATGGGTTTACATTCACTTCCATATTATGTATCAATTGCAATTTCTTCATGTTATACAATTATACCATCAACTGCAATTGTTATTGCAGTATTAAAAGGTACACAGTTAATATGGACCACCCAATGGTACATTTTAGCAATCATTTTATTATTGTTTTCATTATCATTAATTCTATTGGCATTTATTTTATCTAAATTTTTTAATCGTTCAAAATTCGCTGGTTTGGTTTGTTTTTTAATAATATTAATAATGGCTGGACTTGGAATTTTAGTAAATCATATTAACGTATCAACATCAGTTAAATTGATATTTTGTTTATTATCACCAGTTTCAATTTCTTTGGCAAACTATTCAATGTCAATGAAAGATTTAGAATTGGTTGGGGTTGAGAATCCAGATTGGTCAGTAATTGTCTCTGAAAATCAAATAATTGGTATGCTAATTTTAGATGTTGTTCTATATGCAACTCTAGTTTGGTATATTGATAATATTATCTCTGGTGAATTTGGTCAATCAAAACCATTTTATTTCTTTTTAACTAAAAGTTATTGGTCAAAAAAGAGTGATCAAAATAAATTATTCGATTTTGACCAACAAACAATAGAATCACCTTTAAATAATAGAAAGAAACAATTGGAATATAATAATAATCAAGATTTTGAATTTAATGAAATTCATTCTAGTAAAGCTACAATTCAAATTAGAAAATTAAGAAAAGAGTTTAAAACAGGTGATGGTAAAAGAGTTGCTGTAGATGATCTTACAATAGATATGTATCAAAATAGAATTCATTGTTTTTTAGGTCCAAATGGATCTGGTAAATCAACAACTATTGGGTAAATAATATTAAATATTTATAATTTTTTTTTTCTTCTAAAATTATTAATATTTTTTATTTATTATTTTTTTAAAATAGAATGTTAACTGGTTTATTAACATGTACTAGCGGCAGTGCATTAATTAATGGATTGGATATTAACCAAAATATTGATATGATAAGAAAAAACATTGGTGTTGTTTTACAACAAGATATTATTTGGGATAATTTAACCGTATTAGAACATTTAATATTTTATGCACAATTAAAAGGTTATTCAGATTTAAAAGAAGCAAAAAATGAGGCCAAAAAAATGGGTATTGAAGTTGGCTTAGAAATTAAATTACACTCAAAAGCTGGTACATTATCAGGTGGTCAAAAAAGAAAATTATGTCTTGGTATTGCTTTTATTGGTCCAAATTCTAATATTCTTTTCCTTGACGAGGTTACTAGTGGTCTTGGTAAATTTTTTTATTTTTAATTATTATTTTAAACATACTTTAATATCAAACAGTAAATCCTTATTAATTTAAATTTAAAATTAATTTTTTTTTAATCTAGATCCTTTATCCAGATCAGAGGTACAAGATTTTATTTTAAGTAAAAAAGAAGGTAAAACTATTATTTTATCTACACATTATTTAGACGAGGCAGATTTACTTGGAGATACCATATCAATTATTGCACATGGTAAATTAAAATGTAATGGTTCACCATTATTTTTAAAGAATAGATTTGGTGTTGGATATTTATTAACGATCACAAAGAAATCTGGTGAATTTAGTAAAGATTCAGTTATGGAAATAACAAAACAATATATAAATCAAGCACAAGTTTTATCAGATGCAGGAACGGAGTTAAGTATTAGACTACCAATGGAGTCACTACCAATGTTTTCACAATATTTCAAGCATTTAGAGGATTCTAAAGATTTACTTTTAATAGATAGTTACGGTATTTCTATTTCAACATTGGAGGAGGTTTTCTTAAAGATTGGTCAAGAGACATTGAAATCAACACCAAATTTTAATGACCAAGCGGTAAAAGAGGCATTATCAACAAAAAGTAGTGGAATTAAAGTTCGTCAGCAATTAAAAGGTTTACTAATTAAACGTTTTTGTACAACCAAAAAAGATTTCAAATCATTTATGTTTTCAATAGTTGTACCATTGATTATATTGGGATTGGGATTAGTTATGTATAAAAATATGAGAACCATTACAACATTTAATGACGTCACAACTCCATTAACATTTTCAATCGATGTTTATGGTGATAATATCTATGTTCCATGGTCGGTTTCAGGTCAAAATTCAACCATTGACTTGAGAATTAAAAATTCAATAGGTAAATCAAATCATTCAATATTATTACCAGCAGATGAATTGGAGGACTATTTAATAGAAAACTATGAAGGAAATCCAGGTGCTTTTTCATTTGGAAAAACTATTATCGAAGGCAATGAAATGTTAAGCTTTACGGCTTACTTTAATAGAGATTATCTACATGCACTTCCTATTTATATTAATTTCGTCGACAATGCTTTATCAATGAATTTAGGAGGAGTTGGTATTCAAACTACATCTAGACCATTCCAACATATTAGAAGTCAATTTGAATTGGCAACAGAAAAAATCAATTTCAGTGCAATTATTTTCTTTATTATTTTAACATTGGCTGCATTTGCATTGGTTGTTGCATCACACGCTGGTAATATTTCTCAAGAAAGAGCTGCTCGTATTAAACGTTTACTCTACATATCAGGTTTAAAGAAATATGTATATTGGTTATCAAATTTAATTTGGGATTATATTTTAACCTTTATAATGGTAATTTTCCTTGCAGTTTTAGTCGTGGCAATTGATGACAAATTTAGAAATCAATTCCCACTCTTTATTTGTGCATTGGTTTTATTTGTTACAGCAATTATACCATTAAGTTATTTATTTTCTTATGCTTGGAGTTCACATGGTAAAGCAACTGGTTTCATATTTGGAATTCATTTTGGTATCGGTTTATTAATGACTGTTGCATGTTTCATCCTTAGAATTTGGGTAATCAAAGATGACAATGATACGATTCAAACAATAACCGATATTATTGATTTGGTATTCTTTTTCTTTTCACCATTTTATTGTTTCTCTAAGGTTATGGTTATCATTACCAATTTCCCAGGTACAACTAGACTAGGTGAATCATATATTGCCAATTATTGGGGTATTAAATTTGGTTTGCCACCAGTTTGTTTCCTTGCAGTTCATACAATAGTTTGGACTATTTGGATTATGATATTAGACTATTATCCAGAGTTGAGAGGTAAATATAGACATGGTAAAACTGATAAGGCACCACCACCCCCACCAGATGAAGATTCTGATGTCTCCAATGAAAGATCTCGTGTTCTATCTTTTGAAACTTCAAATGATCCAATTATTATGAGGGATTTCTTTAAACTTTATAAAGGAAAAGGAAAAGAAAAGGATAATCTAGCAGTTCATAATACTTCATTGGCTATTCCAAAAGGTCAAACATTTGGACTCTTAGGATTAAATGGAGCAGGTAAATCAACTACACTAGGATGTCTCAGTGGTGAAGTTATACCCTCTGGTGGTGATATCTTTGTCAATGGATACAATATTCAAACTCAAAGATTGGATGCACTTAGTAGTGTTGGTTTTTGTCATCAATACAATAGTTTAATTGGTTTACTATCGGCACGTGAACAAATTAGACTCTATTGTAGAATTAAGGGTATAGAAGAGAGTAAAATAGAAGAGACTGTGGAAGCATTCATAAAGATGATGGATTTAGGAGCAATTGGAAATTCAAATGTTGCAGGTTATTCAGGTGGTAATAAAAGAAAGGTAGCATTAAGTGTTGCAATCGTTGGTAATCCTTCAGTTGTTTATCTCGATGAGGTTAGTGTTGGTGTAGATGCAGTTGTCGCAAGATTCATGTGGAATGTTATAACGGAATTGAAAAAAGATAAAGTAATTATATTAACTACTCATTCGATGATGGAGTGTTCAGCTGTCTGTGATAGATTAACAATTATGAAATCAGGTAAAATGATGTGTCTTGGTTCCATTCAACATATAAAAGATAAATTTGGTTCAGGCTATTCAATAGATGTTAAATTCAAAAAGGAATATCATTTAACAGGTGTAAAATTATTCCAAAAAGAATTACCAAATGCCACATTAGTAGATAATCATGACTTATCAGCAAGCTTTGAATTACCAAATTCATTGGATGCTCCAATTCAATTATCAAAAATCTTTTCCGTTATCGAAAGAAATTTAAAACCAATTTTAGATGATTACTCTGTCGGTCAAACTTCAATCGATCATATCTTTTTAAAATTAACAAATTTAAAACAACAAAAATTCAAAAATCAACAAAAAGAGTCAATTGAAAATCATACAATTGATATTAATAATAACAACAGCAAAAAAAGTAATAACAATAATAGTAATAAAAATAATAATAGTATACTTAGTACAACTAAAAATTTTGGTTCATCAAACTTTTTCGATGTCGAATCAGATAATACCTATTTAAATAATTTAAAATATTTAGAAAATGAAGATTGTGACATAGAAATGCCACCCTATGATAACCATTCACTTGAAAACTCTTTTTAGGTGAATGTTTTTATTGTCGTGGTGTAATAAAAAAAAAAAAAAATAAAATAAAAATTAAATTATTTAAAAATATTAAATTTTATTATCTTCCAGACTTTTATCGCGATGTTGTAGATTATTTATTAAAAGAGCTATTGTAGATTGTAGATCAACAACAGTATCAAACTAAATATTAGATAAATCCCCTAATTCAATAGATCAAATATCATTTGTTCAATTCATTATATTACATTCCTAATTTTTAAAAATTTTACTAACTATCCCAGTACTTTTTGATATTAATTTTTGTTTAATTTTTACTTTTTTTTCTGTTTTTATTTATTTTGTTATTCTGTTTTTTTTGCTTTATTTTTTTACCGTTTTTTTTAATTATAATAGTTTTACATTTGTCTGGAAACTAATTCAGAATAGAAACCATTTTGAGCTAATAAAGTATCGTGAGTACCCAATTCAACGACTTGGCCTTCTTTGACAACTACAATTAAATCGGCATCAATAACAGTTGAAAGACGATGGGCAATTACAATGGAAGTACGACCTTTGGAGACATTATCAAGTGCAACTTGTACAACTTTTTCAGAGACGGTATCCAAAGCAGAAGTGGCTTCATCCAATAACAAAACTTTTGGATCACGAATAATTGCACGAGCGATTGCAACACGTTGTTTTTGACCACCTGATAATTGGGTGAATTTATCACCCAATTGAGTGTGATAACCATCTGGAAGTGCGTCAATAAAGGTATGAGCGTTAGCAGCTTTTGCAGCTTCAATAACCTCTTCCATTGTTGCATCTGGTTTACCATAGATAATGTTTTCAAAGATTGAACCACTAAAGAGGAATGGTTCTTGACCTACTAAACCCATATTACCTCTTAACCAATTTACATTCAAATCCTTAATGTTTACACCATCGATTGTAATTGAACCCTCTGATGGATTATAGAAACGTTCAAGTAAAGAGATTACCGATGATTTACCACCACCACTATAACCGACTA
Source organism: Dictyostelium firmibasis (assembly GCA_036169595.1). Classification (NCBI taxonomy): domain Eukaryota; phylum Evosea; class Eumycetozoa; order Dictyosteliales; family Dictyosteliaceae; genus Dictyostelium; species Dictyostelium firmibasis. The sequence goes on along the minus strand of CM069765.1, from coordinate 645,996 downwards.
AAGCAACTTTTTTACCATGTGGAATCACTAAATTGAAACCTTGGAAAACTGCTTTATTTGGACGAGAAGGATAGGAGAACTTGATGTCTTTGAATTCAATATCACCTTTTAACTCTGGTAATGTTTGACCTTTATTTTCGAATGGATCAATCTCCGAAACTCTATCGATAAGACCAAAGATTGCAATTGCTGCCAATTTAGCTTTACCTAAATCTGGCATGAATGCCATCGATTGACCAACACCCATGGCAGACATAATAATGGCAAAGAAAACTCTCATCATCATTGAAAAACCTTCAGTAGTGGTGAAAGATTTAATACAGGTTGCTTCATCAACGTAACCAAGAGCAAGGTATTGATCATTGTAGCAATAAGTTTCCAAAGTTGATTCTTTAGCTTTCCATTCACCTGCATCCACTAATTTACCACCATACCAATAGGTTAAAGTGTAGATAAAGAAAAGTGTACATTGTGAGAAACCAAATGATAAACCACTGACATTTGATTTTCTAAAACTCATTTGAATTGGTTTTAGAAGACATTGACGGAACTTTTCTAAGATTTTATTTTCACAGGTGAATGAAGATACTGTACGAATACCACCGATTGCTTCTGATGCAACCTGGCCACATTCTGCATAAGCTTCTTTACCTTTTTGAGAGAAACCTTGGAAGAAATCCATTTCAACTTTTCCTGCGAAACCAATTACAGGTACACAAGCTAACACTACCAACGTTAACTTCCAACCACTAACAAAAGCAATCACTAAACCTGCAACAATTGTAATGATATTTTGAAATAATAAACCGAGACGTTGTGAAGTCATACCCTGAACAAGTGTTGCCTCAGTTGCAAGATTTGCTGTTAATCTACCAGTGGAATTTTCAGTTAAATCGAACCAACCAATATCTTGTCTTATAATAGATTCGAATGATAATCTACGAAGGTTGAAAGTTAATTTCTCACCAATATAAGTGAAACAATAGATTTGAATAAAGTTTGCTAAAGCTGCAACAACAGCCAATAAAATGAACCACAATGCCATATTTCTTGAACGACGAGTTAATTCTGTTTCATCTTGTTCTTGGAAAATACCTAAAATCTCTGAGAAAATAATTGAAAACACTGGCATAATTGCACCATTCAATGATGCACCAATTAAACCAACCAAAAAGTGTGGCCAATCTTCTTTGCTCAATTTTAAAATACGACCTATTGGGATTGATTTTTCTGTAGGTTTTTTCTCTTTCTTTTTCTTTTTACCATCAGATGGACTACCATCAACAACTAAACCAGCTGTTGAAGTTTCTAAACCATCAGCACCAACAATATTATTTATTGATTTATCGATTGAAATACTACTTGAACCAATGTCTTTTGTAGATTCATCATTTAATGATTTCTTTTTCTTCTTTTTACCATTACTACCATCATCACCTTTTTGTTGTCTATTTACCAATTGAGTATAAACACCATCCAAAGCATATAATTCAGTGTGAGTACCAATTTCAACGATAGCACCACCTTTAACTACAGCGATTTGATCAGCATCTTGAATTGTTGATAAACGATGAGCAATTACAATTGTAGTACGACCAACCATTAATTTCTCAATTGATTGTTGTACCAAGAGTTCATTTTGAGAATCTAAAGCAGAAGTAGCCTCATCTAATAAGAGAATCTTTGGATCTTTAATCATGGCACGAGCAATTGCAATACGTTGTTTTTGACCACCAGACATTTGAACACCTTTTTCACCCACTTGAGTATCATAACCTTCTGGTAGGGCACTAATGAAATCATGAGCATTTGCAGTTTTACATGCTTCAATAATTTGATCTAATGTTGCATTCTCATTACCATAACGAATATTTTCAGCGATTGAATTTGCAAAGAGTACAGGTTCTTGTGATACTAAACCAATATTCTTTCTTAATGAATGAATATTGATATCTTTGATATTAACCTCATCTAAATATACTTCACCTTCATCTGGGTCATAGAAACGTTCCAATAAACCAATGACTGATGATTTACCACCACCACTATCACCTACTAATGCAACGGTAGTACCTTGTTTAATGGTGAGATTAAAGTTATTGAATATTTTAACTTCTGGACGTGATGGATAAGAGAAACCAATGTTTCTATACTCAATATTACCTTGAACGGTTTCAATAACTCTACCTTCGGTTGAGAATGGATCAATCTTTGATAAACGATCAATTACTTCATAGATTTTGAAAGCTGCACCTCTACCATTTGCAAAGGATGCAACATTTGGACTTGCTTGACCTAATGCCATTGCACCCATAATAACTGAGAAGAAAACTGTTAAAACATCACCACCTTGCCATGGTCTATCTGGTACTGGATTCCATTTTCTATCAACAATTAATTTACCACCATACCAAAATGATAGTGAATAAGTTCCAAATAATACTAAAAATACTAAACCAATACCAACACCATTCATAATACCCTTCTTTGTACCAATATCTAATGCTTCCTTTAAACGATGTGTATAACGTTTAACTTCTGATGGTTCTCCTGAGAAGGTTGAAACCGTTCTAATTGACCCAATCTTTTCTTCTGCTACACCGCCTGCTTTTGCATATGCATCTTGACCTTTCTTTGTTAAATCTGCCATCATCTTTGTCATAAATGCACCTGCTGCTGCAATTAATGGTGTTAATGCAAAAATTACCAATGTTAATTGCCAACCTATTCAAAAAATAATAAAAAAAAAAGTTAATAAAAAGGTTCAATTTTTTTATATTATTATTACTAGTTTTGTTTTTTTTTTTTTTTTTTACAAGATTAAATAATATTACCATTTACAAAACCAACTATAAAACCACAAATAAAAGTTGAAGTATGATGTAAGAAATTACCAATTTTCTCACCAATAGCCTCTTGGAATAATAAAGTATCACTACTAATTCTAGTTGAAAGTTCACTAGATTTGGTAATATCATACCAACCAATCTCTTGTTTTAAAATTGCCTTTAAATAGGCTTTTCTACATCTAACAGCTTGACGCTCACCTGCTAACATCCAAAATGCTACCTCAACATAAGAACAAACAAAAACACCACAACCAATATAAATGAAATACATAGCATTAGCTGTAACTGTTTCAACTAAATCAAAATTTGGATCCGCTAAATTCTCTGGTGAAAATGAATTCATTAATCTACCAAATACAATTGAAATTGCTGGCATAGAAACACTTTTTTTAATTTTAAAATAAAAAAAGCAATAAGTTAAATAATTATTATTTAATAAAAAAATTAAAAAAATAATATTAAATTTTATATTATAAATAAAATAAAATAATATAAAATAAAATAAAATAAAATTTTACCCATTAGCTAAAGCACCTAAAGTACCAATCATCATTAATAAAATATCAAATGGTTTTGCAAATCTAAATAATGAAAAGAATGGAACCTGTGGACCAATTTCATCTTTTTTTTCACCTTCATCTAATTTCTTTGATTGAGTAGTGCTTAAGGTTTTAACTGAATCACCACCATCTGATGTTATTTCAATTGGTGATAAAATACCACTATTTGTTGGTCTATCATCAATAGTATCCATTTTAATATTACCAACATCTTCTTTTTTATTTTTATGTTCCTTTGGATTTTCGTCATTATCCTCACTGTCTTTGTCATTACTAATATTGTTATTGTTATTTATATTATTATTTTCATCGTCAATTGAATTTATATTTAAGTTATCCATCGGGAGTGAATCATTTTCACTACCATCATTTTGAGATTTATCAACCATATTTTATTAATTGTTTTTTTTTTGAAAAAAAAAAAAAAAAAAAATATGTGTTATATAATAATAAAACCTCTTTGAAAAAAAAAAAAAAAAAAACAATATTAATATCTGTCTTTCAAAAAAAAAAAAAAATATAATAATAATAAAACAAAACAAATAAACAAAGTTTGATTCGTTAGTGAAAAGATTTTTTTAAAAATAAAAAATTAAAAAAAAATAAAAATAAAAAAAAAAACTAAAAAATAGATTTTTTTTTTTTTTTTTTTTTTTTTTGAAAATTTAAAAATAAAACTTGACCCAACACAAACTGAAAACAAAATACCAACTTCCAATTGTGCAACGTTTGTATACTTTTTAGCAAAATGTTTAATGTATGAAATACTACGAAAAAAAAATAAACAAAAAAATGAACAAAAAAATCAACAAAAAAAAAAAAAAAAAAAAAAAAAAAAAATTAAATTAAAATAAAAAAAAAAAAAAAAGTAATTTTTATGGTAAAATTCTGTGAATCTTATACCAAAAAACTATGAGCTTTATACAAAAAAAATATTTAAAATAAAATAAAAAATAAAATAAAATAAAATAAAAAAAAATAAAAAATAAAAACTAATACTAACTTTTATCTTTTAAAAGAATTTTATCAGAATTTTGGAATAAAAATAGAAATTTTTTTTTAGAAATGAGTTTTTATCAAATGCTATTTTAAAATAAAAAAAATTATTAAAAAAATTATATAAAAAATTGTAAAAAAAAAAAAAAAAAAAAAAAAAAAATGACCTAATGTTTTTGTAACCAAAAAAAAAAAAATAATTTGTGTGTTTGATAATTGGCGTAATCATTAGTATTGAGCACGACATCAATAAAAAACACCTGACAAAACAAAAATAAAAAAAATTAAAAATAAAAATTTATTTTTAACTTGCAACCTTAGACCATTTTTTTTTCTTTTAATAATCCAAAATTTTTTTTTTTTTTTTGAAATGATATCCTGGTAAAAAATATTTTTTAAACGCCTTAAAAAAAAAAAAAAAGATCAACAGCAATATTTAATAATTTTTTTTTTAAAGAATTGAAATAAAAATAATAATTTATTTTAACACACTCCCCCCACAACTCACAATAATAGGTTTAAAAACCACTCTTGTATTTAATGTAAATTAAAAAGTGATAGAAATAATTTATTTTCATAGGAGGTTATATAATTATAATGATGATAATTATAAAACACAAAAACAAACAAACAAAAAAAAAAAAGGTTTATTATCTGAAAAGAAACTTCAATTAACATTACTTAAAAACATCATCATCACCATCATAATTATTATTTTGGTATGCACCAATTGATTACATGGAATTTCAAGTCCAGAAATTGGGTCTAATTGATAAGTCATCACCCTCTCTAAAATTTTAATCAGTAATTCCTTGTACAATTTAGATTTTATTGAAAAATCTCGGGTTTTTTTTATTTTTTTATTTCTGGTTTAAAAATATACTTTTTTTTAATAGTTCAATCATTTTGACACCTTTGAACCAGTGTTTATGTGTTTTTTTTTTTTATTGGCCACTTACTTTTTTTTTTTTTTTTTTTTTTTACATCAAATAAAACCAAATAAAAAAACCAAATTTTAAAATAGGTCATTTAAAAAATGGATTGAAGGAATAAAAATGTGTTATTATCTTCATTTAATTTTTATTATTTCAATGAAAACCAACTTTTTTTTTTTTTTTTTTTTTTTTTTTTTCCGAACTCCCTTTCTAACTTGTGGGCAACACAATAAAATTTTTATTTAGATTATTTTGATAAAATAAAAAAAGAATAAACTTTATATGTGGTGAGTTATAAAATTAATTTAATAATTTCTTTTTTTTATTTACTGTTTTATGGTGTCTTGTGGGTGTAGGTATTTTTGATGATTATCGCAAAATTTTGGGTAAAAAAAAAAAAAGACTGGTTTTTTTTGTTAATTAGGATTGTTAAATAAATTTTCAAAATAAAATAAAATAAAATAATATAAAAACATAAAAAAAACTATAAAAAATATAATTTTATTTAAATGGTTTTTTTTTTTTTTTTTTTTTTTTTTTTTTTTTTTTTTTTTTAGAAAATATCTTTTTGTATTCTTTTTAGACAGTTGACATTTGCGGAGTGTTTAAAAAATAGCTACAAATAATTTATTGTAAAAAAAAAAAAAAAATCAAAATGAATATTCAGATTATCAGAAAATAATTTCAATTTTTTAATTTTTATTTTTGAAAATAAAAACAAACGAACGTATTTATAAAAATATCTTTAAATCAACTCCTTTTCAGACTTTTTTTTTTCAAGACAAACAACAATTTTTATTTTTTTATTTTTTTTTATTTTATTTTTTTGGAATGATGTTGTTGGTCAAATAATTGTACAAAAATGTAAAGGTACACAATCAAATTTCACCACAAAAAAAAAAACTATTTAAACATTATTTTTTTTTGTTTTTATTTATCAAAAATTAAACAACTTTAAACCATCAAATAAAGTATAATAGAAAAAAAAACAAAAAAAACAAAAAAAAAAAAAAAAAATGAAAATCCTACCTCTTATTTCTTTAATATTAATAGTTTTATCAGCAATTTGTACCATTATTGGTTTCTCAACATATTGGTTTTACACTTCGGTGAATATTGAAGGTGAAATGGAGTTAAAAACATACTACAAATATAATAAAGTAAAGATTATTGTTGATGGAGTTGCAGCAACATCCGGCTATAGTAGTTTAGAACAATCCTTTTCACATCAATTAAAATTTTTCAAAGCTGCATTGGCAATGGATATTTTGGCATTTGTTAATTTATTCTTTGCGGCCATTCCAATGGGTATTTATGCATTTAAAGATTTATCAGTAAGCCACCAATCAAAATTAAAAAATTCTTTAAATGCTGCCACTGTATTTTTAATAATTGCAACATTTGTGGTATTGGGTGTTCCAAAAGCAAGAAGACAAGATTGTGAAAGTAATTTAGAAAATGAAAGTACTTCTTTTAGTAGCGAAGAGGTTTCCAATATCTGTGATAATGATTATTACCATAAATTCCATGGTGAATTTGAAGCAGGTAATTCAAAAATTCAATTTGGTCCATACACTGCATGGATTGCAATCGTTATTGGTTTAGGTTTATCATTCTTTAATAATATTTTTGTTTATTGTGGTGGTGTTTTTAAACAATCCTAATAAACTTTACAAAAAAAGGGACTTTATTATAAAAAAAAAATTAATAATTTATTAAAAAATTTTTTTAATAACTATTTTAACAAATTTTTTCAAAAATAATTGAATAATAACTAAACAAATAATCAATATTAATAAGTGGAGAGACTTTAATATGATTTAGAAATTTTGATATAAACAATTTGTATAATGAATCTTTTGTATTTTGATCACCTTTTATAAAATTTTTTAGAGATGATTCGCAAGCAGCGTTCATAGTTGAAAAAAGAATTTCAGATTTCTCTTGGTCAGATAAAAATAAACTATGACTATCTGAAAACTTTTGAACATTTTGTTCAATTGTTACTAATTTTAATTGATGGTCAGTTTCTACTAATTTTATTGCATCATAAACTTCATCTTTTTTATAAACATTAATGGGTATAGCCATTTTTTCTACCTCATTAAATGAGATTAGATTTTCATTTGCAATTTCTCTCCAAAGTGTTTTAAATAAACAGAATAATTGGTATAATGAATCATTTTCAACATTAGTACATTCATTTTCATTAATAATTGTCACCAAAAAAATTCCACCTTTTTTTAATTCTTTTGCTCTTAATGAAAAGTTTTTATATAGATTATCAATACAATACTTTTTATATTCTTTTGATCTCTCTTTATAAATTATACCAATTGAAACTTTGTCATAATGAAATGAATCATTATATATATCCCAATGAGATGCTGAAAATGAAAATACATAGTCAATGCTATTAGAAGGAACTAGTTGATTATAAAATGAATTACCAATTGCATAGAAATATATTTGATTAGATAATTTAATATAACTATTCTCATTGTCTGAAATCTCTTTAAAAAGTAAAGAGAAATTATTTTCAGGTAAATCTTCATGGTAAACTTCAAAACATTGAGATGGGAATTGTTTTAATACATTTGAAATTATTAGATTAATTGGCATTATTGAATTTCTACCATGACTTGATCCTATATCTAATATTCTAATTACATTTGGATTTTCATTAGAATTTAATTTAGATAATCGTTCATTTTTTGATTTAATATTATCAATCATTTTATCACATGACTTAATAACCATATCCCATGTACCACTAATAGTTTGACTCTGTATTTTTGAAAAATCATTATAAGTTGACTCCATTATTTTTTTTAAAAAAAAAAAACAATTATAAAAAAAAAAAACAACAAATTAAAATAAAATAAAATAAAATTAAATATTATATTATCGAAAAAAAAAAGAAATTTTCTATTTATATAAAAAAAATAAAAATTAAAAAAATATTTTAAAATATAAAATAAAAATTTTTTTAAAAAAAAAATACTAATAAAAATAAATATCTTTCAAAACAGGCTGTGTTTTATATGCGATATAATTAATTTTTATTTAGATCCTTAAAGTTAAATGTGTTTTTTTATTATGTTTTTTTTTTTTTTTTTTTTTTTTTTTTTTTTTTTTTTAATTTTAAAATAAAAATTAAAATTAAATGATGAGTGTAGGTAAATCTTTTTGTTTTTTTTTCTTTTTTCTATTTATTTTTGTTTGATTTTTTTTTTTCAAATAAATCATTTAATACCGCATTTGAAAAATATATTTTAAAGTAAATTTGTTATGAATGGGTATTAGTAAAGTTAAAATGGTTATTTTATTTCTGTTTCAATAATTTTTTTTTTTTTTTATACTAGAAATCAAAAGACTAATAGATTTTAGATTCAATTTTTAACAATCCGTTCTTAACGGTTAAAAAAAAAATAAAAAAAAAAAAATAACCAACTTTAATATGATAAAACCACAATAAGTTAATATTATTTTTTATTATAGTACAATCTTTATAAGATTTTTTACAATAATTATAAATTCTTTTTTAAAATTAATTTTTTAAAATATAATTATTGGTATTGTATTTTTATATTACACAATAATAAAAAAAGGTATTCTTTTTTATTATTAGTATTATTATTATTATTATTATTATTATTATTATTATTATTATTATTATTATTATTATTATAATTATTACTACTATTATTATTATTATTATTATTATTATTATTACTACTATTATTATTATTATTATTATTATTATTATTATTATTATTATTATTATTATTATTATTATTATTATTATTATTATTATTATTGTTATTTTTATTATTATTATTATTATTATTATTATAATATTAAGTATTTTTTTAAAAAAAAAAAAAATGAAAAAAAAAAAAAAAAAAAATTAATAATAATTTATATTAATAAATAGTTTATTGGTTTCTAATTGTTGTTTGCTCTTCAATATATTCAACATTATCACCAGCTAATTTCGAGTCATTGGTCCAAGATTTACCACCATCAGTTGATTGTTTGGTAATGATTTCTTTACGGTATTGTTGTTTTTTACCTTTTTTACCTCTTCTACCAGAAGAACCACTATTATTATTATTACCACCACCAAATTCACTACTTGTCATTTGAATTGGAACTTGTGTAATTTCAGAATAACTTAATTGTTGATTATCAGTGGATGTATCTTCTTCAATATGTGGAACTAAAACTACTTCTTCTTTGAAGATTGGGGTTTGGTCCATTTGTAATTGTGGTACAATTGTTTCTTGGGGTGGAGCAACATTACCAACATCTGAGGAAGTTGTTGTAGTGGTTGTGGTGGTTTGTTTTTCTAATAAAACTGGTTGTTGATCAATAACACTTGTGGTTTCAGTGATAATTGTTTTCTCTGGAATTAAAATTTGAGAAGATGAAGAAGTGATAGGAACAGTTTCATAAACGATAGTATTTGTAGCCATACCAGTATCATTCTTGAAAATTGGTCTTTCAATTGAAATTGGTTTTTTAGAAATCATATCATTTCTTTCAACTGCTCTAAAGAGACCTTCTTTTTCAAGTACGGCTTTATTGGCAATGTATTCATTCTTCTTTTCAGCCTTTGCCAATTTAAAGTCTTCTCTTACTTGTTTATCTTGATATAATTTCTCTTGTTGATAATGGTATTTACCATAGTCATCCAATCTATTGGCGAGAACATAAGAGTTATTTGGATTTCTTCTAGCCAAATCTGAACGAGTGATTGTATCATTCAATGTACATTGTTCAATGTAATATGGACGATCAAAGTACATTGGAACGAAATACTCTCTACCTTTCAAAAGGAAATGTCTTTCATGATAACCATTCTTATGTAAAAGTGGATTGCCATATAATGAATTCTTATAACGTCTTGGATCTGAATTACCAGTATATGTCATAAGATATCTTTCATGTTTCATTGGCACTTTTTTATGTATTTATAAAATAAAAAAATTAAAAATAATTTATTAAAATTTTTTTTTTTTTATTTATAAAAAAAAAAATATTAAATAATAAAAACTTACATAAACGACCTTTTGAATCATGTCTACAAACAGCACCAGTATGATAACCACCTAAAAATTCTCTTGGATGAGGATTGTGAACTCTGTTAACATATCTAAAATCAACAATTCTTTCTGTCATTTTTTAAGTTTTTTTTATAAATAATTAAATAATAAATAATTTAATAAATAATTAATTGATATTTAAAGTTAATTTTTTTTTTAATATATATAAATATAATATTTGTTTTTTGATTTGAATGTTTTTTTATGAAAAATAAATTTTGTTTTTATGTTTTTTTTTTTTTTTTTTTTTTTTTTACTTAAAATTAAAAAAAAAAAAATAATAATAATAAAATTGATTATTAATAAAACTTACATATGGGTTTTGTTTAGAAAAGATTTTTTTTTCTTTTTTTTCAATTACTAAATTGGTTAATTATTTTCATTACTCATAGTTTTTTATTTTAAATTTTTTTTAATTTTTAATTTTTTTTTTCCTTTTTATATATAGAAAATAGTAAAAATAAAATTAAAAATTAAAAATAAAAAATAAAAAAAATAAAAAATTCTTTTTTTGGTGTTTTTTTTATAATATCCAAACCACACTTTTGTAAAAATTTTTTTTTTTTTATTTTTTTTTTTTTTAATTTTAATTTTTTTTTTGTTTTTTTTAAATTTAAATTAAATTAAATTAATTTAAATTTCATCGTCTTGGTAACTAATATTAATAATAAATTTTAATTAGTAATCATGGTTTAGTTAACAAAAAAAAAAAAAAAAAAAAAAAATAAAAAGCTTACACTAAACTTTGTTCTTCACCACTTCCTATTACACCTTTATGGAAAGGATTTGCGTTTGGCCAATAAGAATATGCTACAATAGCTACAAATACATTATTTAAGACATTGAAATACATTACACTTAATGCTAAAATAAATATTAATATATACATATATAATATTAGTATCATTAATTATTAAATAAATTATTATGAAAAAAAATATATTGATATTTACAGTTTGGATTTAATGGACCAAAAGTACCAGCCACAATACCAATTAAAATTGAAAAAACGAAAACAACGATTGGAGTTGCAGTGAATAAATATTTAGCGAAAAGATATTGACGTGCATAAGCTACAGGGAAAGCAGTAATAACCAATAATAAAATCCATAATAAAATACAAATGAAAACTGTTGCAACCAAATAAAACAAAGCTTGAATTCCACTCTCGGATGTTGCAGATCCAATGATTGGATCTTTACGATCTCTAACATTAATCCAACTGAAAAGAATTAAACCTAAAACCATGAAAATCACAACGATAACAACTTTACTAATCGTTGAGAAATCACATTCAACCTTTTTACTCTCTAATCTAATACGATCTAAAATCATTAATGAATACAATGAAAATATCGATAAAAATATTACATCAAAAAATGCATTCAAAAATGGGAAAAATGCACCTTGTGTTGCATATTGTATACCATAAAATGGATTATTACTTAATAATATACCAAAAAATAATGCAAATAAGAATCTTATTAAAAATAATAGAAGTATTAATAAAATAATTATAATTTTTAATGATTACTAATTATTATTATTACTTATTATTACTTACTTTTGTTCAAATGCCCAATTAATTAATGAAAAAGATCTCATTGCAATTAAGAAACCAATGATAGCAATTGCAGAGATGATTAAGAGTGTAAGATGAGTAACGATTTCAAAGCTAGAGAAAGAACTACTATTTCTCCAAACACTGAAATCAATATCACCAATTATTGTTGAATTCTCACTAACGATTGAAATATCTACAGAGTATGAAATCGATTCCAAGTCCTCCTCATCGATTAATGTGAATGTATTACATTGACCAAATCCTGTATTACATACGACGGTTTGTGTAGAGTTTTGAGTTTTTACAACGCTACCTTGATTACCATAGATTGTAACTAAAAATGTAACTTGTTCACTTGTAAATGATGTTAAATTATTTGAATATGGTGTTGCTTGTAATGCCCAAAATTTATTTAATGATGAAATTGTGTCAAAATATTGTGACCATGGTCCGCTACTCTATAATAATAAAATATAAATATTATAAATAATATATAAAAAAAAAAAAGTTAATATTCTATTTTTCAAATATATATAAATGATTTTTTTATAAAAACTTACTGGATATAATTGTTGACCTGAACAATTTGATGTAAAAATATGAGAATTATCTGGACATTGATAAAGATTAAATGATACAGATTCATATACGTCTGGACCTGTTGCTCCCACTATAATTGCAATAATTAATGCAATAAAACATAATACACCTGCAATAATTAATCTACGTACTGAAATAATATCAATATTGGTTATAATTTTTGGTGACCCAATATCGGCTGATGTTGATACCATTTTTTCTTTTTTTTTCGTTTTCTATTTTTTTTTCTGTTTTTTTTTTTTTTCTGTTTTTTTTTTCCTGTATTTATTACCTCATAAAAAAATAAAAGAAAAGGAAAGAAATAAAAAGAAATAAAACTGAATCAAATATGTAATGATACAGAAAAAAAATTTAAAAAGGGGTTTGCCGCCTGATGTGATTACTTTTTAAAAAAAAAAAAAAAAAAAAAAAAAAATTCAAAAAAAAAAAAAAAATTAAAAAAATTAAAAATAAAAAAAAAAAAAATATCTTCCGTTGACATTTTATTATAATAGGTGTCAAGTTTTCTTAAAAATGGCATATAAAAAATTGCCATACATCAACGAACCAAAAAAAACTAACAATTTTAATAATAATAAAAATAATAATAATAATAATAATAATAATAATAATAATTATAGTAATAATAATAAAACTTAAACATAAAAAGAATAAATAAAAATAAAATTGAAATATTTTTTTTAAAAGATGAGAAAAAAAATATTTCAATTTTAGTATAAAAATTAAATAAAAATATCAAAAAAAAAAAAGTTCCTATTTTAAATATTCACTATTATTTAATAAAAAAAAAAAAATTAAAAAAAAAATTAAAAAAATAAAAAAGAAAAATGATTATAAAATTAAAAAAATAAACAATTATAAAAATTTTTTTTTTTTTTTTTTTTAAAAATTTTTTTTTGCGAGTGGGTAAAACAAAAAAATAAAAAAAAAAAAAAATTAATAATATTTAAATACATAATATATAAAGAAAAACAATAAAAAATGTTAATCCCAGAGGATGATAAACTCGATGATGAAAAAATGATAAATATAGCTAGAAAACTATGGTTTATTGGATTCTTTTTCTTACCATGGGTTTGGTTAATAAACGTTTTATATTTTATACCATATAGAAATTCATTAAATGATAAAGTAAAGTGGTGTATGTATCATTTTATTTTTTATTTATGTTATTACTTGTTAAAAATAAAATACCAATATAATCTTTTCTTTTCTTTTTTTTTTTTTTTAATATTTTTCATTAGATTTAAAATTCTCATTAATTGGATTTTTAGGGTATTCAACAATTTTCATGGGTTGGATGGGCATTTATTTGGTAAATAGAAATAAATGGGGCGCATTTGGCGATGACATATCAATTACAATCCCATTTGGCTAAGTTTTGGTATTAAAAAAGAAAAAAAAATTTTAAAATTAAATTTTGTATCATATCAGTAGCAGCAAAAAGAAAAAAAAAAAAGAGAAAAAGATACTAATTGTATATAATAAATAAAATTACAATACCCAATAATCGTTTATTATTATTGTGTAAATAAATAAATAAAACAAATAAATAAATAAATAACTATTTCTTTAGAATGAATCTGAATTAACAATTAAGTTATCAAATAGCAATCTGTATTCATTATCTAACTCTATAGTCTTCAAAATATCTCTTCTTCCAATTCTTTTCTTAAAAAAGGAAAAGGAAAAGAAAAAGAAAAAAAAAGAAAAAGAAGAAAATGTTAATTATAAATAATTAAAGTTAGATATCTAAAAACAATATAAGTTTCTTATTTAAATTAAATACCTTTTTCATATCGATACAATATTGAATTGATGATATCAATAATTCTTCACATAAATATTGAAGTACAGCAGTCAAGTAAACGGTTGAATCTTTTGATATTCTTTTAATTTGAAAAAATTTATTCGATTTTAAAATTGAGTGAACTCTACTAACCTATTTTTTAGTAATCTGTGAATAATTAGTTTATTTTTTATTTTTTATTTTTTATTTTTTTTTGCTTGCTAATATTAAATTATATTTACAGGAAATATCAAACCTGATTTAGTTGATATGGACTGTCTTGGTTTTCTTAGCTTTCTTGGTTTTTTATTTGATTCTTGAGATGTATTTGTTGTTGTAGTTGTTTCATTTTCAATTTCATCTTCGCTCTCTTCTCTGGTGAATAAATTAGAATCATTGTAATCATTATCAGCAATGAAATTATTAGTTGTGGTGTCACTATCACTATAATTCTCTTCCAAATATTCACTTTCACTCTCACTGTCATTTCCATTTTTATTTTCTTTTTCATTTCCATTTTCATTTTCTTTTTCATTTTCAGCCATTTTATTTTTATTATTTTCTTGGTTTATTGTTGTTGTTGTTGTTGTTGTTGTTGTTATTGTTGAGTTTTTTTTTTGAGTATCTTGTTCAATAGTGAATGTTGATGATGATAAAATTGGTGAACTATTTATTACTGATTCGGTTTGTATGGATGAGTGATTTTCTGATTGGGTATCGTAATCATCGTCATAACCACTGTTACTAAAACCATTGTCATCATCATTATCATAGTTATTATTATTATTATTATTATAATCTCTCCACATTGGAATTGGTGAATTGGAAATATTATTACTACTATTTAATTTTTTGGATGATGGCGATGGCGATGATAAAGATATTCTTTCTTTCATTAATTGTCTAGATTGAGTATTAATTTGGTATATAACATTTGCCCATAATGATGTTGATTGTGGTGATTGATTAGTGCTTGTTTTTTTAACTTTTGGTGACCCACTCATTTTTTCATTATTTTTGATTGGATATCAAATTTTTATTATAGGTATATATATATATATTTTTTTTTTTTTCTTTTCCTTTTTCTTTTTTTCTTTTTTTTTTTTAACAACAAAGTTGTTGATTTTTTTTTTTTTTTTTATTTTAAATTGTTTTTTGATTTTTTAATTTTTTTTTTATAAAAAAAAAAAATTCTTTTAATCAAATTCTCAATGAACATGAATTTATTGTATTAAAGCTATCTAATAATATTTTTGTATTGTTTTTTAAATTTTATATTTTTTTTATTACTTTTTTTTTTTAAATTTTTTTTTTTTTATGCTTTTTTTTTTTTTTTTTACATATTCCAGTACTTATAAAAAGAGGATGGTTATATTTGTTTATTGATAGTCTTTTTTTTTTTCTTATATAATTATTATTATTATTATTATCGTTCTATATTATATTATTTTGGTTGATTAAAAAAAAAAAAAATGAATTTATTCAGATTTTCCTTTTCTTGGATCATATTCTTGAGCTCTTTTAATTGCGTCTCTTACTTTATTAAGTCTTTCTTCACCACCTTTACCATAATTTTCTGATGAAGTACTTTTATACTATATTTTTGATTAATGATAAAAAAAAAAAAAAAAAAGAATTAGCGATATTATGAATTATTTGATTGATGTTGATGATGATGTTTATGTTGTTTTGGTGTGATAAATGTGTAAAGTGGTTGATTGATGATTCAATCGATTTTTTTGATTGATTGATTTTTGATTGGTTGATTTTATGTTCAATGAGCAAGTAATATGGTAAGTGTGAATATGAAATATACTTCTTTGGTGTTGTGAAGACATTCCAAATAATCTTTTCTGTATGGTTCACATAATTCTAATGGTTTATCAAAAATACATGTACAAAAATCTGACCAAATTGGGTAACATGTACCAGATCCACCCCAAGCACCAATACCACTTGACATTTTATAATATGTTTATGTATATGTTTTAAAAAAAATTGAAAAAAAATGAAAAAAAATGAAAAAAAAAAAAAAAAAAAAAAATGAAAATTTTAAAACTCGAAAAAAAAAAATAAAAAAAAATATTTTTGAAATTATTTATTATTTTATTTGTTTTTGTGTTCTCTCAAAATAAAAATCTCAGAACTTTATTTTATTTTGACTTTCTTTTTTACTCTTATTGGTAAGAAAAATATGAATTTTTCAATGAGTGTATGGATATCCAAACCATGATAAAGAGACTTATAGGTTTATCTCAAACACTGTGATATAATTTAATGGACTGGTCTATTAAATCGTTAAAATAATTGAGGCTGTAAGAAAGATCAATAGGGGTGGATCCGCAATTACATTGGGATGTTTACATTTGGAGTGGTATGTAAAGCTTTATTTAATGCCAAAGAAATTTATTGCCTAGTTATCAAAAGGCGATTTATTACGTATTATGTTTGTGTGTAAAAAAATGTGTAATAAAATTACTTTTTTGAGAACTTGGCAATAATCTCTTTTGAACTTTAAGCCCAAAAACCTTTTTTTTTTTTTTATTTTTATTTTATTTTTAATTTTTATTTTTTTAATTTTTTTTTTTTTTAATTTTTATTTTTTTTAATTTTTTTTGTTTTTATTTTTTTTTTTTCTCCAAATTTTCTTTTTTTTTTTTTCTATTGATAAAAATTCTTCACCAAAAAAAAAAATCTTTTTTTTAATTTTTTTTTAATTATTTTTTAATTTTTTAATTTTTTTTTTTTTTTCTATTGAAGAAAATTTCGATAAAATTTTTTTTTTTTTTTTTTTTAAATTGTATTTTTTTCAACACACAAAACATTACATTTTAACACACATAACATCTACCCTAATCAAATTATAATTATATTACCATTATAGGTTTTTTTTTTTTAAAAATATAAATTTTTTTTTTGAAAAAGACACAATATTTTTTATAAACAATAATATATTATTAATAATAAAATAAAATTAAATATTTTTTTTTTTAAATAATATTTCATAAAAATTTATATATACAATTTAAGACATAAAATGTCAGTTACAACTAAATTTCAAAATTCTAAATTTAATGTCACATTAATTGATACACTTAAAGCTGATAACAATGTTAACATAGTTACAAAAAACATTCCATTCCTTTTGGTAGTTGACCCAAAAAAGTTAAGTTCCAATAAATTGAACAAATCAAGTGGTACCATCAACAATATATTCCAAAGCCTTACCAAAGAAAAAGTATCTCTAAAATTAGTATACGAAAATGATTTGGAAAATAAAGTAAACTCTTTGAAAACCAGTCCATTGGATTACAATATATACATTAAAGACCAATCTGTCACTGTAGAAACAAGAATCCAAACCCTTTCATCCAAACATGAGAATAATTTATTTAAAATTATCTTAGAGTTGGATGGTAAATCATTATACACTGAATCAATTCGTTGTGTATCAAAAATAACAAATACAGTAATCAACAAAGATAATAAAGATACAGTCAATCATAGTAATAATAATAATAGTAATAACAATAATAGTAATATTAATAAAGAAATAACAATAAGTGATAATGAATCAAATATTCCAACAAATAGCCCAGTAGTAAAAAAAACCAAATCACCAAATCATAAACATACATCAGATATGGCTAAAACCATTAGAAAATTAAAAAAATTACGTCAGAATGATAAAAACTTAATATCATTATTATATCAACAAAATAAATTAATCACAACACAATTAAATTCCGTGACATCAATCGTTAATACATTGGTAACATTCCATAACACACATAATAACAATAACAACAATATAAACAGTTATCAAAATATGTACCAATCGCCACCTTCCCATGAAGCACCACAAACACCAAATTCATTTTCACTACCACCTTCACCAACCAATTCAAATCCACCAACCCCATTCCCATTTACATCAGAGTCAAGTAATTTAAGTATTACTCCAACTACATCATGTAACTCTATTGATAACAACAACAATAATAATAATAACAGTGGTTGTGAAATTCAAGATTTCCAATTTCCAATCATTGATTCTGATGTTCTAAAGTCAATTTCAACCAATGAAACCTGTTATAGTTATCCATCTGATGGATCCAGTAGCTGCCAAAGTTTTACTGATTATCAAGTCGTAAATGACTTTGATAATACCATTCCCTCTTCATCAGATAGCAATGGTACCGTGGTTGCTGCTTCATCTTCTACATCTGCATTTAGCCATGAGGTAAGATTAATTGATTCTCAATTAAAACTTAAATCATCTTTATCAAATGTGTTAGAATATAAACAACATCAACAACCACAAATTTATGATGAAAATATTTATTCACACCCTTCTTCTAATTTTATTGATTTAGATTTCAATCTTTTAGGTTCTCAAAATGGTTTCAATATGAATCAAAATGAGGATCAAGTTCTTATTTAAAAGGACAAACAAAAAAAGGTAACAACTCTCTGTATATTAACTCTATAACAAAAAAAAAAAAAAGATTGAAATTAAATTGTAAAAGGAAAATAAAGGTCGTCGAGTGGATATGAGGAATAGAACTACGTATCAAATTATAATTCAAAATAAATTTAATAAACTACAAATGAATCAAAAGGTAAATAATTGTCAAGCGAACGAATGGTTACCAAATGAAAAAAAAAAAAAAAAAAAACTAATCCAAATTTTCTCTTCAATTTATAGAATTCAATATTTTTAAAAAAAATTAAAAAAACAAAACTTTTTTTATTATAACCTAACTACTTAAGTACACCAATGGTGGAGTATTACTATTTA
This sequence comes from Dictyostelium firmibasis, assembly GCA_036169595.1. NCBI lineage: Eukaryota > Evosea > Eumycetozoa > Dictyosteliales > Dictyosteliaceae > Dictyostelium > Dictyostelium firmibasis. Next base: position 626,794 of record CM069765.1, on the reverse strand, counting down.
TTATACATATATTATTTTAACTTTTTTTTTTTTTATCTCTATATAATATACATGCATGCCGCTTAGGAATAGTAGCTACAAGCTTTTGTATATCCTTGAAATATATAGTTTTTAAAATGTGGGTTTCTTTTCTTTTTTTTAATTATTATTATTATATAATCCCAAATTTATGTTCTTACTTATTAAAACAATTTTTTTTTTTTTATTTTTAAAATTTATCATTTTTTTATTTTTTATTTCCAAAGATATTCGAATTGAATAGGATTTTAAAGACCTCTATACAGATTTGTGTTTTAAAATATCTATTATTGCTTCTTTGTAATACTTTTTTAAAAAAATAATTCCCCCCTCAATATTTTTGTTTGTAAGTAGTTTTTTTGATGAGAGAACATATTGTTTGAAAATTTTATAAATAAAATTTATTTATTCATTTAAATAAATCATTTATTCTTTATCTTTTTTTTTTTTTTTTTTTTTTGAGACTGAAATTTTTTTGTGATTTGATCCAAACAATTTAAAGGAGGAAAGTCCTATCACTGCAATATAAATGAAAACATTAAAAAAAATAATAAATAGATTATATCTTTTGAAATAGGGAAATTTAAGAAAAAAACCAATCAATTTATTTACTTCTTTTTTGGATAATATTTCCTTGAGGTGTTGATATTAACAGATCTTTTCTTTTTTGGAGAGGTATTTTCGTTATCATGTTCATCACCTTCATCATCATCGTTTCTAAGTTTTCTTTTATTTCCAGCTGAAGATTTCTTTGGAGCTCGTTTTGATGGTCCTTTTCTTGATGAAGTTCTTCCAGCATTGTTATTTTCATCATCATCATCATCATTTGTGATGATACCAGTTAATTTATCGGTATCAATAAAAAACTCCCTAAATTTAATTTCTTTAAAGTGTTTGCCCAATACAAGTCTTCCACTCAATTTCTTTTGATATTTGATAACGGTGGTTTCATATTTAGTTAAGGTGAAAGTGATGGTTGGTAATAGTTTAGATTCTCTACTCATTCTTTGAAGATCTGGTTTAGATAACTTTTTATTCACTGCATTTGCAGAGGAATCCTTTTCGAGTGAATTGTTAGTCCACTCTATGAAATCAACGACATAGGAGTAAAGTAATGATGATTGATTGATAAGATCTTCAATTTCAGGTGTTGTAGCACCAGTGGTAGTTTGAATGAGGAAATTAATGAAAGTTGTTAAAACAGAGTAGAGTTTTTTGATTAGTTTTAAAAACTTTTCATGAGGAGAGCCAGCGATTTTAGTAATGGCGAGATGGTTTAATACCTGACAAGTTGCAAACAATGTTGTTGCCAATTTGTTTCTATCGCTGAATGCATCCAAAGCAATTTTATCGGTAGTCGAAAAATTTGAAGACATTGATTTACCAATAGAATTCCAATCTTTTTTAAATTGTGAAATTCTTTCTTTTGAACGATCAATAACCGATTCTTCATTTGCAATTAAAAGATTGATTGTGGTGGCCACAGTTTTTGAATTAATGATAGCCAACACCTTTGGTGGGATTGGGTTGTTATAAGCATCCACTGGTTGTTGTTGATTCTTGTAACTACCTAGTGAGGCCAAAACATATTTCGCTAGAGTTTCTGTGATTGGACTATTCTTTGAATTGCACATATCAATGATTGATTTCAAAATAATATTTGCCAATGTTGGAGATTCAATTGCATGTTTGCTAGAGATCTTTTTAAGGAATAAAAAGCAGGTTTGAACCTCTTGTACATGACTATACAATATTGATAAAATATTGAAAAGACATTCCAAATCAGAGTAATACTCGGGGAATAAATGTTGAACGATAATAGTTTCAATACAAATACTAATAGATTGAATAACTTTGGGTCCTCTCTCAGGTTTAAAAGATTCTCTAGTTGGTTCGACCGGTTCAATTAATTCCTCTTCATCATCTTCTCCCACATTTTCCATAATTTGATCGCCATCATCGTCTGCGAAATCATCATCACTATTGTTTCCAATATTGTTTTTTACCTTTCTACTTCTTTTTGCAATTCTTTGTAACTGTTGTTTTTGATAATGTTCAAGATCTCTCTTGTAGAGTAAAACTGCTTTTTCAAATTCTCTTTTCTTAATTTCATCAATTGTATTATTGAAAACATAGTGTAGATTTGCTTCGGAACCGTTTTCGTTAACAAATTGACCAATTATTAAAAAACATGAAAGAGCTAGTGAGTGAACTAAAACTTTTTTTGTTTCGGTCTTCTTCTCTTGCTTTGGTGGTGTAACCCATTCTTGATAAGAAAACTCTTGATAAATAAAAGGTAGAATATCTCTAAAGAACTCGATGACAATACGTAATGATTTGTTTTGTGAATCTAAATCTGTAGTTTTCTTTAAATTTTTTGTTGAGTTTGATAACTTTGTCAATAGATTAAACAAGGTGGTATAAATATAGGTCAAAAAGTTTTTATGTTGTAAATTATTTCTATTAAATTCATTTGAGCTGTGAACTAGTTTTAAAATTGTTTGAGTACATTTTTGAGATGGAAATTCATTGGATGTTACATTAGTATTTGATGATGATGATGATTTACTGTTTTTCTTTTTTGATTTTGATTTTTTATTATTACCACTATCATTTTCATCATTTTCATCATTTTCATCACTGCCTGCATTATCATTTTCATCATTGTTATCATTATTACCATCATCCGCATCATTAGCAGCACTTTTCTTTGATTTTTTAGATTTACTTGTATTGGTGGTAGTATTGCTAGACTTGATAGCAGCTTGATTTTCATATTGAAAGTTTTTAATATCACTATAGAGTGAAAATAATGCTAAAATTCTACCTAAAGAAGGTTGAAACTGTAAGGAAGAATTTTCAATTAATGCTTCCAATACACCAATTAATAATTGAGAAGCAGCAACTGCTTTGGTATTGGAGACACCAATTTTTCTAAGTTCAAATGATTCTAATCTACATTCATTCATTAGTGCTTCAAACTTTAAAAATGTTTTCTCTAAATCTATACGTGATGAAGATTTCTTTATATGCTTCAAAGAATCTAAAACTTTACTATTTACATTAATTCTTTGTTGTGCAGTTAATATCGTTGGTTTCTTTGTTTGTGAGTTTGGGAATAATGATGATTGCTTTTGTTGTTGAGTTGATGGTTGTGGATTTTGTTTTGCCTCATCTCTAGAGAATTGATCGATGAGTTTTTCAATTTCTTTTGTTAAAACACTATTTAAACAATATTGTATACAATAGATTAGTCTATCAATTGGTTCAACCAAACACACTTGGTTTTGTTTTATCTCTAAACATTCATCGATATTTATCGGTGAGTTACTATTACCTGTCAACTCTAGATAATGAAGTGATTGAATATTTAGTAGTTCAAAAATATCATCTGCGAATTCCATTCCATTTCCTTTTTCAAAACCAATTAAATCAATAAATCCTTGGTATAAAATCGAACGAATTTCACATTGTTGAGTTAGTGCTCTTCTAAGATTACTAAATACTTCGATTTTAAACATTCTCAATTTCTCTAAATGTTCATTGCCTCTATTGTTTACAGATAATAAAATTTCCGATACACATTTTAATAATTCAATGAAACCAGTAACGGCAGAGGCTCTGGCTTCAACTTCACGTGCAAACATTGATTTTTTTAAAACAATGATTACATTATTTAAAAAACTAGCCCCGTCAGAAAGTAGCAATGGCTTTAAAGCACCAATTAATTGTTTGACAGTTGAAGCATTATAATATTGGAGATAGTCGAATAATTCTTTTAATTTAGAAAGATATTTTCTTATGGTAAATTGTTGCTCCTCTGCTATTCTACCCAAAAGATTAAACCAATTTTGAGATATTTGATTCGATTTCATTACAATACGACCAATAATTTCGTCCATTATCTTATCACGAATCGTGGGATGTCTAACGTAAAGTTCAAACAAAATCTTGCCACCAACAACTCTAAGTGATTTAATTTGTTCAGTAATAACCAAGCCATTACTATCCATTAGACTAATTGCAAAGTTAACGAAGGGGTCTATGATATTCTCCCAATTCTTTGAAACTGCACCAAGGAGAAGTTGTTCAATAGTATCGATATCCTTTCTTACAACTTGATTTGATAACGATTTTAAACTATCGATTGCTGCCACTTTATGTCTTGGTATCTTTGACATTGACATTAGTAAACCAATTACAAAATGTGACGGGTTTTGATTGAGTTTTAAATACTCCTTTGCGATCTCTGGGTCCGATCTAATTGAAAGAGTCAATTGAACCAATACAAATGATTCTATATACGATAAACCATTATCTTGAGTTCCTTGGTGATCTGGTGGATAACGTTGATCTAATTCGCCAAAAAATTCACAAATACCCAATAGAATTTTACCTTTTAAACCTTGTCTAGACAATAGCACAACATTGTTCATTAATGCTGGATATTCATCCAAATGTAATTCTCTACCATCTCTAAATATTTTCGCAACAATCAAATCTAAATGGGCTTTTGTAAGTGAAATATCATTAAACATTGAAACTATTAAACTGAATACCAAAGGGTCCCATTTTTGTTGACAAATGGTATCGATTATCTTTGATTTAAAAGATTCATCGGCTTCTTGTTCAACAATTGATTTGCCATCAGTTTGGTACGAAAGTTGTTCAAATACTCTGGGTATCAGTTGAAGAATTGGTGGTTTACGAATGGTTGAAATGTTATCAGCAATTAGGGTTGCAATCTCACGATAGGTATGTCTGGAAAGTCCATCACATTCTGTCAATAGGAAATCCATACACTGCTCTAATTGTTTTTCATCGATTGACACTAAATTATCATAAATTATAAATTCATTTAAAAACTTTTCAAACATTTTACCACGTACTTCCTTTTGTTCCTTTGGATCCTTCTCACTCATTAGTGATTTCATTACAACTTGTATATATTCAAAGATTTCTTTTCTTTCATAAATTCTTTTTGGTAAAAATTTTACAATCTCATTACCATCATCTTGCATTGATAAAAATATTAAATATAAATTATCAATATCTAATTTACTAGTTGTAATATTATTATTCTTTTGCTTTTTTTTTTGTGATGAAAACATTGAATCATCGTCATTATCAACATCTTCATCTTCTACATTTTCGTTATCATCATTTTGGCTACTATTATTTGTGTTGTTGTTAATGGGTATTCTTTTTTTTGATTCTTCAATGATAAACTCATCAAATCTTTTGTCATTGTATTTTTTATCTCTATATGGATTATCATATGCGATAATCTTGGGTTGTTTATCTTTTTTCTTTTCAGAATTTTTTTCATTTTGAATTGGGTTGGTTTCATCTTCATTATCTTTGTTGTTATTTACACCATAATCTCTGTCTTCATCTTTATCGATGACATCATTATTCTTATTGCTATCATCATTGTCATCTTCATCATCTTCATTATCTTCATCTTTTTCATCTCTTTTCTTCTTTTCTTTTTTCTTTAATTTTCTTTTTTCTTTTCTTTCTCTTTTTTCTCTTTTCTTTAATTTTCTTTTCTCTTTTCTTTTTTCTTTTCTTTCTTTCTTTTCTTTACATTCACTTTCTCCACTTTCTTCACTTTCGTCACTTTCTTCATCATCTACTTCCTCTTGCTCCTCGTCGTCTAAATGTGTCTCTTCATCCTCATCTATTTCATTCTCTGAATCATCATAACCTCTTTTAAGTTTTTTATTATTGCCACTATTTTTTTTTGACCCCATTATTTGTGTGTATATATGTACAATTAGTTTTTAATCTATTAAGTTGTGTGCTTTGAATTGCAATAAAAAAAAAAAAAAATAAAAAAAAATAGATAATTTTTTATTATATTTGAAAAAAAAAAAAAAATAAAAAAAATTTATTTTTCATTTTCATTAAAAAACTTTATTTCTTAGAAAAAAAGGAAAATTTTAATCAAATATATTTTTAAATAATAATAAAATAATTTAATTTAAATTTTTTAAAAAAACTTAAAAATAAAAAATTTGAAAATAGTATTGCTATCATTCCTACCACCATTACCAGCATAAAGTAGAAATTGATTAAAACACAAATAAAATAAAACAACAAACCAAGATTTACAAGTTTTTTATTAGAAAGTTTAGATAGCTTCTGCTATACTTTGTTATTTATTACATATTATAATCAACCTTTTTTCGCTGTGAAAAACTTAACATATCAAGATCATTTTAAATTGTGATAATAGTAGTATTGCAATTTTTTTTTTTTAAATTATAAAAATTGTTTAATGATGTATTATATGTATTAAATGTTTAGGTAATACAATAGTATATATCTACTGAAACTTTCGATTTTGTATTGTTATAAAGCCAAATGAGTTTTAATTTAATATTTAATATTTATTTAAATTAAAATTCATTTAACTTTATAACAATTAATAAATTTCTATATCATTTGGGGAAATTATTTAAAAAAATTTTAGTTTTCATTCCTTAGTTTATAGTTATCATTGTTTATCTTTTTAATTTTCACTTAATCGGTTAATAAGGATTTTTTAAAAAGGAAATTTTTTTTTTTTAATAACCTCATCCAATTGGATGTGTTCGAATCATGTTAATTATTTTAATTTAAGTCTTTTTTTTCTGTGACCACGTTAATTCGTGGTATGACCAAGACTTGAACCAAGGCCATGGAGGCTCTGTTTTTCAGTGTGGAACCACTATGCTAAGCCCCCACACAAAAAAAGGATAAATTTAGATGGTATAAATGACATTCTCATAATTCAGCTCGATTAGCTCAGTCGGCAGAGCGTGGTGCTAATAACGCCACGGTCGCAGGTTCGATCCCTGCATCGAGCAGATTTTTTAAATAAAAAATGCACTAAAGATCAAGTGTTCGATTCTCGTTAAAATCATGGCAAAAATTGAACAAAAAAATGTTCCAGGGCTTAGCGTAGTGGTTCCACGCTGAATCACAAGCCTCCGTGGTCAAGACCTTGGGATCGAGTCTTGGTCATACCACGAAGTAACGTCATAATGAACCACTACGTATAGCCTCCAATAATGAGGGTTTAATTATGACCACGAACCACATGCCATATGGAAAAAAAATCTCTAAACTTTTAAACCTATGGAATTGTCAATTGACACATCCCACAAAATACCCATTACTATTTAATAAAACCACCATTCTTTAAACCCTACCCCGAAAAATTATATAAACATTTTACCAAAATAGAATTTTAATATTCAAATTTTATTTATAAAAGTTGTAGAATACTTATTTATAAATAAGTCAAAATTTGAATATCAAAAAAAAAAATTTAATAAAGAAATTTATTAATTATTTGTCCAGTTAGGTTTTCTTTTATTTGCAAAAGAATTCATACCTTCGGAACGATCTTTTAAAGCAAAAGTAGAATGAAAAATACGACGCTCTATATTCAAACCTTCGGTTAAATTTGATTCTTGAGCATTATTAACAGTTACTTTTGCCAGCTTTATAATGATTGGGGAGAGAGAAGCTATTTGTTTTGCCATTTTCAATGCGGTTTCAATAGTTTTATCAATTGGTACAACACAACTAACCAAACCAAATTGTAAGGCTTGTTGTGCATCAATTGGGTTGCCTGTAAGTATCATTTCCATTGCCTTTGATTTACCCACGGCACGAATTAAACGTTGTGAACCACCTGCACCTGGAATTGTACCAATCTTTGTTTCGGGTTGACCAAATACTGCATTTTCACCAGCTACAATTATATCACAAATCATAGCTACTTCACAACCACCACCTAATGCATAACCATTTACAGCTGCGATAATTGGTTTTTCAATCTCTCTAAGATCACAAAGATTATCGATCAAGTGTCCTTTCTTCATCATGTATGCCATATCATGATTAGCCATCTCTTTAATATCAGCACCACATGCAAACGATTTCGTACCACTACCTGTTAAAACTATACATTTAACATTATCATCTTTATCCAATAATCTACAACAATCTAATAGCTCTTTACCCATTTGATAATTAAATGAATTTAATGCTTTTGGTCTATTAAATGTAACTAATGCAATTGAATCATCTATAATATTTACTAAAATAGTTTCAAATTTATCTAATTTTTATTATTATTTATTTATTTAAAATTTTATTAATAAAAAAAATATTTAAAATTAATAATTGTTTAAGTTTAAATATAAATACATTTATTTGTGCCCTCTGACGAAGTATTATTTATTTCTAAAAATGAGGTTTCATTAACAATTTGATTTGAAATAATATTAATTCTATTTAACGCAGACTCCATTTCTAAACCTTTTTTTTTTTTTTTTTTTTTAGTTAATTGATGTGAGTTAATTATTAAATTAAAAAAAAAAAAAAATAAAAAAACAAAAAAAATAAAAATTTTAAAATTTTGACTTTTTTATCTATAAAATATCTTTCTTAATTAAAAAATAAATATAAAAAAAATAAAAAAATAATAAAAAAATTATAATTGAAAAATTAAAGATAATAAATATAGGAAAAATAATGAATGATACTGTAATTAAATCTTTATTTGTTTTGTTTCAAAAAAAAGAAATAATTATAATATGTTGTTGGTTTGCAGTGGGAAACAAATGAGGAAGAAAATTTGGGGAAATTGTTGTTGGTGGATAATAAAAAAGTAAAATATTTTAAATAACTTTACTTTAACATATGTTTACATTATTATTGTTGCATAAGAATCTCTAACACCGCCTCCTGGAATGATTGCATCACCAAACATTGTAAATAATTCATAGTCATTGGAAATGGATAAAAAAATATCTCTTGGTGTAATTAATGATCTCTTAGAATTTTTTGCATTATTAGAGGATAACTCTAATACTTCAGTAAGTAAATATTCAACAACAGCAGATAAATAAACCATTGAATATTTTGAAATTCTAATAGGAATATTATTATGTATATATATATATTAATTAGTATTATAATTTATAATATATAATAATATGAGTGAATAAGTTTACCTGTAGTTATAATTCATTTGTTGAACTTTTTTTTTAAAATAAGAGTGTGGAATAGAACATTTTGGTGGGGCCTCAGTATCACTGGGCATTGATAGTCTCGAAACCATTTTTAAACCCTCACTGATTGCTTGTTTTGTAATATCACCGTGTGTATTCAAACGAACTGATGTTTGGACATCACGTGCACTTAAAGTTCTTTTTTTTTTAAGTGATACTAAATGAAATGCTTCGTTCACTATACGAATTGTAATGTCTCTAATTAAACTAGTTAACACTTGAATACTCTTACATTGAATTTTACTTGTTGGACTAACTTGTTTTAATAATCTTTTAATATAGATTGCTTCTCTAACATGAATATCATTTCTATATGTTTTTTGTTTTCTAAATCTCATTTTTTATTATTTGATAATTATTTGGTTGAAAAAAAAAAAAAAAAAAAAAAAGAAAAAAGAAAGAAAATTAAATACCCACAACAGAAAAAAAAAAAAAAAATTAAAAAAAATCAATAAAAATAATCAAAATAATTTATAAGAAAAATCAAAATATCTATAAAATTTTCAAAAAAAAAAAAAAAAAAAAAAAATTTTATACCTAAAGAAACTATTTCACACACATAAAAAGCATATAAAATTTTTTTGTATATATATATATATATATATATATATGTATATAATTCAAGAAAACTTAAAATAAATATTATTTTATTATTTTGTATTGATACATTTTGCAGTAATGTTAAGTTTTGTTTAAAAAAAGGAAAAAAAACTAATTTCCTAATTTAAATTAATTGGTTATATTTAATTAATGACAACCACATGAACCACTACCACCTCCTAAGAGTCCACCAACAACACCTAAAACACCACCAACAACAACGCCTATATTAAGGTTAACATTAACACCAACAGCGACACCAACAGCGACACCACCACTTGAACCACCTGAATTACTTCCACCACCACAACCACCACATGCTACTAAATTAGATCCCATTGATAATGATGAACCACCATATGATGAAATTGATGATTTACTAATTTTGTTTGGTCTTGAAATTGAGGTAATTGCAGCTATTAAATAAAACAAAATAAAAAAAATAAAAAAATAATATTAATTTTTAAAATTTTTAAAATTTTTTTTTTTTTCAATATCTCTTTTTTTAAAAAAAATATGACATACATAAAATTGTCATTTTTCTTTATATTTAATAATATTTGTTTTTTTAGTTTTTTTTTTTTTTTATAGTTTTTATCAAGTAATGAATGATATATCAATTTTTTTTTTTTTTTTTCAATTTTATACTTTATTTTTTTTTATAAAAAAAAAAAAAAATATATTAATATTAAACATTATTTATCATTCAGTTAGTTATTATATATTTTATTATATATATATATAAATATATATGATTAACGTATTGTTAAATAAGTTGCAATAAATGTATGTGGTAATTAACTATTTTATTTTTTTCATTAACACACACATACACCCACAAAAAATTAATAGTTCGTGTGTTCAATTATAATTTAACCACAAAAAAAAATAAAAAAAATATGAATTACAAACGTTGAGTTAAAATTTTACATTTTAATCGATTTTATCACTCAATTTTTATTCATCACTATTATAAAAAAAAAAAAAAAAATTAAATTATACTACTCATATATAAATTAAAAATTAAAAAAAAAAAAAAAAAAAAAAAAAAAAAAAAAATCTAAATTTAAAGTTATAATCAATAAAATAATTAAACCAATAAAATTTTATTAATATATGTAATGTTACAATCAAAAATGATTCATTTTTAATAAAGTGTATCAATTTGTTGATTTTTTTCAAATGAATTAATTTAGTGGCAACCACATGAACCACTACCACCTCCTAAGAGTCCACCAACAACACCTAAAACACCACCAACAACAGCACCTACATTAAGGTTAACAGCCACAGCTACACCAATAGCAGCACCACCACTTGAACCACCTGAACTACTTCCACCACCACAACCACCACATGCTACTGAATTAGATCCCATTGATAATGATGAACCACCATATGATGAAATTGATGATTTACTAATTTTGTTTGGTCTTGAAATTGAGGTAATTGCAGCTATTTAATTAAAAAAAAAAAAAATAAAAAAAAAAAAAACAAATTAGAATGTAATTTTTAAAATATTATATATTTTATAAATAATATTTACATAAAATAGTCATTTTTATAAATATAAGTATTTGTACAAGTTGTATTTATTGATTTATAAATTTAAAAAAAAAAAACTATTTATATCTTTATTTTTTGGATCAAAAAAAAAAAAAAAAAAAAAAAAAAAAAAAAAATAAATAAATAATATATATATTCAAAACTAAATTGAATTATCCAGTATTAAAATACCAATTCATTTATAAAAAGATTCATTTTCACTCATACATATAATTTTTATTCTTATTTTTTTTTTTTTTTTTTTTTTTTTTTTTTATTCAAACATTGTGTGTTTTATTGAACCCACACCCAATAATTATAAATTACAAATTTTTGTGTTAGTTTAACTGCTTGATGTTTTTAACAAAAAAAAATAATAAAAATTATAATAAATAAAAAGTTGATATCATATTAGAACTACTACCTTCCTCTGCAAATATCCCATCAAAAAAAAAATTACCACAAAATTATTTTTAGATAGGAAAATTAAAAACAAATGTTCAACTAAAAAAACTGCCCCTAATTACTCATAAAATATCAATAAACATTTAGTTTTTTTTTTTTTTCAAGAAATTGCGACTATCAACAAAGTTATTTTTGGAACAACTTTTATTCACCCATTGATTTGGGTGGCAACCATTTTAAAATTTTAGTCAAAATGAATAAATAAATATAATAATAATAATAATAAAAATAAAAATAATAACAATAATAATAATAATAATATTATGGTTTAAAGAAAATTTTAAAAAACTGAAAAAAAAGATTTTCTTTTGTAGTTTATTTTTTGTGTTAAGACCTTTATTTATTATTTGATTTGAAAATACTGATGATTTATTAAATTTTAACAAATATTGAATTGTTTTTAATTAAAAAACAAACCACTTCTAGTTGTTAAAATATTTTAAATTAAAAAAAATTAAAAATAAAATTAAAAAAAATAGATTCAAAATAGAACTCTAAAAAAAGATACAATTTTAATATTTATATATATAAATATATATATATATATATATATTTGTATATATGGTTTAGATTCAACATTGGGTTAATTTAAAATATAGGAGATATTTTAAACATTTTTTTTTTAATTTGAAAATGGTAGTAAAAAATTATCTTTTAGATCATATATTTTTTTTTTTTTTTTTTTTTTTTTTTTTTTTTGTTTTTTTTTTTTTGAGTTTGTTATTTTTAAAAAAAAGTATAAAATGAAAAAAAAAATAGGATTAATCAAATCAATCAATTTAATTTATTTATTTAAAAAATGACAATCTTAAGTAAGATTAAAAATATATTATTTAAAAATTATTTTTATATTTTTTTTAGAATTATTATTAATGATAATTAATATTTCAAAATTTATTAATTAATATAGGTGCTATAACTTCAATTTCAAGACCAACTCAAAATGTATCAAAATCAATTTCTTCTTCAAAAGGTGCATCATTATCAATGGGATCTAATTCAGTAGCATGTGGTGGTTGTGGTGGTGGAAGTAGTTCAGGTGGTTCAAGTGGTGGTGTTGCTATTGGTGTAGCTGTGGCTGTTAACCTTAATGTAGGTGCTGTTGTTGGTGGTGTTTTAGGTGTTGTTGGTGGACTCTTAGGAGGTGGTAGTGGTTCATGTGGTTGTCACTAATTTTATTTTCTCAAATAGGGTGATAATTTATAATTATCCTTTAAACAAAACAAAACTGAACAAAACAATACTACAAAATGTACCAATACAAAATAATAAATTCATTTTTATTTTAATTATAAAAAATAATTTTTCTTTAATTAGAAAAAAAATGATTTGATTACTTTAAAATTATAAAAAAAAAAATATAAAAAAATTTAATAAAATTATTGAAATAAGGATTTATTTTTTTATATAAAATTTAATATAAATCACTTTTTTCTATTTAAAGAAACCTATCATAATTTTTTAAACCTCAAAATAGTAATCATTTCAAAATTTTTAATAAACAATTTAATATATTAATATTTCAAAAATAAAATTGAATAATAAAAAGAAAAAAAAAAAAAATTGGTAATATAAAAAACAAATTAAATTAATAATTTAAATTTGAACTATTATTATTATTATTTTAAAGAAGAATCAATACACCCAAGACTGTTATTATCCTTTTTTTTTTTTTTTGCTATCTAGCATTTTTTGTATAACCAAATATTTCTTTTTATAGAAATTTTAGTGGTGGGTTTTTTTTTTTTTTTTTTTTTTTTAGTGGTAGTGAAATTTTGTGTTTGTGTGGAAAATAAAAAATTCAAGGTTTCGTATATTCGTTTTTTAACTTGTAGAGATATTAATTAACAATACCAAATTAGTAAATTTGAACACGTGCTCAATTTGATTTCATCAGTTAAAGATTAATGATTTAAATAAAATTAATATAATTTTTTTTTTTTATTTATTATTAATATAAAAATAAAAAATATAAAAAATATAAAAAAAAATAATAAAATTTTAAAATAAAAAAAAAAGGTATAAATTGTTTTTTTTTTTTTAGTTTATTTAATTAATCATTCAAATCAAATAACATTACTTCTGTAAAACTAATCCTAATAAAATGACAATTTTATGTAAGTGTATTTTAAGAGGTTTAATTGAAAATATTAAAATAATTTTTATAATATATTAACTTTTTTTTTTTTTTAGCAACAATTACATCACTTTCAAACCCAACCAAAATTAATAGATCATCAATTTCATCATCGAGAGGTGCATCATTATCAATGGGATCTAATTCAGTAGCATGTGGTGGTTGTGGTGGTGGAAGTAGTTCAGGTGGTTCAAGTGGTGGTGCTGCTATTGGTGTCGCTGTCGCTGTTGATATTAACCTCAATTTGAGTGGAGTATTAGGTGGTTTATTGGGTGGAGGTAGAAGTGGTAGTGGTTCATGTGGTTGCCATTAAATCAATTCCTCTATTATGTAGCATTACAAGTTTGAAAAAAAAAAAGAAAAAAAAAATCAAATAAATATTTATTGAATTATTTATCACTATATTTGACAAATATTTGTTAGGTTTTTTTAATTTAAAATGTTAATTATTTTTTTATTTTTTTTTTTTTCAAAAATACTTATGTTGGCGCCAAAAGAGAAAATTTTAATGATCAAAAAATGAATTTTTTTTTTTTTTTTTTTTTTAATTTTATTTTTATTTTCTACCCACAAAAAGTATTCTGATATACAAATACATTTAATAAGTAAATTATAATATCCCATTTTTAAAAAAGAAAAATAATTTTTTTCTTTTTTTTTTTTTTTTTTTTTTTTTTAGTAAATTTGCTTTTTTCTTTCTTTTGATTTTTTCACACTTGCCTTTCTTTGTTCATTTTTTTTCTCTTCAATGAAACCTTTTTTTTTTTTTTTTTTTTTTTTTTTAATTTTTTTAATTTTTTTTTTTTTTTTTTTTTTTAAATTTTTTTTTCAATTACACACAATACTCACACCATTTTTTTTTTTAAAAATTTTTTTTTTTTTTATTCGACTACTAAAATATTGCTACTCAAGTAAAAAATGGATCTTTATCAAGCTTTGGCTAATGCAAATCATCAATGTATGTATATATGTCATTCTTTTTAGATTGGTTTAGTTAGTTGTGATTTATTTTTTTTTTCTCTTTTTTTTTCATAAAAGGATTAAAAAAATGGCGCGCAAAAATAAATTTTAAAACCATCATCATTTTTTTTTTTCATCAATACCTTAAATTACAATTTATATTAACTTTTTTAATTTATAAATACAAATAGCTGAAAGTGTTCGTTCAGAAGCCGAATCATTTTTAAATAATGCATCAATCCAAAACTTTGTAAGTCTATTTTTATTTCCCTTTTTCATTTTTTCCCCCTCTTTTTCTATAATTTTTCACTCTTTTTTAAATTTTTTTAAAAATAATAAACAATTAATAAAATATTAATATACTTTTAAAATTATGAATTAAATAGCCATTATTTATTCACTCATTGACTTTAGAACTTACAAATGAAGAAAGAGATCCACAAATTCGTCAATTAGCAGGTATTGTTTTAAAGAATAGTATTCACTCTAAAAATAGCGAAAGAAATGAAATTTTAATTAAACAATGGGCATCCATTGAACCAAATGCCAGAAATGTCATTAAAAATACCGTAAGTAAAAAAAAAACATCACTTCATTTCTAGACTTTAGCAAAATGGAGGCAAAAAAAAAAAAAGATAGTGGATTTATGAGGATAAGAACAAGAAAAAAAAGAAGTAAAATAAAATTTTAATTAATAAAATCTTTATCATTTAGCTTTTACAAGGTTTGGGATCACCAAAATATGAAGCACGTCACACTGTTGCTATTGTAATTTCACGTATTGGTCTCATTGAAATTCCATACGCAATGTGGGAAGACTTAATCCCAGCATTATTTAAAAACATTGAAAGTGGTGCAGAAGGTGTTAAACAATCTACTCTCCAAACTCTTGGTTATATTTGTGAAGAAATTGTAAGTTTTTTTATATTTTTTTTTTTATATACGATTAAAACCTTAATTCTTTGTTACCTTATATTAATACTTTTTTTTTTTTAAATTTAAAGGATCCAAATGTTATGTCAAAACATTCAGATAATGTATTAAGAGTTATTACAGATGGTATCAAAGATGAATCACAAAATGTAAAATTAGCAGGTATTCAAGCATTATGTTTTGCTTTAGAGTTTGTAAAGAATAATTTTGATATTAAAGAACAAAGAGATTATATTATGAAAGTTATCATTGATAATTCCGAATCACAAAACCCACTCATTAAAAAATCTGCTTTCGAAAATCTTGTTAAAATTGCCACTATATATTACGAATACATTTTAGATTATATGAATCCAATCTTTAACGTAAGTAAAAAAAAAAAAAAAAAAAAAAATTTGATAATAATAATAATAATAATAATAATAATAATAATAATAATAATAATAATAATAATAATAATAATAATAATAATAATAATAATAATAATAATAATAATAATAATAATAATAATAATAATAATAATAATAATAATAATAATAATAATAATAATAATAATAATAATAATAAAAATAATAATAATAATAATAATAATTAAAATAAAAATTAATATTTATTGTTATTATTTTCTTTAGGCAACAATTGAAGCAATTAAAAATGATAAAAATGAGGATGTTGTTTTACAAGCAATTGAATTTTGGACAAGTTTAGCAGAAGAAGAGGCAGCACAAATCGATGATATCGACTTTAATAAATTAGTTATTCCAAAAGCACTTGCAAACTTGGTACCAATCATGTTGGAGACATTGACCAAACAAAGTGAGAATCAAGATGGTAGTTGGGGCATTACACCAGCAGGCGCAACCTGTATTTCAACCATGTCCTATTTAATTGGTGATAAAATTTTAGAGTTTGTTTTACCATTTGTAATTAATAATATCAACAATCCAGAATGGAGACTTCGTGAAGCATCATGTACAGCATTAGGTTCAATTTTAGATGGTACAAAAGAGTTTGGTACTCATCTTGCTCAATTAGTACCAATTTTATTACAATTGATTAGAGATAAAAACGATATGGTCAAAGAGACAGCTTCATGGACCATCGGTAGAGTTTGTGATCATCAAATGAGCAATGTATCCGAACAATTGGAGATCATTCTCTCCACTTTAATGGAAGCCACCTCTGATGAGAATATAAAGGTTGCCACTCATGCATGTTGGGCAATTCACAACATTTGTCAAGCCTTTGAAAATGGTTCAGTAGGTCGTTATCCAACTTTGGAACCAGCCTCTCAAAAGATTGCTCAATGTCTCATTGTTGCTATTCATAGAGACGATTCAGATGATGATGATCATAAATTAAAGACAAACGCTTACGAAGCCTTAAACGCTTTGATCTCTTTCTCCAATGCTCGTCCAGAGTTAATCATTGAGATCTTGAAACTTACTATTCTAGATTTCGAGAAATCATTCGAAATGGAAATTGTGAGCGCCGATGATCGTGAGGCCCAATTTAACCTCCAATCTTTATTATGTTCAACCCTTCAAGCCATTGCAAGCACCCTCAAAGAAATCATTAAACCATACACCCAACAAATGTTGATTCTCTTGTTCAATGTATTCAAGAATCAATCAGTTATCATCTACGAAGAGGCACTCCTTGCAATTGGTGCCATCATTTTAGCTTTGGAAGCCGACTTTGAACCATACTTTTTAAATTTCCTTCCAATTCTTGTTAACTTCCTCACGAATGTCGATTTTGGTTCAGTTACAAACATCGCCATCGGTATCGTAGGTGATTTGGCTCGTGCATTCGGTAAGAAATTCTCTGGTGTCTGTGGTGAAATCGTTCCATTGATCGTTAGTGATCTCACCAATCCAAAACTTTCAATGAATGCTAAACCAAGTGCCATCAGTTGTCTCTGTGATATTGCCATCAGTGTTGGTGCCGATTTCATTCCATTCCTTCCAATAGTTATGCCAATCCTTAGTCAAGCTTCTGCCACCGAAATCGACGATGAAGACTTTTTAAATGAACTCCGTGAAACTATCTTCCAAACTTACACCGGTATCATTCAAGGTCTCAAGAGTGACAATCAAATCGAAGAACTCAATCAATATATTAATCCAATGTTGGACTTTGTCGTACGTATAAACGAAGATCCAGAACGTTATGATTCTGTCACCTCTGCTGCTTTAGCTTTACTCGGTGATTTGGCTCAAGCTATGGGTGATAGTATTAGAAACCTTTTAAATAACAAAATAGTAAGAGAATTTGTAAACAATGGTATTCAAAAAGGTATACCATATGCTGATTATGCTGATCAATCAATCTTTCCAAAAAAACATTAAAATGATTGGTAGTAATTAAAAAAAAAAAAAAAAAAAAAAAAAAACAAAAAAATATGAAAATATTTATAAACATATTCATCATCGTCATCTCATATCACATACTAATTACAATCACAAATGAATACATCACACACTACGCATTATAAAACCACATAAATACACCCTCACACATATAAAACTTTAAAATAAAAAAAAAAAAAAATATTTGTTCTTAATAGAACTAAATATTTGAATATAAAAAAATAGATAATAAAACGTTTTATTTATTATGTTTCTTTGATTTTGTAGATTTTGATTTAAAATTACTTGAAATTGAACCAACGAAAAAAATAAGTATTCCAATGGCATGGTAGGTAGTTAGAATTGTATCGTTGAAAAAGAAAAATGATAATAAAATCGTAAGAAATTTTCTAATCGATGATATTACGTTTGCATACAAAGAATCTGTAATTTTTATTAGATTCAAATATGCAATATTTGCCCAATAACCAAGTGTAATAAACATCACTGTCATTAATAATACTGTTTTATGAGTCGTCAAAAAATATAAAGAGCTTTTAAATTCTCCAGAATAAAATAAAATTGGTAATGTTAAAATTGATCCAAAGAAATTTGTAAACAATGACTTGTTTTTTTTTCATTAAAAAAATAAATACAAAGAAATTATATTGTTAATATAAATTTATAAATTGTTTTTTTTTTTTTTTTTTTTTTTTTTTTTTTTTTTTTTTGGTTTACTTACTAATTCTAATTCTGAAGTAAAATCTTTTAAAATTTTTTCATATAATAATGATTTAATTGATTCAAAAAAGATATATGATATTATTAAAATTATACCCAATGGTGATAAGATTGAAGAAACACTATCACCAAATGTGAATAAAGCCAATCCCGCTAACATTGCGCCAATTGAAGTATATTCCATAGGGGTATGGGTTCTTTTAAATAATATACCACCAATTATCATTACAGGTATTATCTTTGAGGTTTGAAATAGAATTTTAGTTTTATAACTTAGTAATCTTAAGGATTCATTACCCAATGTTTTTGTCATAAATAAAACAATTGATAATAATGTATATAATTTAATCTTTTTAATTGATAGTCTTTGAAATATTTGTAAATGAGTAATTTGATTATCACTATTAATATTAAAGTCTAATGATTGTTGTTGTTGTTGTAGCTCTTTTCTTTGTCTATGTTGTTGAACTATAATATCTCTAATTGAAAATAAAAATGAAAAAAAGAATTGACTAAACGAATAAAGCGCAAAAAAATTAACTTTTTGATTCTTGAATAAAAGTTCTTGAAGAAACCCATATATTAAATAAAGTACCACCACATAAATTGAAAATAATATTACACTTTTTGTTGATTTTATTGGTTGTTGTTGTTGTTGAATTTGTTGAGTTTGAACTTCTTCATTTGATTCAATATCTATTATATTATTATTGATCAAGGTTGCACTACCTAAATCATCTAATATTTCATTTGTTTTTATAGTTTTAAAATATTTTTGAACATATTGAAAAAGGATTTTGGGTTTTGACGATATATTTAAAATATGATTTTGTAATATACTTTTATTATTATTTTGTTTGCTTGATTCATCTTTATTATTGTTATACAATATATCATCAATATCTTTAATTAAATTTATTGCTGCTTCGTTATTATTATTATTATTATTATTATTACTATTATTATTATTATAATTATTATTATTATTATTATTATTATTATTATTATTATTATTATTATTATTATTATTATTATTATTATTATTATTATTATTATTATTATTATTATTATTATTATTATTATTATTATTATTATTATTATTATTATTATTATTATTATTAGTGGTGGTATTATCGTTCAATTTAAAAACATCTGATCCATTATACAGAATTTGTTGTTGTTGAGGTGTATTTATTTTTGGACTGCTTTTAATTTGAGATTTAATGTATGGTGATTTATTAAACAGTGTTATTGATGCTGTAATATTATTAACATTGTATGCTGTAGTTTTTGGGGTTGTTTGGATGGTTTCGAAATCTTTTTTATTATTAATAGTACCATTGTTGTTGTTGTTGTTGTTGTTGTTGTTGTTGTTGTTGTTGTTGTTGTTGTTGTTGTTGTTGTTGTTGTTGTTGTTGTTGTTCGTACTGTTAATATTTGATTCGAATAATAATGGCGATTTATTATGACTATAATTTAAAACATTATGATTTTTATTATTACAATTTATTTCACCAAGAGGAACATCCACATAAATATCCATTTTTTTTTTTTTTTTTTTTTTTTTGCTTCCCTTCTTTTATGATTCTATTGTTATTCCGACCATTTAATAATTTTTTTGTGTTATACTATGAAGAATAAATAAAAAAAGTAAGGTAACAGATAAATGAAAAAAGAATAATATCTTAATTTAAATTAAAAAAAAAAATTAAAATAAAATTAAAATGAAAAGTCGTTTTGGCTTTTTTTTTTTTTTTTTTTTTTTTTTGTTTTTACCACACCAACTTTTTGCTAATTTTTCAAATTATTTACAACTATCAATATGAGTCAATTGTTTTTATAATAACAAACAATCCTTTTTATTAATGTGCTAGAAAATTATGAAATTTTTTTTTTTTTTTTCTTCTAACAGAAAAAAAGTTAATCCATTCAAGAAAAAACCATTTTTCAATCTAATTTTTTTTTTTATTTTTTTTTTTTATTTTTTTTTTCAATTTTTTAAATTAATTTTTGTTTTGGTTAACCAAAACAAAAATTCAAATTTTTATTTGTCCTAACAAGAGCTTGATTTTAAGTTTTTAGTTTGATCATATAAAAATTATTGGAAACTACAAATATGATAAATTTTTAGAATTTTTTTTTTTCTCACACCACACAGCACACTAATGTTTTCTATAATAGGTGCTATTGATTATATGAAAAATTAATTTAGGGTGTGAGAAAAAACTGTTTGATTCTTTGTGTGTTTTAATTTAATTTTTTTATCATAATAAGGAATCAAATAAAAAAAAATAAAAAAAAAAAAAAAAATAAAATAAAAATTAAACAAAAAAAAAAAATAATAAACTCTCAACACTATTAAATTTATTATAAAACAATTCAATTTTTTTTAAATTAATACTACTACTAATAATAATAATAATAATAATAATAATAATAATAATAATAATAATAATAATAATAATAATAATAATAATAATAATAATAATAATAATAATAATAATAATAATAATAATAATAATAATAATAAATATAACACATATTAAAAATACTAAAATAAAAAACAAATAAAGATAATAATAAATTAAAAAAAAAAAAATGATTGAAATAAAAAATAATACTAATTATTTTTTATATAAATCAGTATTTAACAATAAATACTTGAGAACAATTATTTTTCAATTTGTAAAAGATATTAATATAGAGGTTATTGAATCATACAATAAATATTTACCAAATGATCCAAGAAAGAGATACAAAGAAATAACATTTCATTGGATTGTAAAGAATAAAAAATATGAAATTTTAAAAGACATGATTAAATGTTCACATCAATCAACAATATTATTTAATACAAAATCAGAATTATCGTTAATAATTGATTTAGAATCTTTTTTAAAACATTTTAATAATATAAATAATAGCTACAGCGACAACAATTATTATGATAATTATAAAGAGAATTTCAAATTCCTTAAAAATTTCTTTAGAATTCATAAAAACACACTATTATCAATCCAATCATTGGATTTAATTGAATTATCAATAGTTTCAAATAACCTACCATTTCTAAAAATAGTAATAGATGATGGGATTAATTCTAATAGTAGTTATAATGACCATTCTAATAGAAGTGATTTAATAAATGTTGCATTTCAAAATGGAGTGAGTTTAGAAATGTTAATGTTTTTAAATGAAGAAATGGGTTTAATTAAGTTTGATGTCTCAAATGCATTATATAATATATTAGTTGTTTCAAATAACTACAATAATATCCATAATAATAATAATAATAATAATAATAATAATAATAATAATAATAATAATAATAATAATAATAATAATAATAATAATAATAATAATAATAATAATAATAATAATAATAATAATAATAATAATAATAATAATAATAATAATAATAATAATAATAATAATAATAATAGTTTTAATTATAGTTTTAAATTTTTAATTGAAAAATTATCTTATCAAATTGATAAGAATGATTTTTATCAAATTTCAGAATTAACTATAAATGTATTTATATTAGATACATCTTTATTTCAATTATTAATTGCTCCAATTATAGATATAATTTCTTTGGATTTTATATTAAATTTATTATCAAATTATTTAAATGACCATTATTCAACTTTAGAAACGTTTTCAAAACAAATAATAATAAATTTCTTTTATATTTTTCAAATAATTTTTAATAATATAAAAACAACAACAACAACAACAACAACAACAATAAAAACAATTGAGACTTTTAAATTTTTAAAGTCAATTATTTTTAAAGAATTAAATGAAAAAGAAATTAAAAAGTTATTTATTTTTAATTTTTTATATAAAATAGGAATAAAAGAATATTTAAAAGAAAAGGATAAAGTTAGAATTGGTTTTCAATATATTTTAAAATATAAAGAGTTAGAATTGGTAAAGAAAATCATTAAAAATTCAAGTGGTGACTTCTTATATAAATATGGTATCAGATTTGCTTGTGAAAGTTTTGAATTCTTTAAATATCTCTTTAATAATTTTAGAGATAATTTCCTTTGGAATGATAAATTAGTTGGTGGATTCATTGCAAATAGAGGTGATTTAGAATTAATGAAGTTCATTCATGAAAATACTGATGCCATCGGTGTATTGAATAAATTAATTGATAATAATTTCATTATGGAGAATGCTGTAATTAGTGATAGTTTACAGTTGGTTCAATATTTAACAGAAAAAAACATCTATCCAATCTCTTCTATTGTACCCATTCAAGCGTTACGTCATAAAAGAGATGAAATTTTCTTATATCTTTTAGATAATAGAGATGATCCAATAGATATCAATTTAAATACAATTCATCATAATTTAGAAATAGTTAAAAGAATAAAATCAAGATTAGAATCAAATCAAGATAAATTAATTCGTTATAATTTTAAAGGTATTCCTCCAAAAAATTTAAATCATTTAATTTCACAATTAGATTTAATTTTATTAAAACCATATTTACAATATAAATAAATAATAATAAATAATTTTTTTTTTTTTTTTTTTTTTTTTTTTTTTTTTTTTTTTTTAAATAAATTTATTTATTTATTTTACTAATATTACATAATCGGATAACTTTTTTATTATTTCTATAAACTACTATTCAATAAAAGAAATAACAATAATAGGATTACTATAGTTGCTATTGTTTATTAAATTATTTTGATTTTTAATTAATGCAAAATTATTATAAACACTATTATTTGAATTTGTTTTAATATTTAAGAATTGTTTATTTTCCCTTTTATTATCATTAGTTATACTAAGATTATTGAAAGAATCTTTTTTTAAAAAAAAAGAAATTATTAGAATTTTTTTTTTATACATTTTTTATATTTTTTTAATAATTTTAAACCTACCCATTAAATTCATTTTATTATTATAGATTTTTTAAATATTCGAAATTTTTATTATATTTTTTTTAATATCAACTATTTTTTTATATTTTTTTATAAATAAAATAATTATTTTAAAAAATAAAAACTTTACTTGTAGTAAATTTTTGTTTTTAAAATTTTGATTTGACTCCCTAAATTAAATAGGAATTTATAGTCAATTTATAAAATAAAAAAATAAAATGTAAACAAATAAAAATAATTTAAATATGTTGTTTTGTGTGTGAGTGTGGTATAATTTTTTTGTATGGGGGTACGTGTGTGTTGAAAAAACTATGTAATTTTTTTATTTTTATTTTTTTTTCAAAAATGTACCAAGCTGTGAAATTAAACACAAACACATTTTTAAAAAGTTAAATTATCATGATTCATATGTTATTATAATTAGAGTCATATAAAAATTTTCAAATAATTTTTTTTTTTTTTTTTTTTTAAATATTTTTTTTTATTTTTCTTGTGTCAAACACAAAAAAATTCATCCTATTCACATTTTCTATTTCTCTTCTTTAGGAATAATAAAAAGTGAAAATAATATTGTTTTTAAAAAATACTAAAAATATCACATTTGTTTATTATTTTTTTAATAAGGGTGGGGTAGTTTTTATTTAGATTACTATTTATTGGTACAGTTTTTTATATGATTATCAAGATGTGGAATCGTACGATATCGAATTAATTTTTAAAAAAAAAAACAAATTTTTATTAAAAAACACAAAAACATAGGATAACCATTATTTTTTTTTCATTCCTTTTTTTTTTTTTTTTTCAACTCAAATAATTGTAAAGTTCAAAGATAATGATGAACCTTTTTTTTTTTATCTCCCTTTTTAATTATTTTTATTTTTTCTCAAATACATACAATAGCCATCAATTTTTATTTTTTATTTTTTTTTGAAGATATATCATATTTATAAATTAATTAATTTTTATTATTATCATTATACATATTGTTAGTTTTTTTTTTTTTTTAATATTGTTTTGAAAACTATTTTCAACTAGAAAAAATAAAATAAAAAAAAAACGATGTACATAAAAGTAAACTATGAAAAATAATATAATATTTGAAATTCATTTTAGAATAATAAAATAATTTAGGTTGTAAAAAAAAAAATTTTATTATAAAAACAAATGTGGAGAGGTGGTTATTTATTTATTTATTTTTATTTTTTTTTTTTTACCTCAGTAACCCATCGTTTTTAAAAATGATTAAAATTAAATATTTAAATTCTTTTGATGATTATATGTAAATAGTGTATAAAATTTCCTTATTTTATATTAACGACAAATAGAAATTTTTAAAAAAAATAAAACACACAAGATTTAGAATTAACAATCTAAAAGAATAAATATGGATTTTAAAATATAATTTTTTTAATTTTTTTATTTTTAAGCAAATAATTTTAAAATATATTGAATAAAAAAAAAGTATAAAATTTTTTTTTTAAATAAATAAATTTTTCATTTTTCTCATTTACTCACTTTTAAGATTAACTTTTATTACAGTTTTAAACTTATTATTTATTATTTACTTTTTTGCTTTTTTATTTATATATATTTAATAATTTTTTATTTATTTACCTATTAATATATATTTTCAATTAATTAATATTATTTATTTTATTTTATTTTATTTTATTTTATTTTATTTTATTTTATTTTATTTTATTTTATTTTATTTTATTTTATTTTATTTTATTTTAAAAATGATTTACGGTAAGGATAACTTTTAAACCTTAAACAAAAAATTACAATAATAAATGTTTTATTAATAAAATGAATTTATTAATTTTAGATTGCTTAGTAAAGGATAAATCAGTTAAAAAAACAAGTTTTAATTATATTAACAAAAGTCAAACAAAAAGTGTTGTTAATTTGAATTCTCAATCAAATTCTGTACATTTAGAAGTTTTTCAAAAACCTAATGGTGGTTTGGTTTTTTAATTAATTAATTTAATTTTTTTAATTTTAATATTTATTCTACCGATTTTTTCTTTATCTTAAATGTATCATTAAGTGTACTTCAATAAAAATAACTAATTAAACTAAAACATTAATTTAGATCCATTAAAAATCATCTTTATATTAAAAAAAAACTATATTTCTAAATTTCTTGATTTTATATTATACTGTTTAATAGTAAAGGTTAAAAAACACAATTTTTTTTTTTTTTGAATTATTTTTATTTGGTTAAATATTATTTTTCTTTATACTCTTTAATAAAATCAATTATGGTAATTATTAAATAAATTATTATAATTTGATTGATTGAATTTGACTTTCTACCAATTCTTAATTATTTGAGTTAATTTTTTAATTTTTTTTTTTTTTTTTTTTTTTTTTTTTTTTTTTTTTTTTTTTGGATATTACAGTTTTAGATGTTTCTCCTGGGGGATAGAACCCGGATCTAATTAAAAATTTAATAAATTTGTAAATTGTTGATTCATAATACACTGTAACGTAATGACTATATATAAGAATTCTAAATATCCAAATTTAGTAAAAGTTGTAAAGTCATTTAGGTTATACATATAGAGTTATATATCAACAAATTATAATAAATTATTTAGTAAAGAAGAAAATTAAAATTAAATTATGAAGATTATTTAGAGAGTTAGTTGGCCTTAAAACAAATAAATAAAATAAAGATAATCCTCTTTAATATATATAATAAAGATAAAATAAATTTGTTTAGATAATACTTTATTATTGGTTTATTCTCATAAAATTGAAGAATGGATTGGCATATTAGTCAATCAATTATTGGGTTAATTCCAATTTTAAAAAAAATTAATTTTAGGATCAAAAGAGTCTTTTTAAAGGTTAAATTTACGTTTATTTTTTTTTTTTAATAACTTCATCCAATGCAAAAATTCGAATCATGTTATTAGTTTTATTATAGTATTAGCATTTTTTATTTTTTATAAATAGTTGGTATTATAGAAACGGTATTCTAAGTATTTTGGTAGTTGAATTTTCATTAATTTTAGAATTCCAGGTGTGGCTGAATTTTTCTAATTTTACATCGTTCTCCATAAATTTTAGGTAGTGCTTTTAGAAAGTACCTCCAGACTAGATCCCTTCCTTTATTTATTGGCAATTTTCTGTAAATGGCAGTATACAAGGTTAAGATTGCTTTGGATTAGTTTTTGACCGTTGGTTGGTTCGTGGGTGTTCCAATTCTTATTATTGTTGACCCAAATCATTTTTTTAGGTTTATTACAGTGTTGTAATATTTGTCCTAATATTTCCACATGTAATAAATGTACTCTATGGTTTGACTTGGTTTTAGGTATCTTTGTATCTATGTTTTTATAATCTCTACAATCTTTATTTTATTTATTTAATTTTTATATTTGTTTTATTTTATAATTATTTATTTTATAGTTATTTGATTTCTTTATCTTTATATTTTAATTTAATGATTCACACTTTAATAATTAACACTTTAATAATTTTAATTTATAATTCACTTTATTATTTTACTATTTAATTCACCTTCTAATTTACTTTCTAATTCACTTTTTAATTCACAATTTGAACTGAAGAAAACATCTTGTATTTATAGTGCCATAAATGAGTTGTCAATGTTACATCAATTATTTTGACACATGTTTATAAATTATTGTAATTTTATAAATTAATATAAAAAGAGTGGTTCTACTAAATATTTACAAATTTCTAAATTAGTGTAAAAGAGAGTAGTACTATCGTTACACACAAAAAATATAAAGTGCCCGGCTAGCTCAGTCGGTAGAGCGCCAGACTCTTAATCTGGTGGTCGGGGGTTCGAGCCCCCCGTTGGGCGAAATTTTTTCTAACGATGGATTAATGGTCGTGGGTTCGAATCTCTGTAAACAAAAAAAAAGGATATCCGAATGGTACAAAGAGATCGACACCAAAGAAGAAAAGATTCCAAAAACCTTTCTTCAAGACAACCCCGGGGGGGCTTAGCGTAGTGGTTCCACGCTGAATCACAAGCCTCCGTGGTCAAGACCTTGGGATCGAGTCTTGGTCATACCACGAAGTAACGTGGTCATAATTAAACCCTCATTATTGGAGGCTATACGTAGTGGTTCTGCGCTGAATCACACAGTCTCCGTGGCCTTGGTTCGAGCCTTAGGTCAGACCACGAAGTAACGTGGTCATAAATAACACACCTCATAATCAACCGGAAAAAAGCTCGACTTCCAAAAAAAAACAACAACAACAAAAAAAAAAACATGGTGATTAGAAATTCTAATCCCAATAATATTAAAAAAAAAAAAAAAAAAAAAAAAAAAAAAATTCAAGACAACCTTTATATGAGAGGATATAACTACAATCTTCTTTTCACAAACATACTAAACATCAAGGATCCCAAAACTAAAAATACAATGTTTAGATTTCATTCGAGATGCCTCCCACTTAATTACCTTCACGAAAAACCATGCCCGATGTGCAATACCAATATGTCTATTGATCCATACGGACATTTATTCTTTGATTGCCCAAAAACAAAAAACTTCATTAATGTCAATAAACTAAAAAACTTCATCTTTGTAACAACAGGTAGACTCTTAAATTGGACGGTAAACAGAGTTAATGAAAATGGAAAAACTCTTATCAGAATATTTCCAAAACTCCCAAACAATGTTCCGACCGATAGCGAAGTGAACCCTGACTACGGAATAGACAGATTCCACAAACAATACTTCACCTGGTGCTACAAAGCCGTTAATTATGATTTATACAGACCCTTTGCATACAACAATGTAATAGCATTAGTCATGCATCACATATGGATATGGATTTGTAATCAAATTTATGGTGACAAAGCGCTTCAAGATACCAATTTGGATTTTGAATTGTTATCAAACAAATGGCACAAACTAGCATCACTAGAATATATTAAACTATTAAAAGACTACAAGCTATCAGCAGCCAAAGATCCAGAAATCTTTTGCGATAAAAACTCATATTACAGTAAAATGAAAAAAATCAAAAAAAGAATAGCAATCAAATACTGTATCCTTAGAAAATCACTTCCTAATAATGTGATGGTAGACTTTTTCATATAAAATAAAATTTCATAGAGAAAATAACAATCACTTAAAAATCATATAAAAAAAAATAAAAACCAAATAAATAAATAAACTTTATTATTGTTGAGACTAAGGTCTTACAATAATCATTAATATAAAAAAAAAAAAAAAAAAAAAAAAAAAAAAAAAAGGATTTGTAATCAAATTTATGGTGACAAAGCGCTTCGAGATACTAATTTGGATTTTGAAATACTGTCAAACAAATGGCACAAACTAGCATCACTAGAATATATCAAACTATTAAAAGACTACAAGCTATCAGCGGCCAAAGATCCAGAAATCTTTACGGGGGGCTTAGCGTAGTGGTTCCATAAAAATTCATGTTACAGTAAAATGAAAAAAATCAAAAAAAGAATAGCAATCAAATACTGTATCCTTAGAAAATCACTTCCTAATAATGTGATGGTTGACTTTTTCATATAAAATAAAATTTCATAGAAGAAAATAACAATCACCTAAAAAAATCATATAAAAAAAAAAAAAAAAAACCAAATAAATAAATAAACTTTATTATTGTTGAGACTAAGGTCATACAATAATCATTAATATTAAAAAAAAAAAAAATACAAATAGCGTATAAAAAAAAAATCAACTTCAAACCATCATTTCTCCTTCCTCAACAACAAACTCTCTCCAATCTCATTGAATTTGTATCTTATTTTATTTATTTTCTTTATGTCAAAACATATTAGTGAAAAAATATTCCCAAAAGAAAAAATTATTGTTTTTATGGTAGTTATTTTTTTTTGCTTACATATAAATAACAACAACTTTATAATATTAGTTTTTATTTTAAATATGATTTTATTATTATTATTAACTGAACCAACCACGTTGGTAAATATTCATACGAGAGAATATACCTGTTGGAGGATTTGCAGGATCGGTATGAACAGTTTCAACAATTGTTTTAATTTGACCTAAAACTTCGGTAATTTCAGACTTACTAATATCAGTTCTTTGATAGAGTACTAATTCAACGACTCTCTCATTGATATCCTTATGGAAATTAATGACAGAACGGAAATAAACTGGTACCATATCAATTGAAGATGTAATCATTTGTTTAAAATCTTCTAAAATTTGAACCTTTGCAGTAACAACTGATAATCTAAGATATTTTTTAAAGAAATCTAATAATTTATCACAATCGTTACTTAATATTTTATATGTATTTTCATTGAATTTATTTTTACCACCAATTAATTGAGCTAATAATCTGTAAAAAAAAAAATAAAAAAAAAATGAAGAATTAGCAACAATATATATTAGAAAATATTTATATTAATTACTTACTGTTCAATTAATGTATCCAATAATAATAAAGCTAATCTTTTTAAATAATTTTCCAAAATGAATTTTTGAATATCGTTAACCAAATAATCCTCAAATGTATTGATGATTGGTTGCATTAGATCCTCTTGTTGCCATTCTACAGTATAAAATTTATGAATACATTCATCGAGATCACGAAAGATAACTGTGGAGATAGCTTGAGTGGCAACCTTTGAAACATTTAAAAAACCTTCGAGTACAGGATCGAAATCTAAATAACCCATATGCTCAGAGTCTAATATATTTGAAACCTTATCTACGATGGTTTGAGTATGATCATAACATTTACTATTATTATTTACATAGGATATAACATTCTCCAACTTTATCTCATGATTACGTTCTTGTAGTAGGGTGATTGATTGAACTTGGAAATACATTAATGCTGAAACTACCTCTTCCATTACACCAACGACCAATTTCTGACATTTTGTAGCTGCTGCTATATCCAATTGTGATGCAACAGACTCAAACAATTGTATGGGTGCTAAAGAGCAATATTGACCGTCTACAACCTCTGGTTTATTTTGATTATCATTATTGATGATATTGTCACACCATTCCCTCATCAATTGTTTAATATGCATCTTATAGATTTTAATCAAAGGATCTAATGAATCTAAAAGTGGTGGTGAAATATCTTGAATTCCTAAACGTGATAAATCTCTACTATAGTTTTTAACAACCCATTCAACCAACATCAAAATATGTGCAGATGGTATATTCTTTGTTACAACCACTTGATAATTATTGTTTACATGTGATGATTCCATCAAATTTGAAAAACTACCAAATAATGAATAAAACTTTGTATGATATTGATCAACATAGAAATTGAATAAATCATATGATGGTGGATAACATTCCTGTACTTGATCCATAACAATGAATAATTCTTCCACCATCTTATTAACATCTTTCAATGTTTGAACTAAATCATTATGAGAATTTAAAAACATTGGTTCAAATTTACTTGAAATTGATTGTGTTAAAACTTCTAAAAATCTATCACCATAATTACTACGATTTCTATCATATCCCTCACCTTCATTATCATCATAAGAAGATGAGTTATTATTATTATTACTATTATTATTATTATTACTATTACTACCATTTAAATTTGCACCATTTACATCAGTATTATTACTATTATTATTATCAAAATCATCATCAGGTATACCCTCGCTTGAAACTAACGAAATATTTTGAGATTTCTTATCTTTTTGTTTTTGTTCATGTAATTTTTCACGTTCAATGATTTGAGCTACTTTTACTAATACAGCAGGTTTGATTTGAGCAATTTCAACAGAATTACTAACTACATTCCAAATTTTATTTTCAAATCTATGACTTAATTCTGGAACTGATGAAAACATCTCTTTGATAGCTTCCAATTCTTCGAAATTAGATTCAAATTGTTTCAATGCTTTTTGATGTAATCTTTCTAATTCTCGAAGTTTTTTATGAATTTCCAATAGGTTTAAATCATCGCTTAATAATTGTTCAATCTCTGCAGCTTTCTCTGGTATAGTTAATAATCTATCAACCTCTTTTAAAATGTTTATTAAATTAACTCTAACAGTATTAACTTTTTTAATCAATTGATAATATCCAATTAAATTCGATGTTTCACTACATAATTCAACTGTATCTGAAAATGATTCATCCATTTTATTAATTCTATTATATGATTTATATAACGTTTCTAAACCTTTTTTCGATTTTTCTAATTCTGACTATTATTATATATTGAATTTTTTTTAAAAAAAAAAAATTCATCAATAAGAAATTCAACGTATAAATATAATTAATTATATACATACATGAACCTCATTTTTAATTTGAGCTTCAATAGTTTTCTTTTGTTGAATTAATGATATTTTATGATTAGTTACTGATGCTAAACTATCTATATTTGAGAAATTTTGTTCAATCTTTTTGATTGCTGCTGATTGAGCATTCACATCATCAAGACCTTCCAATGGCACTAATGATACCGTCTCCATAGTTTGTTTTTTATCTAACTAATCTGTAATCTATATATTTATTTATATATGAGCGAATGTGTATTTCTATTTGGGAATCGAGTGAAAAAAAAAAAAAAAAAAAACCAACCTTGCAAATTTTTTTTTTTTTTTTTTTTTTTTTTTTTTATTTAATTTATTTTTTTTTTAAAACCAATTTTTATTTTTTTGTTTTTTTTTATTTCAAACAATTTTTTTAATTTATTTTTTTTTTTTGGTAGTAATAGAGTAAATCTTCCAATTTTGAAAAATATCTTGAATTAAATTTTCAATTGAAATTAATTAAATAATTTCTTCTTTAATATTTTTTTTTTTTTTTTTTTTTTTTTTTTGTAAAAAAAAATTTTTATTATTTTTATTATTTTTTTTTCATTTTCATTTAATTCATCCAGTTCAAATATTGTTTAAAACATTAATTTATTTTTTTTGTCCTATTTTTATTTTTTCAAGTTTTTTTTTTTTTTATATTTTTAACTTTAAATTTATGTAATGACAATATTACCATCAAGATCAACAAGAGGTAAGAGAACAACAGAGTTATCTACAGCAGATGAAGAATTATGGCAACAATTATTAAAAGAAAGTGATAATGAAAAAGAAGATCCAGATTATATTGTTAATAGTGATGAGGATGAAGAAGAAGAGGATATAATCGATTCAGATGCAGCATCAGATGAAGAAGAGGAAGGTGGTGATGATGAAGAAACTGAAACAAAATCATCAAAAAAGAAATCATCAAAATCATATAAAGACCCAAAATCAAAGAAATCTACATTATCAAAAAGAAAAAAACCTTCTGATGATACTAAATCATCCATGGAAACTGAACTAGAGAAACATTTAGATGATAATAATAATACGACTTCACCCGATTCCGCACCAAATAAAAGGAAAAGAAAAGAACCATCACCACCAAAAACACCAAATTCTGAACCAACTTCACCATCAACCCCCTCAACAAGAAGAAGTTCACAAAGAACTTCTGCAATTGAACAATTACAAAAACCATCTCAACAACAACAACAACCTAGAAACTCAACAAGAAATAAGAAACTAAAGGTTGATGATGAATCAACCATAAATACCACACCAACACAAAACATATCCTCACAATCAACTAGATCAAGAAGACCAACTAGGAACCCAATTGAATCTGCTACATCTTCAGCAAAAATAACAACAGAAACTACATTATCAACAACTTCAAAAAGAGGAAATAGTAAAAAAAATAAAAATGATAAAAATGATGAAATTTCATCAACACCTTCAACACCATCGATTGATGATGAGAGTTTAAGTAAACTGGATACCTATAGCAACTATGGTTTGACACAAGAAGAATTATTGGAGGAATGCAAAGAAACTGAAATCTATAACACTGAATCGTTGAATCATCTATTACAAAAAGAAGAGGATAAAAAAAAAGTATTCCACCAAAAGAAAGCAATTTTAACAGGTCCAAGAATTATTTATAGGTCAACACCTGAACAAACAACAATAACTTTCACTGACTCAATACTACCTGATTGTTTAATAAACCAACCACCAATAAATAATAGTATCAATGGTGCTAATAGTGAAAAAAAGAAAAAAATAAGAGCATCAAGAAAATCCTTAGATCCAATAGATATAACTTCCGCTTCTACCTCTACACCATCATCAACAAAAACAACAACAACAACAACCACAGCAGCAGCAACACAAGAACAAGAACAAGAGTCAATAACAAAAGAACAACAAAAAGATAAAATTGATGATAATAACACTGATGTTGAAAATGAAATAAAAAAAACCATTGAATTATGTGTAATCACAGGACTACCTGCAAAATATATTGACCCAGAATCAAAAAAACCTTTTGCAAACTTGGAAGCATATAAAATCTTAAAAGAAAGAAAAAGACAAGAAGAATTACAAAAATCAGAATCAAAAAGAAGATCCTCATCACATTCATCTGAAAGTGAAAAGAAAAGATCGAAAAAGAAATCAATACCATTAATTTTACCAAGTACTACTTCTTAAAAAAAAGCATAATAATAATAATAATAATAATAATAATAATAATAATAATAATAATAATAATAATAATAATAATAATAATAATAATAATAATAATAATAATAATAATAATAATAATAATAATAATAATAATAATAATAATAATAATAATAATAAACTATTAATAAATAGTATTAGTAAAAATTGTAAATAATATTTAAAAAAAAAAAGAAAAGAAAAAAAGATCATATAGTATAATTTATCAACTATTGAATATATTTTTTTTTTATTTTGTTTTTTTATTATTTTCTTGAAACTCTATTATATCATAACTATTCTTCCTGATCTTCTTCTTCGTCATCATCTTCTTCTTGACTATTATCTTGATTTTGATGTATTTGTTCTTGTAATTTTTTAGAATATTGAGTTTTAAAATAATTTAGCAAACAAGAAACAAATTCAATTTCTTTTTTTTGTTTTGAAAGGATTGAAGGTAAATCTAAAGTTGTAAGATATTTCGGTATTTGATTACCACTACCATTCAAAGCGCCACCGTGGTTCGTATTATCATCCATAATATTACTTGGTTTGAATAGTGATGGTGTCAATATCTTTGATAAATTTTCAACATTAATCTTTGTTATTGAAACCGTTTCCTCTTGTAACATCTCTCCAAAAAATTCGCCAATCTTATATAATACATTTCTATGATCCTCTGATTTGATCATATTTATAATATTTGTTATTTTCTTATCAATATTTTCATCATTATTACTATTGTTATTATTATTATTATTACAAATACTAGTACTAATGTTTAAAGCATTTCCTAAATTGTTGGTACTAGCACAAACATTGGAATTATTATTACTACTATTATTACTATTATTATTATTATTATTATTATTATTATTATTGCTACAGGTATTGATATTATTTGTACAAAAATCTAAAACCATTGGATTTATTTCATGTGGTATTAATGGTTCTGGTAAATCTCTTATCCATTTCTTTAATAAGGATGCCCATGTATTTACGTTTGGATCTAAATCATCACTAAATGGATCAAATCCCTCAGTTGCTAATTGTTCAACTAATTTTAAATTACCGTTAACTCTAAACAATCCCTCTGTTTTAAATCCTGAAAAAGAAAATTTAAAAAAAATAATAATAATTGATAAAAAAAAAAAATAGAGTGAGTTAAATTTCAAAATTGAATACTATTATTATTATTATTATTATTATTATTATTATTATTATTATTATTATTATTATTATTATTATTATTATTATTATTATTATTATTATTATTATTATTATTATTATTATTATTATTATTATTATTATTATTATTATTATTATTATTATTATTATTATTATTATTATTATTATTATTATTATTATTATTATTATTATTATTACCATTTAAATTCTTTATTCTATCTAACATAAAACTTAAAACTATTGGTACTTTTGAAGACTCCTCAACTTCATCGCTTCCTTCATTTTCATCTTCTTGACGTTGGAAATCCATTAGTCTCTCGATTGAAACGCCAAACATACTAAATTGTTCTTCTTCTTGTTCTTGCTCTTGTTCTTGTTGTTCCTCCTCACCTTCCTCGATCTGTTCTACCTCTTCCTCCCCCTTCTCATCCAATTCTTGTTCCTCCTCCTCATCTTTCTCTTGATCTTGTTCTTCTTTGTTAATTTTTATTTCCTCCACAACTGTTTCTTTTTGTTTTTCGTCTTTATTCACTCTATGTTCAACTATTGTTTTTTCTTCTATTTTTACCTCCTCTTGTTGTTTTACGTCTTGTTGTTTTACTATTTCAACATTTTTTAAATGGTGATCTTGTCTCTTTTCTGGTTTTTTTCCTTTTTTATTTCCTTTTCTTCCTTTTGATTTTCCCATGCTATCTGTTTTTTCTTCTTCGTCTTCTTGTTGTTGTTCTTGAGGTTCTGATGACAATAATTGATTTTTAATAATTGTTGACACTATAAATACTAAAGTTATTATTCCGATTATATAATATGATTTGATGTTATTATTATTGTTACTTGATGACATTTGGAGAAAAAAAAAAAAAAAAAAAAAAAAAAAAAAAAAAATTTTAAAAAAAAAAAAAAAAATTTTGAAAATAAACCTTATGTGTGAGGGTTGATTTGGTGGGGTGGTTTTTGTTGATTATTTTAATTTAATTTTAATTTTTAACTTTTTTTTTATTATTTTTTATTTATTTTTTATTAATTTTTTTTTTTTTTTAATTAAATTTTTTTATATTTGATAAATAAAAAATTTTATATGGTATTGTGGGTGATCGAATAAAAAAAATAAGCAAATGAAAAAAAAAATTTTTTTGAATTTTGTTTTTTTTTGATTTTTTTTTTTTGATTTTTGTGTATTTTTTTTTTTTGAAAATATCTTCGCACTTTTCCCATCAACTACCAACTTGGTTAAAATTTAAAATTTATATCTCCTTGAATGTAATAGTTACCAAGGTAGTTTAATTTCAATGTGATGGTTGAAGAAACCTAAAAATTCTGTGGAATAAAACAATTTCATTTGATTAAACATTTTATTTTGAAACCATATAAAATACCCAAAACTTATTTTAATTTAAAAATGTTCTGACAAAAATTTATCTTTTTTTTTAATTGTGTGAAGTAATTTAATTTTTTCTTTTATTATTATTTCAGTGTTAGATGTCAATCTCGATTGAATCATCGAGCTCCTCAGCTCCAATACCACCAATAGATTTATGTTGTTTTATAGCTGGAATATTCTTCTTTTCATAGGATCTATTCACTGGTGGAACAGTTGTATCTTCTTCAGATAAAAACTCTTCACTCTCTGATATTGGCTCTGGTTTAGATTTCAAAGAGAGGGTCTTCTTTTTTGATTTCCGATTATCTCCCTCATCAGAGGAATTTCTATCCCTTTTCTTTGGTGCATTACTTGGTAATCTACCTCTAATACGACCTTGGCTACCAATCGACGAATTTTCTTTTTTTTTTTGTTTCTTAGCTTTATCATTACTATCACTTTCACTATCACTACTACCACTACTACTACTATTGCTGCTACTACTATTGCTGCTACTACTATTGCTGCTACTACTATTGCTGCTACTACTATTGCTGCTAATGTCATTATCAGACTTTTTGCTGACTGATATTGTTTGAAGTGGTTGAAATTTCTTTCTACCTGGCAATGGAGCACTACTTGAACTAGAGCTAAGTATTGGTGATTGTTCAAGATCTTCTTGTTTTTTTTGTTGTTGTTGTTGCTTATTTACAGTATTACTATTATTATTATTATTATTTAAATCTAAACTATTTGAGTCTTTTGTGTTGATAGTCTTACCTTCAACATCAAGTTTATCAATAGTTGTTTCTTGAGTTTTATCCTTTTCTCTTTTATCGAATTTATTATAATTCTCTTTAAATTTTGTTGAATCAATACCAATGTTTAAACTATCATCAATATCATCATCATCATCAATATCACTGAGAAAGTTTTCACTAACCTTAAGTTTATTTTTTTGTGGTGTTGGGGTTTCATCTAAAATCTCCAAACTACTTGAATCCAACTGTGAAGAACCACCCAATTGATAACCAACACCACTAAAACCATTATTATTACTATTTACACCATTACCATTATTACTAATGCCATTAACATTATTTGTACTCATGGCACCAGCTCTATAAACTAAATCAAATTTTTCCTCTTCATCTAATGATCTTGCATTTGGGTATTGTTTTGAACGAATATCATAAATCAACTTCTTTAAATCTCTTCTCTTTTTGTGAATTGCTGATGCAGAAAACCAACCCGGTCTTTCTAATGGTTTTTTAAAACTAGTTTCAGGTTCTTTACAAAACAATTCCAAATAGTGCAAAAGAAAAACGCCACAATCTGAGCCATTATTTTGGAGTGGAAGATGTGAAATATGATAAGGAAAATTGTCTTGATTAAATTCTCTCTCTGGCGTAACACCATCAATCGATTTCTTATTCTTCCATTCCAATGTTAAATACTTTCTCAATTTATTTGCAAACTGGCCCGGTCTTTTAAATAATGAATCCAAATAAATCATACATGGACTTTTTTCATATTCCCCAATTACTCTATCTGCACCTGGATAACATATAATCATTAAACTCCAATGTGCTCTAATTATTTTAGTGTATATAAAAAAAAATTCATTGTAAATAATAAAAATAGAATAAAATAGCATTTTATATGAAAATATAATAGAAAATAAAAAAATACAAACGCATAATTAATTGGTACAAATATAAAATCTTTTGAAAATAAATCCTCTTTGCCAGTCCATTTTTTAACATCTTCATAGGCTAAACTTTCATTACTTTCATTTGTGAATTGTTTATAGAAAAAACTATTAAAGAAGAAGTACTTCTTTCGTTGTTCTTCAGATAAAATCTTATCTTTAATATACATTGAATAGAATTCTATGATTGAATCATTTAAAAATTCACCGGGTTCTAAACGTCTAATATCATTTCTAATGATTTTAACTTGTGATGTTTTATTGTTCTCCTGTGTCTCTGGATAAACCATCACAATCTCCTCACCATCAACAACCAATTTATCTTTTCTTTGTTTTGTTATTGTTGGTTTTGTGGGAAAAATCATAAATGAATCATCTGGTGTTGTATTTTGTGATTTTGTTAGTTTTAAGGTAGTTGCTGGTACACCCAATGGGTTATTAATTGATCTTAAATTATTACTTGGAAAACCACTGCCAAAAGAGATAGAACTTTTAGGTTTATTTCTATCACTATCACTATCACTATTGCTGTTATTTTCTCTATCTTTTAAATCTTGAAGAGTTGAAATATTACCACCCCTGTTATTTTTGGTACCATTATCATTGATATTCTCTTTATTAATGAATGAGGATTTGGTATTTAAATTTTTTAAAGATTTTAGATGGTCCACTGCCTCTGGCACTATTCTTGTTGGTGCTGTTGCCATTTTATTTTTACCAGTATCTACCCCACTGATAATTGGTGATGCGCCACCAGTATTACCAACACAATCATTATGAGTCAATGCACATTTATCAAGATAAAATTTCCAACATTCATTAAAATTTTTATCAGTTGAAGTGAATGTAATTGTTCCAGGGTTGAGTTTATTTTCTTTTGGGGGATCAGAATTATGTAAATGTGATGTCCCTCCACCATAATGAATCTCAAGTTGTAAATCAAGTTTGTTTGAGGGTGATCTCGTTACATTGATTGTCGTACCTTTATTTGCTATTTCAAGTTCAATAGGGGTAGAACCAATACAAGATCTAATGATTATCCTATTTACACAAAAAACAATTGGACCTGTAATTGCGTGCTTGTTGGGTGCTGGTACTTGGCCATTACCGACGATAGACGTTCTTATCAATGAATTTGGTCCACTAAAACCTATTGAAACGATAGGTTTTTCACCTTTTAAACAACTTTTTAAAAGTATATCATAACATTCTTCAATTGGGTCACTTTCAATAGATGTCGGGTACACTAGTGTTGGATCTCTTCTATTTTGAGGTTTATTTTCTTTTGGATTGAATATTCGAGTATTGTTTTGTTGTTGTTGTTGTTGTTGTTGTTGTCGTTGTTGGTCTAATTGTTGTTGTTGTCTATAAAAACCAAAGTTAAGACTACTTTTATTACGACTTGAGTTTGACCTGGGCTCACAATTTTCAATACTATTCTCTTCGAGTGAAATGCGATCATTCCCCACCGGTAATGAAGTTTCTAGTGAGCCTAAGCCAGCTCTTCCAGAAACCAACGGGGAAGGTGTAATTCTAGCTATAGTAGCTTGATTATTCTTGCTATTTTCAATCACTTCGTTGAGATAGTCAAAAGACATTATTAATCCACCCAATAAACAAATATTATAAATTATATAATTATAATTAAATTGAAATATTGATACAATTTAAAGTATCTGCAACTATTGGTATACCAATTGTTACTTTTGTTTTATTTTATTTTTTTATAGAAAAATAAATTGAATTCTAAGAAAAAAATTGAAAAAAAAATATATGTATTTTAATAAATAAGATGTGTTTTGAAAATTAAAAAATAAAAAAAAAAAAATAAAAATAAATAAATAAAAAAATAAATAAAAAAATTAAAAAATAAAAAATTGAAAAAAAAAACTTTTTGGAGGTAAATTGTCAAAAGAATTTATTTTTCCATAATTAACTTTTTTATAGTTTTTTTATTTTTTTTTCATTTAAACATACACAGAAAATATATAAATAAAAAGTAATAAAAAACTTTTTTTCAGACAAAAATCAATATTTATACAAACCATCCAAAAAAAAAAAAAAAAAAAAACAGACACTCTCCTCGCTTAACTTTTTTTTTTTTTTTTTTATACCAAGAATTTAAATTTTTATATATGTTGAGAAAAAGTAGAACCAAAACAATGAATTACTATTTTTATTTTTATTTTTTTTTTGTTTTTTTCAATTAAAAATATCAGAAAAACTTTAATTCAATTAATTTCTTTTTTTTTTTTTTTTTTTTTTTTTTTTTTTTTTTTTTTTTTTTTTTGGATATTAAAAATATTTTGAAAAATAAAAAATTAGAAAAAAAAAAAAATATATAATTTTTTATTGGTGAAAAAGTTTGTTGATAAAGATAGAAACAAAAAAAAAAAAGAAGAATTGGGAAAATAGAAATGGATTCCGCTCCAATTTCAATGATAAAAAAAAATCAAGATGGTTATGATAAGTTATTTTTTCATAAACAAACAATGACTGAAAAAGAGAAATCTTCACCATTACAAACATCAGAAACAAGTGTCGAGGGTCAACAACATCCACATCACAATATTAAAGTATCGATTTATTATTCAGATGAAAAAGAATCTGAATCTGTGGATATTAAATTAACAGAATCTGAAGTCCAACTATTTAAAGAGTTAATGCATGTAATTCGTGATAGTGGTTGTGGGACCACATTACGTATTGCAGGCGGTTGGGTACGTGATAAATTAAGAGGTGATGATTCTAATGATATCGATATCACCTTGGATAATATGATGGGAGAAGCATTTGCCGAATTGGTAAATAAACATCTCGCAAGTAAACATCATCAAACTCATCGTATTGGTGTAATTCAATCAAATCCTGAACAATCAAAACATTTAGAAACTGCAACTGTAAAAGTATTTGATATGTGGATCGATTTTGTAAATTTACGTTCTGAAACTTATACTGATACTTCAAGAATACCTGAAATTGTAAGTTTATATTAAAATCAAAATTAAAATTAAAATAAAATAACCTAAACTTATTAATTTATCAATAATATTTAATTCATAGTCAATTGGTACACCAATTCAAGATGCATTAAGAAGAGATTTAACAATAAATTCATTATTTTTTAATATTAATGAGAATAGGATTGAAGATTTTACAGGGAATGGTATTAAAGATTTAAAGGATGGTATAATTAGAACACCATTACCATCATTGACAACATTTTTAGATGATCCATTAAGAGTATTTAGATCAATTAGATTTGCAAGCAGATTAGGTTTCAAGATTGACGAAGAACTATTTATGGCAGGTAGTAATTCAATTGTAAAGGATGCAATAAAATCAAAGATTTCTCATGAAAGAATTGCCAAAGAGTTTGATGGTATGTTGTCTGGTAAGAGACCTTCTTCATCGGTTGGATTGATTAATGATTTTGGTTTATTCGATTGCTTATTTAGTTTACCAACCAGTGGTTTAGATGAACTCTACATTGATCAATTGAAATTCTCTCACCAAGATTCAGAAATATATTGTACGATTGCAAATCATTGGATTGAAGTAGGTAACGGGTTTGAAGAAATAGATACAAAGAGACAAGTTATCCTCTCTGCATTAATGTTACCATTCCATGGTATCCAATTTAAGAATGCGAATAAAAAGAATAAAGAAATGTCGATTATCCATTACATGTTTATCGAGTATATCAAATTTTCAAATAAAGATTACGATGATGTATCATTGATTTTAGAATGCTCAGAACAGCTTACAAAACATATCATCAATTTCAATGCCACTGGTGAATTCAATCGTAAGGAAATTGGTTTAATCATACATAGATCCGCTCAACTTTGGCTCTCTGTAATCATTACCTCATTTGTTCAAAGAAGAGAGATGCCATCCAAAGAGAACATAAAAAAGTTTTTTGGCTTTGTAGAAGCGATCAAAGATCGTGACCTAATTGGTGTTTGGAATATAAAAAGATTATTAAATGGTAAACAAGTTCAAGACTTATTAAAAAGAAAACCTGGTACTTGGTTAGCTCCAATCGTTCAATTAATTTTAGAATGGCAATTAGAAAATCCAACCAAAACCGAACAAGAATGTAAAGATTGGTTATTAACATTGGATATTAAATAAATAAAAAATATTTAAATGTAAAATAAATTTAATATTAAAACTTTTAATAAAAACAAACCAATATTTGTGTTTTTCAAAAAAAGAAGTATAAAAAAAATTAATTTCAGAATTAAATAAAAAGATAATTTTTTTTTTTTTTGAAATGCTTTTATTATATAAGGGAGAATTGTTTAGATTAAACCGATTTTGTTGGCAACATCAGCAGCTTCGAATTCTGGGGATAAAGTGACAAAAGCTTTCTTTTCACCACGTGGGGTAATTAAAGTGTTGACTCTCTTGACTTTAACTTCGTACATTTTTGAGACGGCATCAGCAACTTGTGATTTGTTGGCAAACATATCAACCATAAAAGTGATGGTGTTGCTAACTTCAATTTTTTGGGTAGCAGATTCAGTGGTTAATGGTGCTTTTAAGATTCTGAATTGATCCATTTTGTTGATTTTGTTGACTGATCTTCTTGGGTAAGCTGGTTTCTTTGGGTTATTTAAAGTAACTGGACGTCTATTTTTAAATTTTTATTAGTTGTTTTTCTTTCTACTCTTATCCTATATTTATACATACCTGAAAATAACTGAAGTTCTGACCTTACGGGTAGATTTGTTGGAGGTACCCTTTTTGACAGCAACAGCGGCAGCTTTAGCTTTGGTAGCAGCAGCTGGGGCTTTGATGCTGGTGAGCTTTGATTTAGAGACAGATAAGTCTTGTTTTGGGGTGTTAGATTTGACTATAGGTTCCACATTAAAAAATTGACATTAGTTTGTATTCTCTTTTTTTACTATATCTCAATCACATATCCACATTCAATATCAATTATTATTA
Organism: Dictyostelium firmibasis; assembly: GCA_036169595.1. NCBI lineage: Eukaryota > Evosea > Eumycetozoa > Dictyosteliales > Dictyosteliaceae > Dictyostelium > Dictyostelium firmibasis. The sequence goes on along the minus strand of CM069765.1, from coordinate 583,341 downwards.
TCTTTGGATCTTATCATCAATATGATATAAAGATTGAAGATTGATGAAAGGATTTACGATATATTTTAAATAAAATGTGATAGAGATAACACCATACCTTTTTTTCCTGCCATGGTGATAATGTATCTGTGTAAAACTAAACGCGAAAAAAGAAAAAAAAAAACAAATTTTGAAAATAACGAAAAATTGCCTGACTTGCGAAAAAAAAAAAAAATTAAAAAATTTTATGCGCCTCTCATATAATTTTTATTAACGTTGAAAAAAAAAAAAAAAAAAAAAAATCAAATGAAATGAAAAAAATTATTTTAATTAAATACTCAAAATAAAATTGATATATTAAGTAAAAAAAAAAAATGTATACATATATATATATGCATATATGTATATATATTATTAACATAATATATATACATATATATCAAAAAAAAAAAAAAAAGAAAAAAAAAAAAAAAAAAAACAATATTAACAATTATTCATTGCTCAAAGAAATTATAAGAACAATTTATTTAAAATATTTTATTTGTTTTCATTTTTTTTTTTTTTTTAGTTCATTCAAAAAAATAATAAAATTAAATAATAGTTGAGTTCACATTTGAAAATTTAAAAGTTTTGTTTATGAATTTTTAAAAATAATAATCCAAATATTTTTAGTTTTTTTTTCTATTATTTTTTTAAATCATTTTTTATTATTGCTATTATTATTATTATTATTTTTTTTAATGATTAAAAACAAAAACTCATTTATTTAATTAAAAAATAGGCAATATTGTTGAAAATAATTAAATCGTAGAAAGAAGAAAAAAAAAAAAAAAAAAAAAAAAAAAAAAAAAAAAAAAAAAAAATTATAAATTGTTTTTCTCGACAAAAAAAAAAAAAAAAAAAAAAACGACGATTGTTGTTATTTTTTTTATTTTCATTTTATTTTTTATTTTATTTATTTTTTTTTTGTTGAAAATTATTCAATCAATTATTTCAAACTCTTCAAATATTTGTTGTTATTTTTTTTATTTTATTTTATTTTTTTATTAAATTCTCTAATTTTTTTTAAAGTATGGATTTTTCAAAATATGAAGAATGGATGGGTAAAACTGGTTGGAAAAGAGGAGATGGTTTAGGTAGAAATAGAGATGGTATCACAAAAGCAATTCATATTGATAAAAAAAAAAATACGTTTGGTGTAAGTAACAAAAAAAATAATATTTTTATTACTCCAAACAATAACATTATAATAATATTAATAATAATAATAATAATAATAATAATAATAATAATAATAATAATAAAAATAGCAATAATATTAATAATGGTTTTTTTTTTTTTTTTTTCTTTCTTTCTTTCCTTAGATTGGAAGTACAGGATTTCAACATGATAATAATTGGTGGGATAGAGTTTGGGATAACAAAAAAATAGGTTCACAAGAACAAAATGAACTTTTTGAATCAAGATCAAATGTAAATAATAATAATAATGATAGTAAAAAAAGTGACGATGATACAGATAATGAAAATGAAAATGAGAATAATAATAATAATAATAATAATAATTTATCATGTAAAGGTGGAATTAAAAATATAAATAATAAAAAAGATAAAATAATGAATGAAATTACCAAAGAAGTAACAAAAAAAGAAGAAGATAATAAAACATTGGTATTTGGTCAATTTACGAGATCATCATTTGTATTGGAGAGTGAAACTGTTGAAGACATTGAAGAGACAGAAAAAAGAAATAAAGAAGAAGAAAAAGAGAGATTAAATGCAATTGAAAGAGAGAAAGAGAAATTAAAATCAAAATTAGGTCTTGATTTGGCTAAAAAGAATCAAGAGGAATTTGAAGCATGTAAAGGCAGAACACTTAGAAAGTATGCACCAATTGGTAAATTGGAAAGATTAAGAGCTCAAGATGAAGGTCGTTATGACCCATCACAACTAAAAGGTGATGGTGGTCAAAAATATGAAGATTTTAAAAGAAAATTAGTTGAAGAAAAAGATGAAAAGAAAAATAATAAAAAACAAAAATTAGGAAATGAAAATAATAATATCAATAACAATAATAATGATGATGATGATGATGATGATAAAGAAAAAGATAATAAAAAAGATAAAAAGAAGGAAAAGAAGAATAAATCAATTTCAAATGATGAGGATGATGAAAAAACAGAAAAAAAAGAAAAAAAGGAAAAAAAGGAAAAAAAGGAAAAAAAGGAAAAAAAAGAAAAGATAAAGAGTAAATCAGAGGATGATAAAGAAGAAAAGAAAGAAAAGAAAGAAAAGAAAGAAAAAAAGATTAAATCAACTTCAAATGATGATAAAGAAGAAAAAACAGAAAAGAAAGATAAAAAAGATAAAAAAGATAAAAAAACTAAACCATCCTCTGAAGATGACAAAGAGAAAAAAGTAAAAAAAGATAAGAAAAAAACAAAAAAAGAATAAAAAAAAAAAAATCTATATAATATTATATGTTATATAAAAATTAACAACCAAAAGCTAGTTTTATTATTTTTTTATATTATTATATTGTTATTTAAAGTTTATTTATTTTTTTGAATCAATAAAGCATTTAATAAACCAGCATCTTTTAAAGAAGTTGAAGTTGGAGTTGTGATTGGTTTTTGAGGGAAACCAGTTAAAAGATCAAAAGATTGAGTTGAACCACTTGAATTATTGATATAATTAATAACATCTTGAAGAGTATGAGATTGATTAAAAGTTGTTGAAAGTCTTGAACCATTTGCTAAACGAATTTGAACTGTTGTAGTTGGTTGTGATTGATCTACATTTAATGATACATTTGTTGAAGAGGAAGTAGTGGTGGTGGAGGTTTTGTTATTATTATTATTATTATTATTATTATTATTATTATTATTATTATTATTATTGGTTGAGGAGGGAGAACTACCTAAAGATTGACCACCACCAGAGAAGGCAACATATTTTGGTTTTGCAGGTTCGACATAATCTTGATTATGATTATTTATCAATGTTACCGATAAACCATTTGGAGTTGTTGCTTTCTTTTGAAGTTCACGTGGTACTATGCCTCTTTGAATATCGTCTAGTAATTCCTTATTCTCTGGATTGTCATACTTACGAAGTGGGCCATCATCAATAGTGAAACCTTGGTTCCAAAAGGTGACTTTAACCTCAACCACTTGTGAGTTTGGATCTTTTTCTTTTGGTTTACTAACATTACGATTACCTTGATCAGTGGCACCCAATTGATAACCAACACTATCGAATGAATCTGGTTTCTCAATTTTCTTTTCATTGGCAGCTACTGCACCATGTCTTTTAGCACTATCAAATACATCGTTTACAATATCACCACTTCCACCTCCACTATTTTTACCTTTCTTTGGTGCACTCTCAACCACCAAACCACTCTTTTCACCACCAGTGAAATATTGTTGAGATCTTTCATCCTCGTCATCATCTTCACCATCACTATGATCATGATCATGATCATCATTATTAAAATCTGATAATGTTCTAACACCACCTACTCTACCACCACTAGTTGGTGCATTCTTATTTGAATTTCCAGTTTTTGCAACTGGTTTACTATATACTGGTCTTGATTGTGGCATTGGATCCCTGTGATCATCCTCTTCCTCCTCATAGTCTTCTTCGATATGTGGTTGGTCATTTCTTTGGTTTTCTTCTTCTTGTAATGATGTATATGTTTGTGCTGCTTTCTAAATAAATAAATATATATAGGAAAATAATTTAACTTAGAAAATGGGAAAAAAAAAATTATTTCTTTTTTTTTGGAAAGGTGATAAAAAATAAAGAAAATAATAATTATCATACTTCTAAATCCCAAGCATGGCTTTCTAAATAAAAAGTAGATTCTTCTTTTGATGCACCTGTAATTGATTGGAATGTAGCAATTGCTTCACTATGGTCACTCATGATTCTTATTTATCTTTGTTTTTATATTAAAAGTTATTTGTATTTTTCTTTTTTTTTTTTTTTTTTTGAAATTTATGTGTGTTTTTTTTATGAAATAATTTTTTTTTAAATTAAATTTTTTGAACACAATTTTTTTTTTAATTTTTTTAATTTTATTTTTTTTTTTTTTTTAAAAAATAATTATTTTAAAAGAAATTTATGAGTGATTTTGAAAAAAAAAATTAATTTTTAAAAATGTGAAGGTAAATTCAAATAAATTCATGACTCAGCTTATTTAATCAAAATTTTTTATTATTAAATAATTTTTTTATTATTTCGAAAAATTATATATAGTATATTTTTTTTTTTTTTTTTTTGCCCTTTTCCAGTTTCTTCAAAAAATAAAAAAAAAAAAAAAAAAAAAAAAAAATTGCTAGTAAAAAACTTCACAAAACATCCTCGAAAACATACAAAGAAACTTTATTATAACATTTTAAATTAAAATAAAACCAAGATTTTTTTTTTTTTTTTTTTATTGCAATTTTTGTTTTATTTTTTTTTGTTTTGCAATTTTTTTTTTTTTTTTTTTTTTTTTTTTTTTTTACAATTTCAAATTTTTTAACATAGAAACACTTGGAGAATTAATATCATGAATAATAATTTAAAAAATAATAGCAACATCATTAACAGTAGTAATAAAAACAATACAAATATAACATCCAATTTAGATGAAGAATTTGATAGAGAAATAGGTGGAAATAAAGGATTTCATCATCACGAAGATGATGAAGCAGTTACAACAAACAATGAATTCATAAGTGATGATGATAGTAATTCATTATCAAATAGTTTGCAATCAATTGAAATATTAAAAAAGAAAAATAACAATGATGGTAATAATGATAATAAAGAATTAACAGATAAAGATAAAGAAAGTAATATGGAGTTTAAATTTGATTTAGATTTAACCACTATTAATATAATGGGTGATGGTATGGAAGATTTTGAGAATCAAATTGAGAGGTATGCAAAAGATGAAAAGGCGATAGCGGGTTGTTTAGAAAAAGGTATTGATCTTAGTAAATTTTCTAAAGAGGTTGGAGAATCATTGGAGAGATGTGATAAAGAGATGAATGAACTCTATCAAGATATTATACCAGACTATGTTAACGAGAGGGAAACATTTGCAATACTTTATAAAGCCATCACAGAGAGTACAAACTTATTAAGTGGTTTCGAAGACATGTTAAGTAAATTTCAAGGTGAATTAACAAACATCTCCAAGGAAATGAGAAATCTACAAGAGCAATCAATAACTCAGAATTCTAAAAGTGTCAATAGGAAAAAGGTAGTTGAAAAATTGGATAAAATCATCGAAGAGGTATCGATATCTGACGACTTGATACATTTATTGACACAAGGTGAAGTGAATGATCAGTATCTTCAATATCTATCGATTTTCAGTAAAAAGATAGGTCACATATCATCACAAAAGATCGATGGTGTATTTGCAACGAGTGAGATCGAAGAGGTGACATTGAAGCTATTAAATGTTGTACTCGATAAGATTCACAAGTTTTTCATGGTACAATTCAATCAGATTAGGGATATACAATCGTTGCAATCTAAGCAACAAGAGTTCACACTATATAGACAAGCATTCATATTCCTTTACAAACATACTAGACGTGTTGCTAGAATTCTGTTCGATCAATATAAAGAGATAGCGGAAAGAATCTACTCATCCTACTATAGAAGTTATATAACATTTCTAGAGAAACTTCAAATGGAACCTACTACGAGGAATGATTTAATAGCTATGCATGAAGGTAAGACCAAAGGTTTTTTTTCAAGTAAAAGTAATAAATTAAAGTGTAAATCTTCAATCTATACAATAGAAAGTAGATATCAAATTCTAAATGAATTGGAAACGCCACCATTGAAACCACAATCTATCAATTTCGAGTCATCTTCAGCATCTGACTCTATAAAGTACTCCTATGAAGTTATATTTAGATCATTGTTATTCTTTATCATCGATTTAGTATCCTATGAAAATATGTTTCTAAAAGATTATTTCCTCTCAAATAAAGATAGTTCCACTTATCTCTTTTGTAAATCCGAATCATTATTTATGGAAAATTTAAATAGTTATTTGGCTTCAACCTATGATATTGTCGCTTTATTATTGATACTATCTATCACTAGTAAATATAGATCTAAAATTCATTTCAAATCAGACTGCACCGATAGATTATTTCATTTCATAATAAACTCTACAATATCAAGATTATCAATTCTATTTGAAGAAAATATTCAAAGTATTAGAGATGCAAATGTTAAAGATTTATCTCCTATCGAAGAGAATAGACCACATTATGTCATAAGAAGATATAGTGAATTAATTGGTTCTTTTTCAGTTTTATATAATTTCAATCAAATTAATAATAATGATTTAACAAATACTGATAATGATTATTTACTATCCAATATAAAAGAATCACACTCTATTATAAATGAAAATTTAGCGATAATGAGAGTTGAAATGTATAAATTAATTAATAGATTATCTGATGATTTAAAATCAAATCATCTTTCAAAATTAATTTTTAGATTAAATAATTATGATTTAATTTTAACAATTTTAACTGATAAATTAAATAGTAATAATAGTAATATTGTAAATAGTAATAGTAATAATAATAGTAATAATATAAATAAAAACAATAGTAGTAATGGCAATAATAGTAATGGTAATAATAAAAATAATAATAATAATAATAATAATAATAATAATAATAATAATAATAATAATAATAATAATAATAATAATAATAATAATAATAATAATAATAATAATAATAATAATAATAATAATAATAATAATAATAATAATAATAATAATAATAATAATAATAATAATAATAATAATAATAATAATAATAATAATAATAAAATTGATGATGGTAATTTAAATAACAATAATGAAAATGATTTTATTGGTAGTGGTAATGAAGATAAAGATTATTGGATGATATTATATGAAAAAGAAGCTGAACAATATTGTTTGGAACAATTAGTTTCGTTTGTGTATTTTAAGAATGTTATGACCACTGTTAGAGATTTATATCCATTGATTGGTTTATATACATTGGAGGAGATTAATCATCCACAATTAAAAAAGGAAATACTTGAAGAGATATTGAAACAGTTCTATCAAAATTGGAGATCCGGTATCGAAGAGATGAATGTAATTGTGACTCAACAATTTCCAAACTTTAAAAATGGTATGAGAATTTTCCAAATGATTCTTGATAAACTATTCAATTGTTATAAACAATTCACTCAAATCATTTTAAAATATTTTAAAAATTTAAAAACAAGTCCTTTCTATTTGGCTGAAACTGAAATCTCTTATGAAATTAAAAAATATTATGTTTCTTTTGATTAAAATATTCCGGAAAATTGGAATAAAAATTTAAAAAAATAAAATAAAAAAATAAAATTAAAAATAAAAAAAAATAAAAAAATTTTAAAAAATAAAATTTAAAAATAAAATAAAATACAAAATAAAATGTATTTTTATGAGTTACAACAGTAATAATAGTGTAACCACCAAAAATAATCGATCAAAAAAAAAAAAAAAACTAACAAAGATTAATTATTTTTAAAAAAGAAAAAAAATTTAAAAATAAAAAAAAAAAAAAAAAAAAAAAAAAATATCTTTAACCCATGAAAAAAAATAAGAGAAATGCGGTTAATCATCAAGGAAAAAAAAAAAAAAAAAATCTTTCTACCGCTCTAATTTTCTGAAAAAAAAAAAAAAATTTTGAAAAATAAAAAAAAAAAAAAATTGCACTCACATTAAAATTTTAAAAATATCAAATAAATAAAAAAAAAAAATTTGGTATATATAAATATATCTATTTTTTTTTTTTTTCTAGGTTTCTTAATTTTTCATTAAGATCCCCGATTTAAAAAGAAAAAAAAAAAAAAAAGAAAAAGAAATCTAAAACAAAAAAAAAAAATCAATCAATTGGTAAATCATCAATATATTTTTTTTTTTTATTTTTTTTTTATAAATTTCTCTTTTGTTGTAACATTATCAAGTTAAAAGAATATTGAAGTTATTCTATTTTTGTAAATAATTTTTTTTTTTTTAAAAACAAAAAAAAAAAAAAAAAAAAAAAAAAAAAAATATACATAAAAAAGGTAATAATTATAAATAATCAAATATGTGTTAAATGTGTTAAATATTTATAATAGTAATAATAATAATAATAATAATATAGACAGAAAAAAAAAATAAAAAAATAAAAAAAGTGGATAATGATAGAAATAGTATAATATATTTTATAGGTATTATAAATGTATTTTTACTTTAAAATAGCGGCTTGACATCGTCATTATCAATTTTATCATAATCATCAAAACGTCATCATCATTATCAT
>CM069765.1:555000-570000 GCA_036169595.1 Dictyostelium firmibasis | reverse complement strand
TTATATGGCGTAAAAACTAATGTTGGTGGTAAATGGTCCTCTAAAATAAAATAAAATAAAATAAAAAGTTAATAAATGAAATCCAAATGATGAAAAAAATATTATAAAACCTACCAAAATACACATCATATGGTCTACACTCTGGGATTTTAGCTTTTTGTGATTCGATATATTCTATTTTTGATAATCTAATAGCTTCTTCGCGGTCAGTGACTGAATCATCAGATGATTCAGATGATTCATCATCCGAATGATTGTTATTGTTATTATTATTATTACTATTCATATTGTTATAATTTCTGTATTTTGGTATATGAATATCTTCTAGCTCGTCCTCCTCTTCTTCTTCTTTCATTTGCTCTTTTTGTTCGATTTTTTTTTGTTTTGGTTCCTCATCCTCATCCTCTTCTTCAACTTCTTGTTGTTTTTGTAGTTCATCTTCTTCCTCTATCTGATCTTCCTCATCCTTTTCTTTTAGATCCTCTTCTTCTTCGCTCAATATTTCTTCTTGTTCTTCATTATTTGAAGTGATATCAATTATATTTACATTTTGTTTAACGTTGGGCTTCACATTTTGTCTCTCTTTTTCAATATCACTTTCGTTAATTTCTTCAATATAACATTGTGGCCACTGTCGTTGATGTGAGATTTGTTGTTTTTGTTGTTGTAGTAATTGTTGTTGTTGTTGTTGTTGTTGTTGTTGTTGTTGTTGTTGTTGTTGTTGTTGTTGTTGTTGTTGTTGTTGTTGTTGTTGTTGTTGTTGTTGTTGTTGTTGTTGAATTTGTTCAAGTTTTAAATTATACTCAGTTGAATTTGTAATATCATTTATGAGAACTATTCCATCATTTAAACCACCTAGACTACCAGAGAGTGGAGAGGTAGGAGTTTTTCTTGATGCTCTATAGTCTGAAAGATTTGATATCTTTGAATCCAAATCAAAGAAACCATTAATATCGTCTAGATGTGATGAGCTAAGATCAACATATGGATCATAAAAAAACATAAAATCATCCCCACCATCATTTCCTCTCTTTCTCTTTCCTGTATTTACACTATTGGCATTTCCATTATTATTAGTAGTATTATTATTAATATTATTTTTATTATTTTCATCATCAATAATTATATTATTATTGTTTAATAATGAAATTTTTGTTTTATTCTCTAATTCTAAATCTTCAATATCAATGTCAATATCGTCCAATGGAAATGGTGATAAACTTTCTTTTCTACATTCATTTGGCTTTTGACTTGATAAATTATCCTCTTTGTAAATATCATCTTCTGGTAGTTCATCATCATTAATATTGTTAGATGTTGTTGGTGTTGTTGTTGTGGTTGTTGTTGTTTTTTTTATATTTTCATCTGGATTCTCAGAAGAGTCCAAATAAAAGACTTCTGATTCCTGAGTGTTTGATTGGTTTTCTATATTATCTTTAACGTTATCAGAACCTTCAATAATTGTTGGTAAAAAGGATGACTTGTCTGATATAGGTTTATTTGGCGATGGAATAACAAGTTCATTATCTGATAATGCTGAATAATATGATTCAGATTCCTCCGCTGATTCACTCGCTTCAGATTCAGTACTTGATTTGATCTTGTTGTTTTCATTGGTATTGGTGGGATTGAAGAAAAAATCTGTTGTGGATGGTAATGATGATGCGGTTGATGAGGGTGATTCATTACTTTTAATTGAGTTTGTTGGTAAACTATCACTAATATCACTTGATTGGATAAGTTTTATATTATTGTTATTTAGTGGCGATTCGTTTACTTCACCACCAATATTATCGTTTTCATTTTCATTTTCATTTTCATTTTCATTTTCATTTTCATTTTCATTTTCATTTTCATTTTTATTACTATTATTATTACTACTACTACTATTATTATTATTATTATTATTATTATTATTATTATTATTATTATTATTATTATTATTATTATTATTATTATTATTATTACTATTATTATTATTATTATTATTATTATTATTATTATTATTATTATTATTATTATCGTCGCCATTTAGTTTCTTTCTTTTTAACTTTCTGTTTATTTGGTCACCAAATGGTTGGGAATTGATAGTTTCTGGTGATGTTTCTGGTGATATTATCTTTTTGGTCTCATCTCTTTTTTTAACCTTTTGATTGTTAGATTCACTGCCTTCTTTTTGATAAATAATAGAATTGGTTTCTCTTTTTTTTAGTGTATTATTTTTTTCATTATTTTTATTTTTATTTATATTTATATTTGTTTTTGGTTTTATTATTACTTTTCCAAAATCCCCTTGATCACTTTCACTACTTTCTTCATCATTATAATTGATATTGTTATTGTTTTTATTGTTAATGGCATTGGCCGCTGTTTCTCTTGCTGTTGCTGATCTAGTTTTTACCTTTGTTATTGTTGTTGTTATTGTAGGGGTGGTTCCTGTTATTGTTGTTGTTGTTGTGGGCGATGTATTTGGTGGTAGTGATAGTACATCTTTGTTATATTTTTTAATTCGATCTGGAACGACTTTAAATCGTTTTGTTGGGGACAATGTTGTTTTTTTATCTAAAAAATAAATAATAATAAAAAAAAAAAAAAAAAAAAAAAAAAAGTTGGAAAATTTAAATTTTTATTTCAATTAAATTAATAGAATTAATAAAATAAATAAAATCAAATAATAAATATAATAATATAAATTGGTTGAAAAAATTGGAAAAGAAGATATTGGAAAAAATTGGAAAAGAAAATATTGGAAAAAAAAATAAATGGACAAAAAAAAAAAAAAAAAAAAAAAGTAAAGAAAAATAATTACCTTTATTAGTTTTTGTATTTTTGGGAGTGGCTTCTTCTTCTTCTTCTGAAGTGTTCTCTTTTTTTTTTTTTATTTTTTCCCTCAAAACCACGCCATTCTTTTTTTGCATTTTTTTTTTTTTTTTTTTTTTTTTTTTTTTTTTAAAATCGGGCAAAAAAAAATTTATATGTGTTTTTTAAAAAATTTTAAAAGAGAAGAAAAAAAAAAAAAAAAAAAAAAAAAAATTTTAAATAGAAAATTAAAATGACATCTAGATATATAATAAAAAAAAAAAAAGACTCTTTTGAAAAAAAATAAAATAGTAAATATAAAAGTAAAGAAAATTAGGATACTTCTATAAATTTTTATGAGAGAAAAAAAAGTTAATGTGGAGGATAAAAAAATTGCTCAAAAAAAAAACAAAAATTTTTTTTTTATAAAAAAAATTTTGAAAAAAAAAAAATGAAAAATAAAAAAAAAAAAAAAAAAAAAAATAAAAAAAGTTTTAAGTTTCAATTATTTTATTTTTTACCTTATTATTATTATTATTTTTCTCAATATCGAGTATAGTTTATTTTAATTTTAAAAATTAACTATATAAGATTGTTATTTAATAATAATAGTTATTTATTCATTTATTTTTTTAAAATTTTTTTTTACAATTTTAAATTATTCCAAAATGGAATTATAATTCCATTTTGGAAGAAAAAAAAAAAAAAAAAAAATTCAAATCACTGCCACTATCTCTGGAATCCGGTATGTTCCCAAATAATCTATATACATCAAATATTTTAATATAAAAAAAATTTTAATATTAAAATATTAATACATACATTCAAGTTGGCATCTTAATTGAGATATCGGGTGTGGGTGAATAAAAGTGAAGGAACTTGGAACTTTTTTTTCTTCTGAAAACCATTGGAACAAACAAAGGGGTTTTTGAGGTCATGGTTCCTTTCTAGTAATCATTTTTTTTGGAAAAAATCACTGAATACCAGTGTGGGCTTGGAACAAAGATATATATATATATATATTGATCAAATTAATATTTTTTATTTCAAATATAATAAAATGAAATGTCCCAAGTGATTTGATTTTATTGTTTTTTACTTTTTTGTTTGAATTATTAAAAAAAACAAATAATTATTTGGAAAAAATAATAAAACTAAATCACTTGGGACCTTTTAAAATTTTGATATGTTGTTGATAAAATTTGAGATAATCAAAAAAAATAATTAATAAATAAATTATAAAATAAAACAAAATAAAATTAAATTAAATTTAATTATAAAATAAAGAATTTTTTCAAAATGATATGGAATTATTTTTTTTTATTTTTTTTTTTATTTTAATTTTTTATTTGTTAAAAAGATTTAAAAAGAATATATTTTACTTTTTTATAAAAAAATAAATAATGGACTAAAGAATATTTTTTTTATTATATTATATTATTTTATATTATATTATATTAAAATAGAAAAATATAGAATAAAAAAAAATTAATAAATTTTACCAAATTTGAAAATTTTTTTATCTTGTTAGCCTAATGGCCATTTTAGGGAATTTTTTTTTTTATTATTATTATTTTTTTTTTTTTTTGCCATGAAAATTGCACTTTCACATGTGTCCCTTTTTTGTGTTTTGTAAACAAAAAATTGTGTCAACAATTTTTATTTGAAAAAAAAAAAATCAAAAAAAAATTCAATTTTTTTTTTTTTTATTATTATTAAATTTTTTCCTCTTGATTTCTTTCTATAAAATTTTTTTTTTTTTTTATTATTATTATTTAATAAAAAGTTTTTCAAATTAAATGTACGGTTACGGATATACACAAACAGTAGTAGCACCAGTCATGTCCTTCTCATTTGTTCCACCACAAGCATTCCAACAAGCTTGGGTATGTAATATATATATATATTTTTTATATATAAAAAATAATAAAATTTTTTTTTTTCTATATTTCAAATTTTAATTATTAACTTATCTTTTTTTTTTTATTCATTTATTCATTATCATTTTTGTTAAAAAGTTTTATTCATTATATAGTCAAATCCAACAAGCTCAATTATATGAGATGCAAGCTTGGTTTATGAGTGTAGATCTTAATCGTAGTGGTACAATTAGCAGTGGTGAATTACAATATTTAAATATTGGTGGTACTCCACTTGGTATTGAAACTGCAGTATGTTTTCACTTTTTTACAAAATAATTTATTAATTATTATTAATTTTTTCCTTTCTTTCATTCATTCTTTCATCTTTTTAATAAATACAAACAATTATTAGACCAAATTAATTAAAGTATTTGATTACAATAAAAATGGTCAAATTGATTTCTATGAATACGCAGCACTTCATCAATTTGTCAATAATCTTTATAGATGTTTTGTAGCCAATGATCGTAATTTCAGTGGTACCATTGATGCACAAGAAATTTATAATGCACTCTTAACAAGTGGATTCCAATTACCATTTCAAACTGTTAATTACCTTTTCTTAAAGTTATCACCAGCTGGTTATGGTCTTTTATTCACTCAATTCTTGAATTTATGTGCAACCGTAGCTTTAACTCGTTCATTATTCGAATGGAATGACCCAATGAGAACTGGTGTTGTTCATTTAAATTTAGCTCAACTTTATGACATTGTTGCTTTAGTTTAAATAATTAGTTAATCAATTAAAAAAAGAAATTTAAATAATAAAAATAAAAATAATAATTTGTTGTAATTATAAATTAATAAAAATACAAGTTTATATAAGTTTTTCCAAGTACTTGATAATTAAAAAATTTACTTTTATTAGCCTGATTTTTTTTTTTAATATTTTTTTTGTTATTTGTTTGATTTCATTTTATTTTTTCATTAAACTTGGGATAATTGGTGACTTATAACCATTTTTAGAATAGGTTATGGGATAGAAAGATTCTTCCAATCTATTGGAACCAAAGATTTTGTAACGACCAAATGAAAAGTGAGGTTTAAGGTTTGGATTAAATTCACTATCACCTGGTATGAAATGAATTGTTACAACCATACGACCTTTAAATGATGATGGATTAGTATTTGAGCCATGCCATAGTTTGCCATGATGAATTGAACAACCACCTGCTTTCACAGTAACATAATGAATTGGTATTTTTTCAACTGATTCGAGGTCATTGAATTTTAAAGCACTTTCTAAACCTTTTAAATAATTCTTTGGATTATGAAATTCTTCATTACTATTACTATCATTAACATCAGGTGGTAAATCATTCCATTTATGACTACCTTCAACAAATTCAACTGTACCATTTTCTTTTGAAACATCTGTTAATGCAATCCATATGGTTATAACTTTTTTTGTAATACATTCTAAATACGGTAAATCTTTTATATTATTTTTTAAATAAAAAAAAATATTAAAAAATAAAACAAAATTAATATAAAATTTTTTTTTTAGATTTAATTAGGAAATATGTTTAATATATATTACCTTGATGCATTCCAATTGGTTTTCCATTTGTTGGTTTCCAAAAGATATTATCTTGACCAACACGTACACTATCACAACCTAATAGCTCACAAGCTAATTTACCAATACTATCATTTAATACTAATTGAGCTAAAACAGAATCAGATTTCCAACAATTTACCAATTCTCTTGTTAAATCATTTGGTGAGAAATTAGGTCTCCATGTAACATCGTCTGGTGTAATACTTTTATCATAAACACCATGAAAACATTGTTCTGCATGTTTTAATAATTTATCAATATCTGACTGATTTGGTAAAATATTATCAATCACTAAAAATCCATTCTTGTCAAAAGATTCCTTATCTTTTTCAGTAATTTCTTTAATATTAACTTTAATTAATTCATTCTCATTTTCATTCATTCTTTTTTTTTCTATTATCTAATAAAGTGTGAAATAAATGAAATGTTTTTTTTTTAAAATTTTTAAAATAAGTTTTTTTTTTTATTTCATTATAATAATTTAAATAGATTGGGGGTTTTTTATTTACATTCACAAAAAAAAAAACTTTAATTTTTTTATGATAAAAATAATAGAAAAATATGAAATTCTCTTGGTATGTTTTCATATTAAAAATAATATTTTGTACATATATTATTATTATTATTATTATTATTATTATTATTATTATTATTATTATTATTATTATTATTATTATTATTATTATTATTATTATTATTATTATTATTATTAAAGAATTTGTGAATTAATTTGATATCTCTAATTATAATTTTTTAATTTTTAATCTTTATTATTATTTTTATCGATTTTAGATTTTAAAATATCAATATAATTATTATAGGATTTCATCATCAAATCTTGAATCTTTTGGTCAGCATCCAATCTTTGATTCTGAAGTTGTTCAATTTGTTGTAATAAATTATTTGGTAGAAATGGTTCATTATTATTATTATTATTATTATTATTATTATTATTATTATTATTATTATTATTGGCTGTGTTATTATTAGCTGTGTTATTATTAAAATAAAATGGTGAGGATCTAATTGGTGTCGAGTTTGCAGATCTAGATCTAGTTGTATTATAATAATATTGTTGTTGTTGTTGTTGTTGTTGTTGTTGTTGTTGTTGTTGTTGTTGTTGTTGTTGTTGTTGTTGTTGTTGTTGTTGATGTTGATGTAAATAATCCGATGAAAATGGTATTGGTTGTTGATTTTGATGTTGATTATAATAACTTTGATATCTGATACTTGAGGTTGATGAAGGATATTGATAATAAGTATTAAAATTATCATTTAATCTAACTGGTGTTAATCTAGTATTACTAAATATTGTCATTGGTTTAATTGGTGTTGTTTTCTTTAAAAAGTTTTCAATTTCATTTAAATCTCTTTCATTTTCTTTTAGTATCTTATCAATTTCATCATCATTATCATTCTCTTCTTCTTTACTTCTAGATAATATTCTTTTCTTTGATGTTGATGTAATATTTTGTTGTTGTTGCTTTTTAGTACTTGAAGAAGTGGAGTTATAAAATGGTTGTGGCTCAAATTCATCATTTTGATTATCGAATAACTCATCATTTGTATATCTACTATAACCACTATTAACTGTTGTAGTTGATTCACTAGAGTATCTACCATTTGGTGTTAAAAATTGTTTCTTTCTCTTTGAAGATGGTGGATTTGATACTAATTTTGGTGGTGATGGGGGTGGTGAAATATTTATGTCATTATTATTATTATTATTATTATTATTATTATTGCTATTGCTATTATTTAAACTATTATTATTATTATTATTATTATTATTATTTGATAATTGTTGTAGTTGTAATAGTTGTTTTTGTAAATATTCTTTTTCATTTGTAATTTGTGTAATTGAATTTTGTAAATTTAATATTGTTGATTCTTGTTGGTGATGATCAAATTGTTGATGTTGTTGTTCATCAATTAAGACAACATTTTGTTGTTCTTGAATTTGTTGATCAACAATATTTGAATTTATTTTATTTAATTTATTAATTAAATCTAAATTTTCAAATTGAATTAACTCTAATTGATGCTTATGATCTTCATTTGATTGATAAAGATTATCATATTCTTGTTTAATATTTGAAAGTAAATTCTCAGTTCTTTGTTTTTCTGAATCGATATAATTTTGCTTCTCTTTAATTAACTCCATTAGATATTGTTGATGTTTTTCTACTCTATCCAATTGTTTATCGACTTGAACGAGTACCGATTGAATGTCCTCTTTTAGATAACGATCTTGATCCTCTCTATCCTTTTCAACGATATCTAAATACTCATTGACTTGTTTCATCTTCTCTGTATATTGATCACGTGATCTAGTTAAATCATCGAATAAACTCTTATTCTCGATACCTAGTATATCCAATTCTTGATTCTTTATTTGAACGACCTCTTTAATTTCTTTAACTCTAACTCTACTCTTTTCTTCAATTATTAAATCATTAATTATAGTTTCTAACCATGTTAAATTCTTTTGTAATTTCAAAATGATTTCATTTTCTTCTTCATCCTCAAACTTCTTCTCTTCATCCTCATTCTCATCGTTATCAATATGGTCCTCTTGGTGATTAAGTTTATCATTATTAATTTTTTGTTCTTTTAATAATTGAGCAAATTTCATTTGAATGAAATCAGTATTAGTTGTAGAGATAATATTTGAAGATAATAAAGAATCCAATAGGGAATGAATATCATTATTAACAGAATGAATGAAATGGGTGATATGTGATTTTGATTGTTTCAACTCTGTCAATTGATGATTGTATTGTGTCGATTGTGATTGATTTAATTGCTCCAAATTTGTAATTTCTTGACGATAGGTTTCAAGTAATTGTTCAAATTGTTGTTGTTGTTCAGTGTATTGTTGTTGTTGTTCCTCTGATAAATGTAATTGATGTTTCTCGAATTCCAATTGATATTGATTCTTTATTTGTTGATTATATTTTTCGATCTCTTTTTCAATATCTCTCTCGAATTGTTGTTCAAATTGTTTCTCCAATTTCAATTTTAATTCCTTCTCCAATGATTCCAAATCTTTCTTCTCCATTGATATATTGGATCTTAATTGATTTCTTTCTTTTTCAAATTCAATTTCAAACTCCTTCTCAATCAATTGTTTTTGTTTCTCCAATTCATTCTCAAACTCTTGTCTTTGTTTCTCTAATTCATTTTCAAACTCTTGTCTTTGTTGATCAAATTGTTGTTTAAAATCTTGTTCAAATTCTTGTTGATAAATTTCAAACTCTTCTTTTGTAATATATTCTCCATTTCTTTCTCCCTCTTTCTCTGATTCACTTGAATTTAATATTATTGAATCTTGATCTTCATCACTACTTGAATTTAATATTATTGAGTCTTGATCTTCATCACTACTATCATTTAATATTATTGAATCTTGGTCATCATCTTGTTCTTCGTTATTATTATGATCATTTAATATGATTTCATCATCCAATTCGATTATTGAATTTCTAATATTATCTTTTTCTTCATCATCTTCATCAGGATGATATTGCACACTATCATTATCTGAATTATCAACACTTTCTTCACCATGTACTTCCTCTGATTCACTTGAATTAATTATAACTTCATCATCTAATTCACCAAATTCATCATAAAAGTCTTCTTCCTCTTCTTCTTCTTCATGTTCGTCCTCTTCAGTTTGGCTTACTGTTGTCGTTGTCGTTGTTGTTGTATCTAATTTTGAATTTTTAAATAATTGATTACTATTTATATTATAATCAGTTTGAATTGGTGAAGAGATATTATCCTTAATGAATTGGTATTGTTCATCATTTAAAGATAAGGTTTTAGTATGAACACCATCATTTGAATAGATGACATTTTGATTAAAATGAACTTGTTTCTTTCTAAGTGAAGATAATCTTTGATCTGGGTCATAGTCAGAGTTTATTGATAGAGATTCTCTTGTGATGCCAATATCATTTAATAACTGTTTAAAGTATGGTGAGATATCATATAATTGAACCAAAACGTCCTTTGCGATTTTAAGATCTCTTTTAATTTGTTCGAAACTCTCTAAAATCGATTCATACTCTTTAATAACAATCTCTTGTCTATCTCTATCTTCAATTAACTTTTGATTGGAATTCATCGCCATAACCAACTCAAATTGTAATTTTCTCAAATCTGCTAATTCTTTTGATTTTCTATCATATCTTTTCTTTAATTCATCATATGAAATATCGTTTTCATTTGGACTTGTATAAATTGATGGTAATTGTTGTTGAGGTTGTTGAGTTTGACTTTGTTTTGTAGAATCATTTGGAACTATACCATTACCATCAGATAAATTATTATCATTTATATTTTGAATGATCGCATCCAATGAAGAAGATGATGAATTCTCCCTATGATGAGTTTTTCTTTTAATAGGACTACCGGTTAAATTGGTGGCATTACTTAATGCAGCTGCTTGTTGTTGTTGTAATTGTTGTAATTGAGTAATTTGTAATTGTAACTCTTTAATTTGATAAGTTAAATCATTGATTTTCTCATTCTTTTCTTCATTCTCTACAATTAATGATTGAATTTCATTTGAAAATGTTTGATTCTCTTGTTTTGATAATTCTAATAATTCATTAACCATATCTAATTCTTCATTATTTTTATTATTATTATGATTATGATTGTTATCAGCTGCTTGATTTTGTTGTTTTTCTTTTAATTCACTATCTTCTCTATGTTGATTTTCTTTTTGTTTCAATATTTCTTGATCTTTTTGTTTTAATTGTTGATTTAATTGTTTAATTTGATCTAACAATTGATTTATTGTTGATTGTTTTAATTGTAATTCATTCATAGATTCTTTGTATTGTTGATCTAATGATTGATATAAATTCATAATCTCATCGGTTTGATTGAATGATTGTTGATATTCCTCCAATTGTAATTGATATTTCTTTATACTCTCTTTATTCTCTTGTTTGGAATCTTGGTATTCATTTTCAAGTTTTTCGAGCTCTTGTTTAATCTCAATCTCCTTTTGTTCATATTTTTCATAATTCTCACGAAGTTCATTATAGTTGGTCAATAACTCTTGATAGCTGTTTGATAGTTGGTTGATTTGATTAGATTTCTTTGTATTATCAAATTCTTGTTTCTTTATTTCTTGAATGCTTTCATTCAATTTCTTTAGATTCTCTTTTTCAATTAATTTCAATTCGTTAATTTGTTCATTGTATTTATTATTAATTTCCTCTAATTCTTTAATTTTATCATTTAATAATTTAATTTCCTCTTTTTCTTTTTCTTCTTTTTCTTTTTCTACCTCTTGTTCTTTTTGATCCTGTTTTAATTTATTAATTTGTTCATTTAATTCATTATTAATTTCTTTTAATTTTTCAATTTCTTCACTTTCTTTTTCTTTTGTATCTATATTTTCTTTTTGTTGTTGTTCTCTTTCTTCTTGATCTTGTTTTAATTGTTCATTTTCAGATTTAATTTGTTGATATAATTTTTCAAATTCTTTAAAGTCTGATGTTAAAGATTCCAATTCTTCGATTTGAGTATTTTGATCTTTGATGATTTGTTCGGATTCGAATAATTGTGAATTTAACTCCTCTATTTCATTTGATAACTGATCGATTTGTTTAATTTGTTCTTGATTCATTGAGTTACTTTCATTGTGAAGTATTTGTAATTCTTGAAGTTTTTGTTTAATTAAAGTTTTTTTTTTTTTTAACAAATCATTCTTTTCAACCAATTCAATAGTATAATTTCTTTCTTTTTCTAAATATTCCTCTAATTGTTTAATTTGAATTAATTGTTTATTATATTCAATTTCAAAATTATTATTATTATTATTATTATTATTATTTTCTTTTTCTTCTTTTTCTTCTTTTTCTTCTTTATTAGTATTGATATTGGTAGTTAAAGATGATTTTAATTCTTTATTGTCTTTTTCTAATGAATCAATTTTATTTTGATTATTTCTTAATTCCTCTTCTAAATGTTGTCTTAATAAATTTAATTGTTTTTCTAATCTTTCATTCTTTGTTTTATAATCGATAGATTTAGATTTCTCTTCTTTTAATTCTTCTGTTAAGTTCATTTTAATTTGGTTTAATTCCATTATCTTTTCAAAATCATTTTGATTTTGTTTATAAGGACCTAGTTGAGTTTGTGTGTTAATTTCATTTTTTAATTTTTCATTTTCCTCAAGTAAAACTTGATATTCGCTATTTATATTTGTTGTTGTAGTTTTTGTGGTAGTTGATGATGTTGATGATGATGATGATGATGATAATGTTGAATTTTCATTTAATTTTTTATTTAATTCTATAATAGTTTCGTTTGCAATTTCAACATCAATCTTTTCTTTATCTAATTTTAGTTTTAATATTTCAATTTCTTCTTCCAAATCTTTGATTAAATTATTGTTTTTATTATTACTAGTGCTGTTATTATTATCGTTATTGTTATTGTTATTTTTATTGCTAGTTTCTTGTTCTAATTGTTGAATTTTATTTTTTAATAAATCATTTTCAATTTTTAATTCATTTTCAATTAATTTATAATCATCCAATAATGAATTGGTTTCTTTTAATTGTTGTTCCAATGTTAAGATTTTAACTAACATTGAATTATTATCTTTTATATGCCTATTATTTATATCTTCTTCTGTTAATGTACTATTGATACTATCATCATTATTATTATTATCGTTATGTAATTCACTACCATTGACACCATTTATGCCATTTATTATTGGTGATGATGATGATGAGTTTTGTTGTTGTTGTTGCTCTTTCTTTATTAAGTTTGCAATATCTTGATTATCTTTTAACTTTGATAATGTTTCATTTAATCGATTTGTATTTGATTCTTGTGAATCTATTATTCTAGATTTTTCATCCTCTAGAATGGTAATTCGCGATGTTAGAATACCATTTTGTTTACGTTCTTCAACTAACTTTTTTTGAGTTTGTATTATACTCTTTTGAATATCCTCTACATATTGTTTAGATTCCTCCTTCTCTTGCATTATTTGTTTCAATGTTTCGATAAGTTTAGAGTTTTTATTTCTTTCAACTTCAAAACATTCTATCGTTTTTTGATGTAATTCCTTTTCTCTTGAAATCTCCTCCAAAAGAAAATTCTTTTCTTCTGTTGATGCCATCTTTTAATAATATTATCAATTATAAGTAATAATTAATGATAATAATAATTATTATAAAATTAATTTTAGATTATTTTTTAAAAAAAAAAAAATTTTAACTTTAATTTAAATTTTAATATTAAATCATTATATCAATGATTTATTAATGATAAATTTTTTTGAAAAAAAAAAAAAATGAAAATATATGTAATGTATTTATAAATATATAAAAACAAAGTTGTGTTATTCTTTTTTTTTTTTTTTTTTTTTTTTTATTGTGTTTTTTTTTACTTATACAAATATTGATTTTCCCTAACGGTCAAAAAAATTTGAAAAAAAAAAAAAAAAAAAAAAAAAATTAAAAAATTTGGAAAAAAAAAAAAAAAAAAAAATGAAAAAATGAAAAAATGAAATTAACAAACTCTCAAAAATTTGCTTTGTTGTTTTATTTTTTTCAAATCACCACAAAGCATACGATAAATATATATATAAAAAAAAAAAACAAAAAAATGAGAAGACAAACAGGTAGACAGTTAGAAAATGAATATTTGGATGAACAAGGTAAAGTAAGATAGAATAATATCCTATTTTGAAAAAAAAAAAAAAAAAAAAAAAAAAAAAATTAAAAAAAAAAAAAGGAAAAAAAATTTCCAAAGAAAACCCATGTCATAACCTAATAAGTTTATAAATATTCATACTTTAATAACTCACATTTTTTCTTTTATTTAATCTTTTATTTCAAATAAAATTTAGAACAAAAAGATGTAATAAATAATTTATTAAACAAAGATAAATCAACAAATTTATTTTACAGAGTAATTATATAATAAATAAAATAAAATAAAAAAATAAAAATAAATAAAAATAAAAAATAAAATTATTAATGATTTTATTAAAAAAAAAAAAAAAAAAAAAAGAAATGTATTAGTATTGTTGGATTTGTTTGTGGATTTTTAAAATTATTATGTGCAATATTACCATTCAATGTATTACCATTTGAACATTTAGCACACAGTGTATTGAAAGGATCAGGTGTTTCAAGTTTTTTCGTTGCTTGGTTAGAATGGATTTCAGCATCGGCTTATATTGCTGGTGGAATTGGAATGTATCCTGATTTCGTTAAAGGTTTCATTAGAAAATGGATTATGTTTGCATGTATTGGTTTTACAACATTCACTTCTCTTGTCGTTTTAGTCATTAGTGGTAGTATTTTAGCCACTCTCTGGATCACTGGTGTAAATTGTATTTATCTCATTGCTTGTCTTTACGTTTTTTCTGTAACTTCAAATAGTCAGAGAGAAATTATTAATCTCCAAAAGTTTCAATATCCTCATAAAAAAGCTTAAATAATAATAAATAAATAATAATAATAATAATAATAATAATAATAATAATAATAATAATAATAATAATAATAATAATAATAATAATAAAAAAATAGTAAATAATTTTTTTTTTTTCAAAATTCAAAATTCAAAATTCAAAAAAAAAAAAAAAAAAAAAAAACCGACAATAGTTAATTAATAATCTATTTTTGAAGCCTAGAGATAATAATGGCATTAAATTATATTATTAAAAAA
>CM069765.1:370000-550000 GCA_036169595.1 Dictyostelium firmibasis | reverse complement strand
CACCATGGGACTCAAATACAAGAACCAGTAGAAGAATTTCTCCAAATGTACTCCAAAAGAATAATAAATCTTCGAGTTCTTTTCAAAATTTATTAAATTTAACCTCAACTTTAACTCATAGCATTGGTGTTGGAGGTGGTGGTAGTAGTGATGCTAATAATAAAAATAATAGTGGATTTGGTGGCGGTGGTAGTAATATTCTAATATTGAATCAAGAATATTATAGTAAATGGGAGAATTATGTCATTGAGAATTATTATTTCTATTCATTCATCTTTAATCTACTATTAATTCGTAGTCAATCATTAGATATTAATAGTTATTTATATATATTTAAAACAATTTTAAATGTTTTTAATTCCCCAGTTTTAAAAACTTTACTTAAAAGAATTTCAAAACATGATTCAATTACAACCCAACAACAATTACAACGACAACAAGAACAGTTTCAACAACAACATTTTCAACCATATCAAACATATCAACAACCACAAGAACAACAAGAACAGCAACAACAAAATCAATCAACACCAGCTTACATTGATATTTCAAAAGATAGTATGTATAGTTTGTATTTTTAATTGTTAATTATTTTTTTTATACTTTAATAACTAATATTTTTTTATTTTTTTATTTTTTTATTTATTATTAGTCCTAGTAAAATTAGAATACCAAATTGGATTTTATGAAATTAGGGAGTTTATAAATGAAAGAAATCTATTTTCAGAATTAATGGTTAGTAATGCATCAAGATTAGTTGATATTTTAACTCTAAAGATTAATCAACAAAATCAAAAGGATTTTTTAGAAGTTATTAAAAGTTTATGTACATTTTATGATTTTGAAGAACCTATAATAAAAGAAAAAATAAACACCACTGTAAACAATGACAACAGTCAAAATCAAGTTTTATTACCACCAAATAGAAATAAAGATGGTACATTAAATGATATTGGTAGAAAACAAATTTATGATGGTAAAATGGTTTGTAAACCATTCGATTCCAATTATCCTTATGAAAAATTAATTTCACAGCCATTGGTATTCGAAAAACAACCAATTACTTCAGAAGAAATTGGTATCATCATTAAATTTGGTTATATGTTAACTGATAATTCTCAAACAAGATTACTAATTAGAAAATTCTCGAGAAAGAGATTACTTTTTTCTTTAGTCTTAATCTTGGCTTTCGTTTGCTTCTTTTTCAAAATTTATTTCTATTTTAACAAACAGTAAAAAAAAAAAAATAAAAAAAAAATAAATCTAAAATAATTACTCATAATTTTTAATATAAACACATAGAATATTTCTCTTTATTTTTTATCCATATGGTGTTGTTGGTTTTTCATGTTAAAAAACATTTTTTTGTTTTATCTAATAAAAAAAAATATATTTTCTTTTTTTTTTTTTTTTATATAAATGATTATTGTATGAATTTAGTCTCAACAATATTAAAGTTTATTTATTAGGTTTTATGTTTTTTTTTTTTTTCCCATGAAATTTTATTTTTTATGAAAAAGTCTACCATCACATTATTAAGAAGCGATTTTCTAAGAATACAGTATTTGATTGCTATTTTGTTTTTGATTTTTATCATTTTACTGTGTAGTATGAATTATTATCGTAAAAGATTTCAAAGGTCTTTGGCTGCTGATAGTTTGTAGTCTTTTAATAATTTGATATATTCTTGTGATGCTAGTTTGTGCCACAAGTTTGTTAACAGTTCAAAATCTAAATTGGTATTTTGAAGCGCTTTGTCACCTAAATTTGATATTTTCTTAATTATTTTGAAAAGACTATTCAGGAATCGAACCCACGATCTAATTTGGTCATTTCACAAAAGTGCCGCGACCTGGAATCGAACCAGGGTCAACAGAGCCACAATCTGATGTACTACCACTATACTATCACGGCAGATTTATGAGAACTTAAAAAAAATACCTCATAAGTTCATTAAAGGGAGCTTAGCATAGTGGTTTAACACTGAATAACACAGCTTCCACAAATCTTGGTCATACCACGAAATAACTCGGTCACAGAAAAAAATTAAATTAATAAAAATAAAAACATGATTCGAACATCCAATTAGATGAGGTTATTAAAAAAAAAAAAAAACTTAATTAGTTGTTCATTCTTTTAAAAAAAAAAAAAAAACTACATAAGTTGTTCCACATAATGTTATTGATCCAACAATGAGTTTGGTCCATTGTGAGTTAGCAATTTCTTTTTTTTTTTTTTTTTTTTTACCTATTTTTTTTTTTACCTATGATTAGACGCAAGGTCTATCGGCGGTGTTAATTAAATTATCTTTATTGTTTACTTTTTAAAATTTTTTTTTACCTATGATAAGACTTGTGATTTTTTTTTTTTTTTACCTATGATTAGTTGATAAGACTTGTGATACTACATCAATTTAAATTGTGCAGCAGAGTGTTCCAATCATCTATATTACTCTTTAGAAATTGTGAGGAAATTCTATTTGATGTTAATTGAAAGTTCCAGCTTTTATGAGTGGCTGATGACACTGAATTGTTTTCTTGTGCGTGGATAAATTCGTTGATTATCCACAGTCTTTGGGCTTTTTGTCTTTGTTCGATGTCCCATATGTTCAACCCTGTTCCATTGGGTATCTTGATCTTCTTGCGCTCATGAGATTAATAACATTGAATCCTGTGGAGTTTTTGTAGTTTGAGGCCGAAAGGAACCATTCCACTATTTTGTTAATTTGTTTCAGTTCATTTTCATTATATTTTTCTATATATGAAAAGTATGTTAGTTTTGATAATGCGAAGGCTTTAAGAATGCTAGTTTTAGTTTTTACCGTGGTCCATGTCGTTTTCCAAAGTAAAACAGATGCTCGAGTTGATCTCAGAATTTCAGGCATTTTCCTGTGGATACCATTCTTAGTGAAGAAGTATCCTAGGTATCTTTCTGGGTTATTGTTTGCTGAAATTTACCGTACTTGCACCAGGTGTCGATCCTATGATCTATGGATTCACATATCCAAAAGCTCCCTGTCCGGGAATTGAACCCGGGCCTTTCGCGTGACAGGCGAAAATCCTCACCACTAGACCAACAAGGATATTTGTTTGAATTGGTGTAATGAACTGCTATAAACAATATTTGCGTGGGTGCCACTTTCAAATGTTAACACCCGTATCAAATATCATTATTTGTAATTAACATCAAAAATCACCAACCACACGACACATTATTTCTCATTTGTGTACAGATTACAAACAACTATCACTTTTTATTTCTAAAAAAAATAAAAAAAAAAATAATAATAAATAATTAAAAAATATCGACCAAATGAAAAAAAACGCAGTTTTTTTTCATTTTCGTTGTGCCACTTTCAAATGTTAACACCCGTATCAAATATCATTATTTGTAATTAACATCAAAAATCACCAACCACACGACACATTATTTCTCATTTGTGTACAGATTACAAACAACTATCAACAATTCATTTTTTCAAATTCATTTTGATACTCTTTTTTTTTTAGAATAAAGGAAATTTTGCAAAAAAAATCCGGCTTTTAAAAAAAAAAAAAAAAAAAAAAATCAAAAAAAAAATGAAAAATAATTAAAAAAAAAATAATCAAATTAAAATATCAAACTAAAAATATCAAAAAAAAATATCAACCCCAAAGTATCGATTCAAAAAGGTGCTGGTTTGAATGTTAACACAAGTATCAAATATCACTGTTTGTAATTAACACCAAATGTTACCAGCCAGATAAAGACACATTATTTCCCCTTTGTGCCACACACTCAAAACATTAATTTTATACATTAATTGAGCCTGTAAAAAAAAAAAAAAAACAATAAACACGAGTTCTATTCTCGAGGAGAGACAGCCTAAAAAACTGTGATATTCAATTTACAAAAAAAAAAAAAAAAAAAAAAAAAAAAAAACAATATTTGCGTGGTGGGGGGATTAGCACAGTGGTTTCACACTGAATAACACAACCTCCATGGCCTTGGTTCAAGTCTTGGTCATACCACGAATTAACGTGGTCACAGAAAAAAAAAAACTTTAAATTAAAATAATTAATAAATAAAAACAAGATTCGAACACATCCAATTGGATGAGGTTATTAAAAAAAAAAAACAATATTTGCGTGGGGGATTAGCATAGTGGTTTCACACTGAATAACACAGCCTCCATGGCCTTGGTTCAAGTCTTGGTCATACCACGATTTAACGTGGTCACAGAAAAAAATATTTAAATTAAAATAATTAATAAATAAAAACTAGATTCGAACACATCCAATTGGATGAGGTTATTAAAAAAAAAAAAAAAAAAAAACAATATTTGCCTCCATGGCCTTGGTTCAAGTCTTGGTCATACCACGAACTAACGTGGTCACAGAAAAAAATTTTAAATTAAAATAATTAATAAATAAAAAAACTAGATTCGAACACATCCAATTGGATGAGGTTATTAAAAAAAAAAACCATATTTGGAGGTTTAATAAAGTCAGGTTAGATAAGGTAACTTGAGATGAATAAATATCGAATATTCCCTTTTGTTGTAATGGTTCTACGATGCTAAACGATAATCTTGTTCGAATTATCACATTGGTGTAATAATAGGACACCGTAATAGACGTACTTTAGCCTTCTAAAAGATAATTAAATTTCACAATTAATCCAATGATTAATTAACTATAATACCAAACAATCCTTCAATTTAATGAGAATAAACCAATAATAAAAAGTATTATCTATACAAATTTATTTTATCTTTATTATATATTTAAGAGGAGTATCTTTATTTATTTTATTTATTTATTTATTTATTTTAAGGCCAATTAACTCTCTGAAAAAAATCTTCATAATTTAATTTTAATTTTCTTCTTAAAATACTAAATATTTTATTATTATTTGTTGATTTATAACTCTATTTGAATAACCTAAATGACTTTACAACTTTTACTAAATTTGGATATTTGAGAATTCTTATCTATAGTCATTACGTTACATTGGAATAATATTTAGACAATTAAGTATATGAAGCGATTAAAAATAATTATTTTATAATTATATATTATTCTTCTTAAGTTATTAATATTAATTCAGGTTAACACAATTATTAGATAGAGTATTTAATTTTTATTTATTTATTATTTAAGTTTGCTATTGAAAAAATCTCTGATTTAAATTAATTTTAAATCCTGCTATTTATACTTTTATTTTGAGTGAATGTTGTGAAATCTCTTCTTACATTTTCAGGAGACCTCTGATATATTTGTCTAAGAACTTCAATGATCTGGTCGAAGGTCATCTTCGCCTCTATATCTATAGCACACATTATTGTGTATGCGCCCTCCTTTAAAGCAAGAGATAAGTCAGTTTTATCTGGATTTGGATGGAAGATTCTAAAATGATATAAAAATATGTCCCATTCTAAGCCTGTAACTATTTTTCCAGAAAATTTATTTTCCTCTGGAAATTTATTGTTTTTTGACTGGTTGGAACCTATTTTTCTTTGATTGATTAATTCTATCAATGCCAAATACTCTTTTCTTAACCTTCCTTCCATATCTATTAATTCTTGCTTTATTGCTTTCATCTCCTCAATAATTTTATTGTCCAATAATGTTAGATAACTCTTATTATTTAATATCTCTTCTACTATTTCTCTTATTTGATCAGTATTATTGTTATTTCCATTATTGTTAATTTCTGCCATGATTGAAAAATTTTATTATTAATTGTGACTTATGTATTATTATTAAGGATTGAATTTATTTAAATTTCTATTATTATTACAGTAAAGAACTAAAATTTTCTTTTATTCTATTTATTTTTTTTTTTTTTTTTTTTTTTTTTTTTTTTTTTTTTTTTTTTACATTTATTTAAATAATATGTTTAAAGAAAGAAAGATATAATTTAAATTATACAAATTAATTTTATTGAAAATGAAAAATATAGAATTGTAAAAATAGTTTTATATAAAAAATATAAAATTTTTTTTTTTTTTTTTTTTTTTTTTTTGAAAAAAATTAAAAAAATATTTTGTGTTAATAAATGTATCAATAGCAAATGCTTTATTAATAGCTATAAATAAAAGTAGAGAGATTACACACTTTAGCTATTATTTTATTTATTAATTTGTTTCTCCCCTTTTTAAGAAAACACAATTAACAAGGTTAAAGGGCAGCAAATCTTTAAGCAGATGTCGCCAATGTAATATTTAGACAATTACGTATATGAAGTGATTTATAATAATTATTTTATAACTATATATTATTCTTATTAAGTTATTAATATTAATTCAAGTTAACACAATTATTAGATAGAATATTTAATTTTTATTTATTTATTTATTATTTAAGTTTGCAATTGAAAAAATCTCTGATTTAAATTAATTTTAAATCCTGCTATTTTACTTTTAAAATTGCTCATAAAATTAATTACAATAATTATTAAATTAATTATTATAATTGATTTTGGCTTTTTACAAATTGTTTGAATTGAATTTTTACAATTTGTAAAAAGTGATATTGTGATTAATTATTTTAGATTTGAGATTATTTTAAGATTAATTGAATTTTATTATTTAATTAATAATTTACTAAATTAGTAAATTATTGATACATTACAATGGATATTAAACAACTGAATTTTTTTACAAATGAGGGGCTTATCATAGTGGTTTCACACTGAATTACACAGCCTCCGTGGCCTTGGTCAAGTCTTGATCATACAACGAATTAACGTGGTCACAGAAAAAAAAAATTAAATAAAAATAATTAATAAATAAAAACATGATTCGAACACATCCAATGGAAGAGGTTTTTAAAAAAAAAAAAAAATTTCAAATATTGAACTTTTGACACAGTGTATTAATTGTTTTATTACAGATTCATTATATTAATAATTAAAGAAATAGGATAATAATAGTAATTTAAACCAAGGTTTTAAAACCTAATATATATATATATATATATATATATATATATATATATATATATATATATATATATATATATATATATATATATATATATAATTATATATAATGTAAAATATTAAACACTATTAATAATAAATATCGAAATCTATTACTTGTTATAAAGCAAATAATAATTATTTATTTGAACTTATTTTTTGGTTGGAAATTGGAATATAATATAATTAATTTTATGAATGGAAAATGAGTCCTTTTATAATAAATTCTATTTTGAAAGACTTTAGCTTGATTCTATATATGGAATTAGTAATAGATCAAAAGGCGATAAGACCTTATGATTCAATCTTTATGTTAAAAAATTAATTATCCTATATTATGCTTGTAATAGTTGTAGCAATCGCAATACTACTATTATCACAATTTTTTATAAACAATATAAATAATTTGAGAAAAAGTTAAGGAAAAAACCTTAAAACTATTTTAATTCCCCATGGGAAAATGAAGGTAATGTCAATTTGAATATCTTTTACTTTTTAGGTGATTTGTAACATATTCATGACCAAAAACAACTCGAAAAGATTTTTCCAAAGATATTCAATATTTAAGATTATTAACCCAAGCCGTTCAATTAAGTAAATCAAAATCAATTAATGGACAAATTTAAAGGCAAAACTAAAATATTAAAATAATAAAAAAAAAAAAAAAATTGACAATACACGCTAACTAATCGATTGCCATATATAAATTTCTGATTTTAATTTTTTACATAATTGTTATATATAGATAGATCCTTTAATCTGTAAATAAATATAAATTTGTAAATAAATTTAAAACTATTTATTTACAGATAACTTTTCTTTGAATAGTAATAGTTTTACAAAAAAAAATATAAAAAAAGAAAACATTGTTCAAAGAACATAAAATTATTACATTTTCTAATTTTTTTTTAAAAAGTTTTTTTTATTTTATAAAATATCTAAAACGAGTCAATTTAGAATGATTTTAAGAAACCTTTTTGTTGGGCTAATCTGTTGAGAGCGGCATCGGATTGACCGTTGTTACGGAGGAAACCACAGAAAGAGAAGATGGTTTGTTCACCAGTGTAGATACCTTCAGCATTGACGTGACCAATGTTAATTTGGACGGAAGCGTGATCCTTAGCGGTGATTAAACGGTTGGTGGCAGAGCTAATTAAAATTATTTTTTTTTTTTTTGAAATAAAAAAAAAAAATTATTAATATTTTATTCTTTTTTAAAAAAGATATATATTCCATTTGATGTTTTAGACATAGTGACGGCGGGGTAAGGTAGTTTTTTTTTTATTATTATTATTTCCACTCAAACTTATCAAAAAGAGAAAAAAAAATAAATAATAATAAAAGCTTTTATTATTTTTTTTTTTTCTTCAAAAATGATTCTATAAAAAATTCTCTATAACCTAACTTTGTTTCTTTGATAAAAAAAATCATAATATTCCATTCATATAGGTGTATTTTAAATTCTAAAATATACTAGAGTTTTTTTTTTTTTCCTCTCTCTTTTTTTTTTTTTTTTTCTCTCTTTTTTTTTACGTAATTTTTTTTTAAAAAAAATAATAAAAAAATAAATAATAAACCTGCATTTGAAATCCAATTTAACTACTACCCAACTACTGCCATCTACTACACTTTGTATTCATTTGATTGTAATAAATTTAAATTATATTTATAAATTAAATACATACCACTTACGTGGGGTGTAGAGTTCAACGTTCTTGGAGTCCATTTTATATGATATTGTTATAACTATGAAAGCAAAAAGAGAAAAAGAAAAATCAACAAAAAAAAAAAAAAATTTCTGCGAGGGTCGAGAATTTTTTTTTTTTTGTAAAAAAAAAAAAAAATAAAAAAAATTGAAAAAAAAATCAAATTTTTTAAAAAAAAAAAATAAAACCGAATTTCGAAAAAAGTTTTGATCAAAAGTGTGTGTGTATGATTAATTATTTTTTAATTTTTATTTTTTTTATTTTTAATATTTTATTTTGGCAAAAAAATAAAAAAAAAAATAAAAAAAAAAAGAGAATTAAAAAATAATTTAAAAAAAAAAAAGATAAAATTATTAATGGGATATCATCCAAAAGGCGACAACCAAAAGTAGTCTCGTATCAAAAAAAAAAAAAAAATATAATAAAAAAATAAAAATTAAAAAAAAAATAAAAAAAAAATAAAATTTTACCTTGGATATCATAAATAAATTTACAAAATTTCTTTTTTTTTTTTTTTTTTTTATTGATTATATTTTTTATAAATACTCATAAATTTGGCAATAAAAGCTTCTAAATGGAATATTGGTTTCGAACCAATTTGTGATCTATGTTCCTGCATTAATGAGAAAAGGGGTTAATAAAAAAATATGGTTTTTTTTATTTTTTTTTTTTTTTTTTTTCAAAACATAATATTTACATAATAAGAAGCCCAATGAATTATTTCAAATTTCATGTCGTGATCTAATTTTTTAAAGATTTCTAATAATAAAGTTTTAAAGATTAACTCTGGAGGAATGCAATGACCTAATAGTTCGTAGAGTTTACCACGTACTATTGAAAGTCTTGTGGGTGATTGTTCTTCAAAGCAATCTTTAACAATCTGACCGATATAGTTCTCCCAATCCAATAGGGGTAACTCTGATGATTGGAAAGGATATTGTTTTGCTTTTTGAGATTCCAATAACATTAAGGCATAACGCAAATTACCACCAGACTGTTTTGCGACATTAACTGCCAACTTTGCTGGTAAATCAAATTTCTCAGCGGTTGCAACTTTGTAGAGTACCTTTTCAATATCGTCTTGAGATGGTGCAGGTACTCTAATACCTAAACATCTAGATTTAATTGGATCGATAACTTTGGCAGTTGAATCACAACATAAGATTAAACGACAAAATGTTGCATATTTCTCCATTGTTCTTCTGAGTGCATGTTGGGCATCTTTCGATAGTTTATCGACTTCGTTTAGAATGACGATTTTAAAGGCACCCAATGATGCACTATCAATTGGTGGAGATTGTGCAATCTCTTTAATAATGGTTTGAATTACAACACGATCATATGAACCTGCCTCACCTGGATTAATCTCTATATGATAGTGACTACTAATTGTTGTAATCTGTATACTCTTACTACTCGTTGGATGTTTAAAGGTTCTATGGTCAATCTTTAATTTCAATGCATTTGGTCCGTATATCTCTTGTAATACTGCTAAAATTCTTGTCTTTTTACCTGCTCCACTTGGTCCATATACTAATAAATGTGGAAAATCACCACTTTTAATCTAAATGAAAAAAAAAAAAAATGAATATGCTTTCTCTCTTTTTTTTTTTAATTTTATTAAAATTTACCATATTCTTTAAATTTATTGAAATATCATTATGATAATCCATCTTATCTAATGATGTTGGTTTATATTTATCAATCCATAACATTTTTCTTTAATCTTAATATTGTTATATTTATATGTATTTATTTGTGTAAAAAAAAAAAAAAAAAATAAAAATGAAATAAAAAAAAAAACAATGGATTTTAAAAAAAAATGGCGGGCTTTTTTTTTTTTTTATTACAAATTTTTTGCGATTTTTTTTTTTCTATATAATTATTTTATTTATTTTTTCTGGTCAAAAAATAATAAATAAATATGTTTAAAGTCCTATCATAAAATAAAAAATAAAAAAAAACAATAAAAATAAAAAAAAAAGATAAAAAATTAAGACATATTTTCTTAGAAATTTGGAAAAAACAACAATTTTCATTTTTTTTTATAAAAATTTTTTCATTTTTTTAATTTTGTATTTTTTTTTAAAAAAAAAAGTCATTGTTTTTTTTAAATAGTTAAGATACAAAATAATAAAATAAATAGATAAAATGGATGAGGAAGAATTTCTTGAGCCAAAAGATTTTGAAGAGGAATCAGAAAATGTTAAAACAGATGCTAATAATGAGAAACAAACGCCAAATCAACCTACAAATGAATCATCAAAGTAATTTTAAAATTTTTATTTTATTTTTATATTAATTCATATTAACATATTTATTTGTTAATTCATAAAAAAAAAAAAAAAAAAAGTAAAAATATAATGAGAATTTTAGTAGCAACAGATAATCATTTAGGATATTTAGAAAGAGATCCTATTAGAGGTGATGATTCATTTAATTCATTTGAAGAGATATTAAAATATGCACATACATTAAAAGTTGATATGGTATTATTGGGTGGTGATCTATTTCATGATAATAAACCATCAAGGTCATGTCTATATCGTACGATGGAATTATTTAGAAAGTATTGTTTAGGTGATTCACCTGTTAGAATTCAATTTCTATCGGATCAATCAGTAAATTTCTCCAATCAATTTCATACAGTCAATTATGAAGATCCAAACTTTAATATCTCACTACCTATATTCTCAATTCATGGTAATCATGATGATCCAACTGGTGAGGGTGGTTTAGCTGCATTGGATCTGTTGTCAGTTTCAAATTTGGTGAATTATTTCGGTAAAACAGAAGATATTGATGATATTACAGTGTACCCATTATTACTTGGTAAAGGTGAAACAAAGATAGCAATCTATGGTTTGGGAAATATCAGAGATGAACGTTTACACAGAACTTTTCAAAAACAATCTGTAAAGTTAATGAGACCGATGGAATCAAAAGATGAATGGTTTAATATTTTAGTACTTCATCAGAATAGAGTGGCACATAATCCAAAGAACTATGTTCATGAGAAAATGATTGAAAGTTTTATTGACTTTGTCCTATGGGGGCACGAACATGAATGTCTCGTTAATCCACAAGCTTCATCAGTTGGTGAATTTCATATTTCACAACCTGGTTCATCAGTTGCCACAGCGCTTTCAGAAGGTGAGTCAAAGGATAAATTCGTAGGATTACTTGAGGTCCATAAAAATCAATTTCGTTTTAAACCTTTCCCATTGAATTCGGTAAGACCATTCATTATGGATCAAATCATACTTGGAAACAGTAACATACATCCAACTCAACAGAATGATGTCATCCAATGGATTGAACAAAAGGTTGAATCAATGATTGAGTTGGCAAAAGAGAAATCTCGAGGTAAACCAAATCAATCGATGTTACCACTAATTAGATTAAAGGTTGATTACACTGGCTACAGTACAATCAATCCTCAAAAGTTTGGACAAAGATTTCAAGGTCGTGTTGCAAATCCAAACGACGTTCTATTGTTTCATAGAAAAAAACCGACCGTATCGAGTAAAAAGCAGAAAGATGGTGAATTAGATGTAAACTCTATCAAAGAGAAAGAAGAGGATAAAATTAAGGTTGCAGATTTTATAACAGAGTTCCTAGGTAATACACCAAGTGATCGATTACAAATTCTATCAGAGAGTGATTTATACAATAGTTTACAGTCATTTGTTGAAAAGGATGAAACTGATTCAATATTGAAAATGGTTGACCTTTCTTTGAAATCAACTCAAAAATATTTAAATTCTAAAATCTCTTCAAAGGATACTTATCCAGATTTCATCGCAAAATATATTGATGACAATTTTCCATTACAACATCAAAATGTTACTTCAAATAATTCGGATTTATTACCAATAAGTAATCCAAATGAATTTGAATCAAATTTATTATATGAGGATTCTCATGGTCATGAACATGGTCATCATCTTGATAATAATGATGATGATGATGATGATGATAGTATTTTAAATCAGAGAACAATTTTTAAATCACCACAACCAAATAAAACATCAACAACAACAACACAAATTTCAACAAGAAGAAAATCTTCAACTCAAGCATCACAAATATCGATTGTAATAGATGACTCTGATAATGACTCTGATAATGATGAAAATGATAAAGATTTTGAAAGTGATGAAGAAAAAGATCCACCATCAAAGAAAAGAGGTAAAACTAAACAAGTTGGGTCTTCAGTTTCTAAAAGATCAAGATCAAATAAATAAATTGTACTATAAAATCATTTTTTTTTATATTTTATTGTCTCTTTCGAATTAAATTTTTTTTTCATTCAAATCAAAGAAAAAATAGATTTTTTTTTTTTTTCATTTTAATAATCCAAAGACTTTGAAAATGGTTTTTCTTGTAAAAAAAAAAAAGATTTTTCAATTATAAATTTCAATTTTTTTCATTATATTAATCTATCCAATAACACCAATTCCAACTTTGAAAAATGGTTTTTCTTTTAAAAAAAATAAGATTTTTAAATTAAAAAATTTTGTGATTTGTTGCAATAAATTTTTTTAATTGAAAAATTTTGTGCACATAAATTTTTTTTTTTTTTTTAATTTATTTCAACCACATATATAATACACAATAGAAAATATTCATGGATAGTAAACAATGTTGATGTGAAACTAAATATTTTTACTCTCTTTGATATACTATCTCATTTATTATATGATGAATCATTTAAAAGGATATTAGAACTTAGTTTAATAAATAAATCAATATTTAAATCGACTCAACAAATAATAACATATCAACAAAAATCAATAAAATTCTTTCCATATATTACCAATATATTTGAATATATAGGTTGTGAAAACCTTGATTTTAAAGAAGATGATAAAATTAAAAGTAAAGAAGAAAATGATGAAACAAAAGAAAAAGAGGAAGGAGAACAAGAAGATAATAAAGAACCAGTTTT
Organism: Dictyostelium firmibasis; assembly: GCA_036169595.1. NCBI lineage: Eukaryota > Evosea > Eumycetozoa > Dictyosteliales > Dictyosteliaceae > Dictyostelium > Dictyostelium firmibasis. The sequence continues at coordinate 536,380 of CM069765.1, read as the reverse complement.
AAAAAAAAGAAATATAGAATCTAATAGTGCTGATGAAGAAAAGAGATATAAATTTAAATTAATTCAATATAAAGATATTAAAAATTTATATTGTAGATTCTCAAAGAAGGAAGATATATATTTTAAAAGTACCAAAGAAATACTAATAAAGAAATTTGGTAAAAATAAATTAAAGCATGTTACATTGGTTAATAGGGTTATGGCAGATACATATATAAAGAATCCAACATGTGGTGTTTATTTTATATTTAATAAACTTGAACTATATGGGGATCGTTGTGAATTACCGTTTTCATACCCAAATGAATTTAGAGAAGAAGATGATGGTGAAGATGAAGATGGAGAAGATGATGGAGAAGAAAAATTTAAATATTCATTCGATTTCTTAAATAGATATAAACCAAAGTATATTAAAATCCAAACTACATGTGACGATATGGATTTACATATTAAAACTTTAGGAAATATTTTAAATTGTGCATCAATTAAAAAGATTGGATTTGGTTTTTTTCATCTAACATATGAGCCATTCTTTAAACAAGTGATTACATGTAATTCACCACAAAAATCATCAATTAAATCTTTAAAGGTTAGATTGTTTTCTGATGGTACCACCAGATAGTAAAACATTTTAAGATTGTGAATTTTCAAAAAATTCAACCTTAAAAGAATTAATTTTTTAGATCCAGTTTATCGTAGTTCTTTTGATATAGATTTATCATCACTATTACATTCATTAATTGGTAATAAAACATTAATAACATTAGGTTTAAATATATTTATTCCTGGGAGTGGTTTTATTAGATCACCAATATCATTAAAATTTGAAAGATCTAAATCTAATGATGATATAATTAAATTTTCAACAATACTATCAACATTATTAAAAGTGCCAACGATATCAATACTGCATTGCCAATTCTATTCATTAGTTCCTTTTCTTCAACATTGTGATGAAAATCCAATGATTAAAACTTTAATGGTCACAAAAGGTACTAAATCCTGGGGTAGAAATGGAGAATCATATTATGATAATGATGAAATTCAATTCATTTCAAATTTTTTCAAAAATAAATCATTAGAAAAACTTGTAATTAAAGAGAAATACTTCAATCAAATATTAGATATCTTTAATAATAGTGGTTGTAAAATAATTATTCAATTTTTTACAAAAAAAAATAAAATATATTAAAAAAATTGTTATTTAAATATTAAAATTATGTAATATAATTTTTTTTTTTTTTTTTTTTTTTTAGTATTTTATTTTAAATGGAATCCCAATCAGTTTTAATATTATTTAAACTAAGGTCCTCCATTAAAAAAGAATAAGAATAATGTTTTGAAAATTTTAAAGTTTGAACTCCAATTGATGGTATGCAAAGAGGTGTATTATCTGAATCATCCGCAAAAACAAGGAATAATAATTTTGTATATCTTGGATAGCTTGAAATTATTTTTCGTTGATAATCATTAAAATGACGATAATCCAATTCATTTAAAACTCTAAGTATTAGTTTTGGTGGTAATGTTGATTTGGTATTGTTTTCATTTTCATTTTCATTTTCATTTTCATTTTCATTTTCATTTTCATTTTCATTTTTATTTTCATTTTCATTTTCTTGTTTTTTTTGTTTAATGAAAATCTTAAAATTAAGATAGTTAAATTCTGTATTAATGGGTAAGAATATTTTATTTCTTTCAATTGGTACTACTAATTGAGTTGTTAGATAATAAACGAGTTTAGTGGCTTCATAAGCCTTTTCAGTGTAAACAAATAATTTATGAGAGGTGATTGGTGTATGTGGGTCATCTTTTAAGGAGGATACTATTTGATTGTATTTTTTTTGCTGAAAATGTGAATACTCATGACCGATAATACAACATAGTCTATGGAGTAAACGTGATTGAATTGTTGGTGGTAAATTTTGATAATATGTCAATGGTATTCTAATGATTGGTAATTTTAGATTATTATTTTTAATGAAATGATTATTATTTCTAAAAGTACGTGATTGATTGAATTGTAATAACTCTTTTAATAATTTTTGTAAAACTTTATCAGTTTGATTACGAATTTCTTGAATTGGACTTAAACCACTTAAAAATTGTTTTAAATTTATAGTTGCTGATAATGGAGAGTCCTCTGAAAACTCTTTAAATTCTTTTAAGAGATGACGAGCTTTATTTCTACTATATGAATTTGGATCATTATTTGTTGGATCAAAGAAAAACTCTATCGATTTATTTGAACAAAATTCTAAAATCTCCAACTTTGATAAATCTAATAATGGTCTCACCAATTGAACTGAATGGGTATTAGAGATTTTTGTTAATTTTGGCATTGCTGATAATCCTTCTAATCCACTATTTCTATTAACTCTTTGTATAAATGTCTCCATTTGATCATTTAAATTGGTACCATAAAATATTAAATTATTATTTTTATGATCACAATTTTCAATCAATTCATTAATTAATATCTTTATTCTTTGATCACGTAATGATTCTTGTTGTTTACTCTTTTGTTCATTAACTTCAACTACTTTATGTTGAATTTTTACTAAATCTTCAAAACCTTCATTCAAAGAGGTATTGGTATTGGTATTGATATTGGTATTGGTATCATTTATTAATTTTTCAATTACATTGGTTATAAATGGTATATCTTCGGCTACAGGATCTGTCATTTTATGATCGATAGTAATTGCTGTTATTTTTAATTCTCTACTTGAATTTTCTAAATTCTCTTTTGTGCACCATTTCTTTAGCAAGTATAATAACATCATACTATCACTACCACCTGATACTCCAACTACCAATGTTGATCTATTCTTTATTGCAAGTGTTTCCATAAATTGAAAGAAATTAGCTTCAATCCTCTTTGAATCCAAAAAACCATTTACTGATGTTGACTGATTATTATAAGTATTATAATAATTATTATAACTATGATTATAGTTATTATTATTATTATTATTATTATTATTATTATTATAGGGATTTTCTTTCTTAAGTCCATCCTCATGATGATTATTTTCATAATTATAATAATTTCTATTTTTGGGTTTATTAAAGAAGTTGTTATTTTTAATTTTACTATTTACGCTTAATTTCATTAAATTTTTAATATCTTTAAATTCGTTATATTCTTTTCTATTGATTGCTATTGGTAATCCAATAGTTGTTTCATTATTACTATTACTATTATTATTATTGTTATTATTATTATTATTATTATTATTATACATATGTGTCATTTCATTTATATCATTAGGATTATTGTTAATACTATTATTATTATTACTGAAATTGTTATTGTTGTTATCTTCTCTAGTGTTGGTATTATGGATGGGCGGTTTTGATGTTGTTGAATAGTGTGGTATGTTAACTCTATTCGTTTGTATATATTTTGGTAGTTTAAGTAATTTATTCATTTTTTTTTTTTTTTTTTTTTTTTTTTAATTATTTTTTTTCACAAATAAGCAACAATGATTAAATGATTAAATTTTTTTTTTTTGTTTTTTTTTTATTTCTGAAAAGTGGTGATTTTTAAAAAATCATTTTGAAAAAAAAAAAAATATTTTCCTCTTTAAAAACTCAAAAAAACTGAAAAAAAAAAAGCAAAAAAAATTAAAAAAAAATAATGAAATAAAAAAAATAAATAGATAAAAAAAATAATACCTAATTTAAAAAAACTAAATATATGTTGAAAAATTTAATAAGGATAAAAAAAAAAAAAAAAACATGTGTGTAGTCATCAAAATTTATTTGGTAAAAAAAAAACTATTTTTTTCATTTTTTTTTTTTTTTTTTTAATTTTCAATTTTTTCAATTTTTTTTTTTAAATTTTTTTTTTTTTTTTTTTTTTGTTGTTCACCTAAATCATCATATAAAAAAAAAAAAATGAATAAAACAAACCAATTAATTAGTATTTGTATTTTGGTCACTTTATTTTTAATTGGAAGTTCATCAGCTTTAACATTACAAATTGAACCAAAATCTCAAGAATGTTTTTATAATTTCATAGAGTCTGGAAAGACTTCTTTACTCCTCTATCAAGTTATTAGAGGTGGTTTATTAGATATTAATGTTAAAGTAAATTTTATATTCAAATTTTCTCAATTGTCATTATAATAAATCACCTTTATTACATTATCATCGTTACTATCATCATCATCATTCCTCGTCCTCATCCTCATCCTCAACCATTATATTAATTCATAAACCTATATTTTAGCTTACAGACCCAAAAGGAAATACAATTTTTGAACGTCTTCATTTCGATACACAAATGAAAGGTAAACAAAGTTTCACCGCTGGTGAAACAGGTGCATACAAAGTTTGTTTCAACAATGAAATGTCAAGATTTACTGCTAAAGTAGTCACCTTTTCATGGGCTGCTGAGGAAGATGGTGTTAAAGAAGTTGCCAAAGGTGGTATGTATAAATAATAAATAAAACTATACATATAGTGGGGATAAAGAAAATAATAAAAAAAAAAAAAAAAGTGAAAAAAAACTATAAATAGGAAAAAGATGATATTAATCAAGTTATTAATTAAAATTAAAAAATTTAAATCTTTAGACTCAATCACTCCAATGGATCAATCAGTTCAAAAGATTGAAAGAGTTCTTCAATCAGTTATTCATGAACAAAAGAAATTAAGATATAGAGAACAAGCAAATAGAGATACCTCTGAAAGTACCAATGCACGTGTTGTTTGGTGGACAATTGCTGAGGTTATTGTATTAGTTGTAATGGGTGTTGGTCAAATTTGGTATTTAAGAAAATGGTTTGACACTAAATCATCTGGAAGAGTTTAAATAATTTTTTTATCAAAAAAAAACCAAAAAAAAATAAATAAAATAATAAATAAAAAAAAAAAAATTTATATAAAAAGTATGCCATTATAATTGGCACACCAATTCTATTTAAATTGATCTTTGTTTTTCATTTTCAGCCAATTTGCGAGGAATTTCTCATAAATTTTTTTTTTTCTACCAAGTACTCTATTCTATTTAGGTTTTTTTTAAAAATGTTTAAATTCATATAAACCCAATTATCTATATAAAGATTAAAAATTTTTAATATCGATTCTAGTCACAAAGATTTTTTTCATTAACAAATGAATCTATTCAGTTAAACCAAATTGATATTAGATGGCACTATTTTATAATATAAAATGATAATAGATTAAATACAAAAAAAAAAAACATTCTTTTTAAATTGTTCGAACAAAAAACTTTTTATTATTACTTTTTTAATTTTTTTTTTTTTATTTTAATTAAAAGAACCATCAAAACCACTAAAACCAGCTAATAAAAATATTGGATAATAATTTTTTTTAGCAATTTGAGCAGACCATTGCCAAGCAGAAGTTAATCTACCATCGATACAAGAGCCAGCATCAAAAAAGTTATCGGCACCACTACCATCGAAAGCATGTTTAAAGAAATCACAAAGAATGATTTTAGTTAAATGTTCAGGTCCACCAAAGGTGCTTTGTATGTAACGAATGAGATTTGGATCCTTAATCTTTGGAATGAACTCGATAGTCAAAACGATTGGACTTAGAATTCTGGAGATTTGGGTGTACTTATCGATGAATACCAAAGAGTTTGGAACGTTATGATCACCCAAATGAATTACGGATGAGCCTACCCAATCATCACCTACCTTTTGTTGGGTTTGACGTAAGATACCATGCATGATTTTGCCAACGTTTGGACATGATTGAATACGATTTAAACCTTGGCCAGTATTTGATAATTGATATCTGTGTCCGCCTAAAAGATCAACTTCTGCAAAGTACCAAAGTTTAAACATATCATGAAGGATACGTTGCCATAATGAAAGCGATTGATATACATAGTTATATTGTTTACGATGATTGTGAGAAAGACGTGCACCACCAATACCATGCTCCAAAGCCAACGAGAAGCCTTTCTCTGGTACGCTTGGATCAAAGTACTCCTTGAGAAGATGTTTCATCTTTTTAACTGGATCACGATTCTCTCTTAAAAATGTATGATTGTCACAAATAGAGTAAATACAAACTTCAATCTCCTCTGATCTCAATTGTGATGAAGAGTAACGACGTGACAATTGTTTGATTGCTTGTTCCTTTTGGTGAATTTCACGTTGGATTTGTGGTCTAGTTTTATTATCTGCTAAAACTTCACGAGTTGCAACCTCTAATAGTGGATCCTCTAACAATTTGAGTCCATCACGTTCACTCAAGAAAAGATGAACTGTTTTCAATGGTTTAATCATATTTAGTCCACTAAGATTTTTCTTGACATCATCATCTGATGCATCTTGAAGTAAATGAATCATTTTACCATATTCTGTTCTCATCTTTGCTGGATTCATAATCTTATGTCTTCTACCAATTTCAAAAACATTTTGGAAGAATTCCTCATTTTCAAAGAAATCTTTATTTTCAACTAATTGTTGACCTTTTTTAAAATCGCTAAAGAAAAAAAAAAACATTTTAAAAAAAAAAAGTAAATAATAAAAAACAAATTAACAAAATAAACTATTAGTAATGAACCTAAAAAAAAAAACCTATATACACAAATGATAATTACCTTGCAACCAATAAACCAGATAAAATTGCACACATACTTCTTAATTGTTCATTTATTCTTTTTGATTTTGAACCACCGACATGAATAATATCGATTTTGTCAGTGTATTCAGATACATGGAGTGCTGCCTCCAAAAGACGAAGGTCATTTCTTTCACGAATATTTAGACGAACTGGAATAAATTTAGATCTTTCTATGAACCAATCCTTTGAAAGTTTTGGAACAAAACCTGTTAAATCTTCATTCTTATGAATGAATTTCTCCTCATCTTCATCAATCTCTTCATCTTCATCTTTGTGGTGATTATTGATTTGATGATTATTAGAACCCCCACCATTACGTTGTTGATTAGTATGATGAAAAGGTAATGAATTGGCTATATTACTAGTGCCTCTATACATACTATTTATACTATTATTGTTATTACTAATGCTATTGTTATTATTATTATTATTATTATTATTGCTATTATTTTCCACTTCAATGTTGTTGGTTTGAATTTCTTCATCTTTGCCATGTAATGGAGGATTACGATGAGTATTACTATTTAATTGTTCAAAAGTAAACTCGACATCATCTTTATTTTTAAATTTATGTGATCTACGTGTGCCTCTTCTATGAATTGACTAAATTTTTTTTAAAAAAAAGTGCATATTAGTGATTGTTTATTATTAATTTATTTATTATTATTACTGTTACTTACAATTGAACAAACTTCACATAATTCATCTTTACATTCCAAACATAAAACTACAGATGGTTGATCTGTACATTCACAGCACATACCAGGAGTTTCTTCATCTTCGCTCATAGATTCAAATTTACGATTCATTGATACATCTCCATCTTCTTCATCAATATCATCAGCGTCATTATTATCTAATACTCTTTTTAATTTATTTGTTGATTCTGATGACATTTCTATATATATATATATAAAAAAAAAAAAAAAAAAAAAAAAAGGTTAAGTGCAATTGCAAAAAAAAAAAAAAAAAATTAAATGGAAATTAGATATTTGTTTAAAATCAACAAAAAGAAAAAAATAAAAAAAATTTGAAAAAAAAATTTTAAAAAAAGAAAAAGTATGGAAAGTTGAACTTGAAGGAGGGGTGAAAAAAATTACTTTTTTTTTAGGTTGTAAAGTAATCCTATAACCCATTTCCCTTTTTTTAAAACTTTGAGATAACAAAATTTTTTTTTTTCTTTTTTTTTTTTTTCTTTTTTCTTTTTTTTTTATTTATTTATCTTTACCTTCAAGATGATCTCTTCTCTTTTTTGAATTTCTAGACGCCACCTTTGCTCCTGAATGTTTGGTATGTTCACTTGAAGAATGTCCAGAAAATAAATTAATTACCCAATTAATTATTGCTACAAGTACTATTAGGTTAATCAATAAACCTAATATTAAAGCTGAACTATCTGTTTGAATGTTTTGTTGTTTATGATTCACAATTTTATTAGACTAATATAATATTATTATTCTTTATCTTTCTGTTTTACTTTATCTTTTTTTTTTTTTTTTTTTTTTTTTTTTTTTTTTATGAAAGAATGTATATGTATAAAACAAAAAAAAAAAAAATTAAATAAAATAAATAAAAAATTAAATAAAAATAAATAAAAATAAAATTAAAAAAAAAAAAATAAAAAATAAAAAAGAAAATTTTAAAAAATTTCAAAAATAAAAAAAAAAAAAAAAAAAAAAAATTTTAAAAAAATAATAATTCTTTTTTTTTTTTTTCGTTTTTTTTAATTATTATTTTTATTTATTATTATTATTATTATTATTATTATTTTATGTGTGTATATCATTTTAGAAATATTTTTATAATTATTTGTTAATTTGATATTACTAATTTTTTTTTGAATTTTTATAAAAAAAAAAAAAATAATATTTTAAAATAATAACTATTTTTTTTTTTCCAAACCCAAAATATTTAAAAAAAAAAATGAAATTTTTTAAAAAAAAAATTCTGAAATGGGTAGTTCAATAAATCTGTGATTCTAGTTCATTTTTCCAGAAAATTATGATTCTGTAAAGTTGATAATAATTCGTCTATTACATCACTTTTTTGACCTATCAACTAATAAAATTTCATAAATTATTACCAAAAAAATCAATATCAACTTAAATTTTTAACAGTATTTTTTTTTTATTTATTTGTTTTATTTTATTTTATTTATTTATTTTTATTTTTTTTTTTATTTTTTATTTTTGAATAATCTCTTTTGATTAATACTTTTTTTTTAATTTTTAATTTTTTAATTTTTTAATTTTTTAATTTTTTTTATTTTGACCAAATTACTGGATGTTTTTGATTTGTTTGTTTCATGAATTGAGTTTGAGAATCTTCGTCAATTGGAGAGGAACGTTTTTTATAACGACCATCAGATAACATTTCCCAGGCGTTTGTATCATTACAATAGACATTTATAATTTCATAGAGTTGTTTAATATTATTTGCATCTTCGACGGGGACCATTACTTCGACACGACGTTTAAGATTACGATGTAACCAATCAGCAGAGGCAATGTAACCTTTTGGTTTACCATTGTTATGGAAACAATAGATTCTTGAATGTTCAAGGAAACGACCGAGAATTGAGATGACTTTAATATTCTCACTAATTCCTTTAATACCAGGAAGTATTCTACAACGACCTCTAACGACCAATGTAATTTTAACACCTGCAATACTTGCTTGATAAAGTGCATTAACCAATCTCTTATCATCTAAACCATTCATAACTGCATTGATTGTTGCATCTTTACCTTCTCTAGCATTCTTTGCCTCGTTATCAATCAATTGTATTAATGTTGATCTCATATTCATTGGAGCTATTAAAAGTTTCTTAAATGATGATACACGACTATAACCAGTGAGATAATTGAAAAGATTACACATATCCTCACCTAAATCAGCATCACAACTAAACATACATATATCAGCATAGAGATCTGATGTACTTGCATTATAGTTACCAGTTGAGATATTTAAATACTCTCTTAGACCATTTTCCTCCTCACGTACAACCATTGCAATTTTAGCATGAGTTTTTAAACCAACTAAACCATAACTTACATGACAACCTGCTTGTTCAAGTAGACGTGCAAACTTTGTATTTTGTTCTTCATCTCCAGATGCCTTCAAATCCACTAATACCATAACCTCTTTATGTGAAGCTGCTTCACAGAGTGCACGAATTAATTGAGAGTTGGAATTAGTTCTATAGATTGCTATTTTGATTGCTAATACTTTTGGATCTTTTACTGCACTTTCAATAAAGAATTGAACACTTGAATTAAAACTTAAATAAGGTAAATTCACCAATAATTCTCCCTTTCTAATTACAGAAAAAATATCCTCGGATGGATATTTTGCAAGGTTTACCAATCTACTTGGAATATGTGGTATCCAAGGTTGGAATTTAAGATGAGGTAAATTTAATTTACAAAGTTCAAAAAGGTCTTGTAAACCTAATGGACCATTAATAACATAGACATCATAGGCATCCAATGCCAATTGAGTCTTTAACATATCTAAAATCTCTGCTGGCATATTGTGACTAACTTCCAATCTTACCATTGGTGCAAACTTTCTCTTATGTAATTCGGTTTTAATTAATTCCAAAAGGTCATTTGCTTGATCTTCATTATTCAATTTCAAATCATTATGACGTGATACACGGAACAATGATTTTGTGAGAATTTTGGTATTTGGAAAGAGTGTATCTAAATTTGCCAATATTATCTCCTCCATTGGTATGATAGAATAGTTTGAACGTTGTTTAATATGTACAAAACGTGGAATTCTTTGTGGAACTTTAATACGTACGAATCTTGTTGTATCTTCATCATGTTTCAATAAAACTGCAATATTTAATGAAAGATTACTTAAATTTGGGAATGGATGACCTGCATCGACAACCAATGGTGTCATTAAAGGGAAAACATGTTGTAAAAAGAAACCACGTAATTGAACTTTCTCTGGTTCAGTTAAATCTGAATATTTTATAATGAAAACATTATTGTTTGAAAGTTCTGGTGATAAAATGTTCATATAGAGATTATAGATTTCATTAATTAAATTTCTAGTAGTATTTAAAACCATATTGATGTAATGTTCTTCAGGTTTTAAGGTTTTTCTAGTTGAAATATAACCTAATCTTAATTTTAATGCACGTTTACAAAAATACATATCTAAATTTTGTGATGTAATCGCAATGAATCTAACACGCTCTAATATTGGATAGGTTGGATTATAAGCTTCATAAAGAATACGGTAAAAATAAATTAATTCTGATAATTCTCTATTGAAAAACATTCTTGATCCACTTAATTGTAAAACTTTAATATCAATTGGTATTTCTGATTCTGGAATAGATTGTTGCTCTGTTCCTAAATTACCATTAGAAATAATTGATGAAGCTGATAATCCTGAAATTAATGGTGATGTTGATCCATCACCAGATGAAAATGGTTTACCAACCATTGTTGATGATTTAAAGTCATTGTTATTATTACTATTTGTATTTTGAACTAAATTATTAAATAAATTATCAACATCCAAAATTGTATGTTTTACAGATGGCACAATAAAATTATTTTCACTATCAACAATATCTTGACAATAGGATGGATCCGGCAAAACATTTGCTAATGGTGGTGCATCCCATGAGTTTAATGATGTTGTTTTAGATTTATTAGATTCTGTGGAATTATTTGAATTTCCATTGGTATTGTTATTACTGTTATTGTTATTGCCATTTTCATTATTATTGTTTTTTGAGGATGGTTCAGAGATTGGTTGTGGGTTTTGAACGGTTAAAACATTTGAAGTACCAAGTTCACTTAAACCTAAAATTGATGATAATTTCATTGGTTGAACTGGTGATTTTGCCGGATTAACAGTAGAAGATTTTACAAATTCAGTTGGAGAAAATAATGTTCCTGATTCCATTAATTGACAATTTTGAATTGGATTTGAATTGTTCTTACTACTTTTATCTTTATTCTTTGAGGATTTTAAAGACTTTTTATCTTTTGAAGAATCGGTTGTTTTTTTAGATTTAGATGAACGTTTTTTCTTTTTAATATTGTTATTATTACCATTTTCATTTGGATTTGGAATTAAATTACCAGACTTTTCTTCTTCTGCTGAATCTTCATCTTCTTCATCGAATGATGATGATTCTTCATCATAATCATCTTCAAAATCAACTGGACATTCTTGTGAAATTTTATATCTATGTAACTCCATTGCAGCTGTTGACGATGATGATCCAGTATGTTCATCATCACTTTCTTCACCACTTGTTGATTCTTTATTTTTGTTATTATTATTATTATTATTATTACTACTACTACTACTACTACCATTACTATTTTTGTCATTGATTTTGAGTTTATTTAATTCCTCATCATCAAATTCATCTATTATTTTATTTTCCATATTTGAGTTAGTTATCATAATTTTTTTTTTTTTTTTTTTTTTTTTTTTTTTTTTTTTTTTCTGGAAATTTTTTTTTATTTTATTTTTTTATTTATGTATGTATGAATGTTTATTTTTAAACTTTAAGAGAGAAGGAAAAAAAAAAGGAAAAAGGAAAAAAAAAAAAATAAACCAAAAATGAATGGTTTAAAAAGTTAACAACAAAGCAAAAAAAAAAAAAAAAAAAAATTAAAAAAAATAAAAAAAAACAAAAAAATAAAAATAAATAAAAAATTATTTTATTTTGAATAGTGTTCCATATATTCTAACTATTCATTGTCTGGGGTTTGAAAAGATTAGGTCTGAAAGTTCTATTTTTTTTAATTGTCAATTTCGAAATTATATTAATAATCTTGGATAAGTCTGAAAATACAATGCAATTAGGTCTGAAACTCCAAAAAATTCCAAAACGGTTCAATGTCAACATACTGTCACAAAAAATAAAAACAAAAAAAAAAAAAAAAAGACACAAAAACAAAAAAAATTTTTTTTTTTTTTTTTTTTTTTTTTTTTTTTTTTTTTTTTTTTTTTTTTTTATCATTTTCATATTTTTGATTGATGAATGAAAATCATATGATGCTTATGAATTAAATAAATGTTTTTTTTTTTTTTTTTTTTTGTTGGCTAAAAAAGTCTCAAATTATAAATAAAAGTGAAAAGTGAAAAGTGAAAATGTTGTGTGTATGAAAAATATTTTTACACACACCTTAAAAAGAAAGAGAGAATTAAAAAAAAATAAAAAAGAAAAAAAATTTAATTAACCATACCTTTAATTTCAATTGAACCTGATTTTATTGTTGGTTTAATGTCATTCATTTTTGTTTTTTTTTTTTTTTTTTTTTTTGGTTATTTACTTATTTAACTTTTCTATTTTTTTATTTTTTTTTTCTTTATTTATTTTTTTTTTTATTTTTTTTTTTTCTATTTTTATATTTCAAAAATATTTATTTCTATTTTTATACCTTTTTAAAATTTTTAACTTTCCTATAATTAAAATTTGAATCTATAATTTTCGAACAATTTATTACATAAGAATTAAGTATTTATTTCTTTTTTTCCAAATTTAATTAAATGATAATAATAATTTTAAAAAAAAAATAAAAAAAATAAAAAAAACAAAAAAATTTAAAATAAAAAAAAAACAAAAATAAAAAAATAATAAATAATTTATTTTTATTTCCAAATTTTTTTTTTTTCAAACCACCCACCCAATCTCATATTACAAGATAAAAAAAAAAAAAACTTTTTTTTTTTTTTTTTAATAAATTTAGAGTGTGTTAAAAAAAGAGAAAAAAAATAAAATTTTATTTTAATAATAAAAATTTATATTTTGAATAATAAAAGAAAGTTAAAGTATATAGAAATTGAATTACCACAAAATGAATATGAGAAATTGAAAGATTATACTGAATAAATTCTAAAATACTATTCATTGTTAAATAAATAATTAATAATATTTTAACTAAATTAGGTGATAATATTTCATATTGTTGTTGTTGCTGTTGTTGTTGTTGTTGTTGTTGTTGTTGTTGTTGTTGATTTTTTTCTTTGATTTGTGATGATAACATATTGTATAAATAAACTAATTTCATTGCAAGTAATTGTTGAATTGCAATGAAATTACTCTCAATTGAATCTAAATAATAAGAAAAGTTAAAAGAAATACTAAGTGTACCCATAAACAAAGGAACTAATTGTGACATTAATGCATGTGACAATGACCAACCAATACTAATTCCTAATATTCTAATATCTTTTGATCCTGTTGACTCTCCAAGCTTTAATACTAATGACATTGAAAATAAATCTATAAAATTACCAATTATTTTAATTATTTCCTAATTATTATAAATTTAAAATAAAAACAGTATTGTTTTAATATTAAATATGATTTTTATTTTTTATTTTGATTAGTATTAATAAAAAACATAGATACATACATAATATAAACCAATTGAAATTGTATTGAATGATGGTAAAAACGTTGCCATTATTAACATTTTTACTAGTTGTGTGAATATACATCCTAAAAATCCATAAAATATTAAATGATTCGATTTAATTTCATTTCTATATAAAATAAATAGAAATAAATTAATTAGCAATGCAAAAGTTGAGTTAATTTATTTAAACATTAAATAAGATAAAAGAGAAATGAAATTACAGTTTTGATGATTTATAAATAATATAAAATGGGGAAAATGTAATTAAAAGACAACTAGAAAAGTATAAAAATGTCATTCTATAAATTTATTGTTAATAATCTCACACACGCTCTCTCTCTCTCACTATCCCATTGGTTTATATTGAAAAAAAAAAAAAAAAACACAAATTTTTGGTGGGTGAATATGATCTAAATGAAAACAACTGAAAATTTTAAATTTTTAATTTTTGGACTTTATTTTTTTCAAAAGAATATCATTTAATTGTAAAATAAAATTAAGTAAAAAAACATATGTTCAAAAAAAAAAAAAAAAAAAAAAAAAAAAAAAAAAAAAAAAAAAAAAATTAAAAATTTATAAATGGTATTATTATTCCAAAAAAATTATAATTATAACTATATTGAGACTAAATTAAGTTTGGCATTCAAACTAATCCATTTTTTTTTTTTTTTTGGAAATAAGAATTAAAAAGGCAAGTTCAATTTTTTTTTTTTTTTTTTTTTTTTTTTTCAAAGGTACCACCAAAACAAATGTACAAAATAAAATCTATTTTAAATTATTTTTTTCCTCTTTAAAAATTTCGAAAATAAAAAAAAAAAAAAAAATTAAAAAAAAAAAAAAAATTAAAAATAAAAAAAAAAAAAAAAAAAAAATTCATTTTTTGTTTTGTAAATTTTTAATTTGTGTACATATTTCTATTTATTTGAAACCGTAGAAAACAAAAAAAAAAATATATTTATATATATATATATATATATATTATATATAAAAGTTAAAAGATAAAATGGCACCTAATGATGTTGAGCAATCTGTTAATACAGCAAATGATCCAACATCAGATATAGATGACGAAGATTCATTTTTTAGAGAGATTAAAGAGATTGGTAGAGGTAGACCAAAAACTAGAGATGAAATTCAAATAAATGATAGAACAAGAATATCAAGATGGGATGCACCATCGGGAAATGATGGAATTTCACCATTTTCAAGTATTTTTAAAACTTTACCACCTGGTTTGACTGACGAACAAATTTCTGCTTTAATTTGTAAGTACTAAATAAAATTTATAAAATAAAAAAATGTATATATATAATATTAATTAATTTGTTTATTGGAAAAGTACGTTTAAGAGTTGATGAAATTACAAAGAAAATTACTATTGGACCAATTGAAATTACTGATAGAGATAGAGAGAGATCACCATCACCACCACCAACATATGATAATAATGGTAAAAGATCAAATACTAGGGAACAAAGAATTAAGGAAAAGTTACAAAAGGAGAGACATTCATTGATTGTAACAGCACAACAAATTAATCCAACCTATAAACCACCATCAGATTATCAACCACCAAATGAAAAGAAAACTAGAAAAATCTACATTCCAATCAAAGATCATCCAGAGTATAACTTCATTGGTTTAATTATTGGACCACGTGGTAACACACAGAAACGTATGGAGAAAGAATCTGGTGCAAAAATTGCTATTAGAGGTAAAGGTTCATCACGTGATGGTAAACCAACGAAACTTCAATTTCAAGAGAACGATGAATTACACGTTCTCCTAACAGCTGATACTGTCGATCAATTGGATAAAGCTGAAGTATTGGTAAGAGAGTTTTTAGTACCAGTTGAGGAGGGAAAGAATGAACATAAACGTCAACAACTTCGTGAGTTGGCCGAAATGAATGGCACACTCAGAGAACGTCCTGCTTATATGGGCAATCGCAGTTGGACACCTATCGATATAAAATGTGTCCACTGTGGTGAAACAAGTCATCCCTCCTCTGATTGTCCATTACGTTCAAATGAATCAAATCAACAATACATTGAGTCTGAATATCAAAAATTCATCGATGAAATGTCTAAAAGTTTAGGTTTTGATATTGGGATTTCTTCAAATGAAAATGACAACCAATCATCTCAAGCTACAAATTTAAATAATAATAATAATAATATGAATAACGGACGTAATTTTAATAATGATACTGTTGGTGATATGGATGAATCACCACCACATCCTTCTCAACAAACGCCACAACACTTTCAACAACAAAATTCACCCCAATTTGACCAACAACAATGGAATAATAATAATAATAATAATAATAATAATAATAACAATAATAATAATAATAACAATAACAATAATTTTTCAAACTATAATGTAAATAGATTTAGGGTTTTAAAATTTAATCTCTAAAAAAAAAAAAAATTTTACAGTACTAATACCAATTTCTTTTTATTTTTTTTTTTTCCCTTAAAACCTTTTATAGAATAATAACCAACAATCTTTTTACAATAATAATAACTCACCATATGGTCCTCCAAATGGTGGTTCATCTTATGGTCCACCTAGAAATGCATACTAACAAAATAACTAACAATAATAAATTAATATAAATACTAACCTTTTGAATAATAACTTGTGGTTGAGATTTTTGTTTTTTTTTTTTTTCATAACCTGTCTTTTTTTTTTTATCTTTTTTGTTGTTGGTTGTAATTTTTTTTTTTTGTTGTGGTATTTGTTTATTTTGGTTGGGGAGAATTACCAAAAACAAAGAGAATGTGGTCTACAAATAAAGGCAAAGTGGAAGAGGTTCCCAAAAAAAAAAAGAAATAATTCAATCTCTCAAAAATGAAAACAATTATTCAGAATCAAAGAAATTATCCAATCTCAAAATTATTTAGATTTTCGGGTTGCCCAATTTCTTTGGCACTCTTTTGCCCCGACTGGATGATTGTTTTCTATTTTTGTTTGCTTTCTTTTTGGTATTTGGTAATTTTCTGAAACCAGGTAAACTTTAAATGAAGTAAAAGTTTTTTTATATTATTTTTTTATATAATTTTTTTATTAATATTTTTATTTTTGTTTTTTTTTTTTTTGTTTGACAGTTTATTTTAAAAACCTCACACATTATTTATTTTTTATTTTTTTTTTTTTTTAAAAATACAAGTTGGATTCAATTCTTATTTTGATCATTAAATTAATAATTCCTTTTCCAATTTTAAAGTTTTTTTTTAATATTTAAATATCCTTTCTTGCATTAATTTTATCAATAATGTTTTGTAATGGTAACATTTCTTTTTTATCAACTAAATTAAATTCTTTTATAAATAAATAAAAGTGACGGAATGCTGTATTTAAATGTGCCTCTACACCTAAAACTGAAACTCTATCCATATGCGAATAATATATGTGTGCATAAACTCTAAATAAACGTTTAAAAATTGCTTTAATAGTTGGTAAAAAATTCTTTGGCATATCTTCTGTTGGTTTAGTTGGAAATATATCTTCATCATCTAATTGTACCTCTATAAAAACAATAATAATAATAATGATAATAATAATATAGTAATAATAATAATAATAATAATAATAATAATAAATATATAGGCACATAATAATTAACTAATTAAATTCTTCTTCTCCAATTTCACTATTATCTAAATTATAAACATACGAATCCATGTCATTAAATAATCAACATATGCTGGTGCAGAAACTCTAATTGGTTTTTTAATTTCTTTACCATCTGCCCAAAGAAATTCATATTGTGGTCCAGCTGACATTGATGGACAATATTTTGGTGTACAAAATTCTGTGATTGATCCATATAATAAATTTGATTGGTTGAAAAAATCTATGGCTATTTTTTTTTTTTTTTTTTTTTTTTTTTGTTAGAATCTGTTAAATTAAATAAAATAATAATAATTATGGGGAAAATAAAAACATCATACTATTTACTGATAACCATTCAAATAATGTTTCATCTGGTGGTAATTTAATTGCATCAGTTAAATCACCCGATCCTAATGTTTCTTTAATTTTTTGATGTAATTCATATTGTTTTGTTCCTTTTTTGATTGATTTTTTTGGTTTAAAGGTTTGTGCTTTTGATCCACTAAATTTTTTTTTAAAAAAAAAAAAAAAAAAAAAAAAGAAATAATTAAAATTTGAAGTTGAAATAAAAAAAAAAAAAAAAAAAAAGGGATATAAATGAAAGGAGTACTTACAAAATTTTAAACATTTTTTTTTATAGATTTATTTTAATTTAAAGATATATAATATATACAGTGAAAATATTTTAAAAATTTTGTTATTTCAGGGTCCTTTTTTTTATTTATAAAAAAAAAATAAATAAATAAATAAATAAATCAACAAATAAATAGAAAATAAAAAAAAAAAAAAAATGGGTATTTAATTTTTATTCAGATACAATATATACAATGAATAATATATATAAAAAAAAAACAATTACTAATATTTTCACACTTGCAAAAATAAGAGTTGGTTTTGTTTTTTTTTTTAATAAAATTTGATAAAACACAACAACAAAAAAATTTAAATAAAAAAAATAAAAAAAATAAAATTAAAAAAAAAAAAAATAAAAAAAAAATAAGGTGGTTTGAAACGCACTGCGAATGATTATTTCAAATAAAAAACTTTTTTTTTTTTTTTTTGGAATTTTTTTTTTTTTTTTTTTTTTTTTTTTTTTTTTTTTTTTTTTTTTGCCAATATTTGATTTAAAATATTGGATTTTTTTATATCATTATTATTTTTAAATCTTTTTTTTTTATTAAGCCATTAATTGACGAGCTTTTTCATAAAGTACGAAACAAGCGGCATTTGCTGGTACAGATCTAATGAAACATGGTGTAAAACCTTTATAGAAACCTGCAACACCTTGTTGTTTATAAATTTTAGATGCACAATCGACCATATTTTTATATTTACGTTGAGATTTAACGATTGCATCAGTTTGCATAGTACTTTTGACTACATCAGCTGGATAGGTAAGTGTCCAATAAGAGACACCACCAGCACCACCAGCAGCCATAATTTGAAGTGATGATAATTCATTGACACTGATGCCACCATTTGAGGCTAAAAAAGATCTACATAATTCATAGGCACCGAAATAACAAGCATTTGCAGGGATATCTCTAACTAATGTTGCACCTAAACCTTGGAAAACACCACGAATACCGCCAACCTTCCAAATTTGTCTAGCACAATCTGAGGTTGATTTATATTGACTCTTATCACCTTGTTGAACTTGCATTTGTGATTTAAATAAATCAACTGGTGCATCAACGAAACCAATTGCAATACCTGCCAAAGCACCAGCTCCTGTTAATCCCCATAAATCTAATGGTTCATTTGGATTATCACTAAATTTTTGAATTAATGATTTACTTTGACCATAGGCTAAAAACATTACTGAATTCATAATACTTAATCCAACTAATGGTGATGCAACACCTTTATATAATCCTGCAAACTAATATGTTTAAATTATATATATATATATATATATATATATATATATATATAATTTTTTTTTTATTTTCATCATTAATTTCTAATTTATTATTATAATTATTATTTCGATTTATTTATTTATATTTGAGTATTATTATATTTAAATATTTATTTGGTATTGTGGTTGGCGGAGAAAGAGACATGGTTTTTATTTTTTTGGTATTTTTTGGTTTTTTTTTTTTTTTTTTTTTTTTTTTACATACACCTTCTTGA
Organism: Dictyostelium firmibasis; assembly: GCA_036169595.1. Taxonomy (NCBI): domain Eukaryota; phylum Evosea; class Eumycetozoa; order Dictyosteliales; family Dictyosteliaceae; genus Dictyostelium; species Dictyostelium firmibasis. The sequence continues at coordinate 516,599 of CM069765.1, read as the reverse complement.
GCTATAGTTTTTTTTAAACAATCCATTGTACCTGCATAAATTGGATTTCCAACTGGTTGTGTTTGAAGACGAACTTTAATGGTATCCAATGGATGACCAGTGAAAACTTGACCAATACCACCAATTGAACCTGCAATAATATCTTTAAATGCAATCATTAATTGTGAATCTTTATTATTTGATGCCATTTTTGTAAAATATATATGAATTGTCTAATAAACGACCGATTTAGCAACCAAACAAAAATCAACAAAAAAAAAAAAAAAAAAAAAAAAAATAATGAAATAAATTTTATCAAAAAAAAAAAAAAAAAAAAAAAAAAAAAAAAAAAAAAAAAAAAAAAGTGTGAAATATAAAAATAATAGGGTTTATATTTCAGTAAAAAAAAAAAAATCTAAAGGTAAAAAAGAAATAAAAAAATAAAAAAAAATAAAAAAATTTTAAAAGTAGAAAAGAAATAAAACATAATTTAGAAATCTCAAAATGAGATCGAAATAAGATATTAAATCATCCACAATATTGTGGAATTTTTTTTTTTTTTTTTTTAAAGTTCAAAACGAGGAAAAAATTTAAAAAAAAATAATTGAGAAAATAAAAAATATAAAAAAAAAGGGTGTGTAAGCAAAGTGGTTTTTTTTTTTACTGGACTGTCAAAGAAGTACTGACTTCGATTGTTTTATTTAACTTTCCGTTTTTTTCTATGATTTTTAAATAATATAAATAACTAAACAAAAAAATAAAATAAAATAAAATAAAATAAAATAAAATAAAAAAAAATAAAGTAAAATAAATAAAATAAAAAAAAAAAAAAAAAAAAAAAAAAAAACGAACTTCTTAACTTAAGTTGATTATCACATAATAATTTAAAGGGGGTGAGTAAAAAAAAAAAAAACGAAAAATAATTTAAAAAAAAAATTAAAAAAAAATAAAAAAAAAAAAAAAAATTTTAAAAAAAAAAAAAAAATTTTTAAATTTTTTTTTTTTTTTTTTTTTTTTTTTTTTTTTTTTTTAGTTGTTACGCGAGCTGTGGATATATTGATATTTATTATTATATATATAAATTATTATTTATCTTTTAATTAATAATTATATATTTAATTTTATCTTTAAAAAAAAAAAAACAAAAAAAAACAAAAAAAATTTAAAAAACAAAAAAAAAAAAAAAAAAAACCTCAAATACAATGGCAACAAACTTCACTCCAATTTCATCTTCACTCTATGTTGGTGATTTATTACCGTAAGTTTATACATATAAAATAAAAAAAAAAATTTTTTAAAAAAAAAAAATTATTTGATTTTGTGTATGTGTGTGTGTGTGTGTGTGTGAGAGATATTCAATTTTAAAATATCCAACCCTCGTTCGTTTGTGTTTTAGGTAATGGTAGATTTTCTACTTTTTTTAGCAAAAAAAAAAAAAAAAAAAAAAAAACAAAAATGATAAAAAAAAATAAAAAGATAATTTTAAGATAATAAAAATAAATAATAAATAACTTAATGGTTTAACACCCAATTCAATCACTTCATTCAAAATTTAATAAAAAACAATATTATAAAAAAAAAAAAAAAAAAAAAAAAGTATAAAATAAATAAAATTACAAATAAAAGATAATATATACACAAAGAAATTCTACTCAAATGTATTATAATAATAAAAGAAAAATTATAGGCAAAAAAAAAAAACAAATTCGGTTTTTTTTTAAAAAAAAAAAAAAAAAAAAAAAAATTTGTGCAGGAACAAAATAATTTTAGGCTCTTCGTTTCTTCTGTTATTAGTTTTTTTTTTTTTTTTTTTATATATTAAAAAAGATTTAAAGGAAATAAATATAAAAATAGTTTTGGATATTAATTATTTTGTTTTTTTTTTTTTTTAAAAAAATTTATAGAGAAGTTTCAGAACAACATTTATTTGAAATTTTCAATCAAGTTGGTTTAGTATCAAACATTAGAGTTTGTCGTGATACCAATACTCGTCGTTCATTGAGTTATGCATACGTTAACTATTACAACGGTGCAGATGCTGAACGTGCATTGGATACCCTTAACAATACTCCAATCAGAGGTAAAGCTTGTCGTATTATGTGGAGTCAACGTGATCCATCACTCCGTAAATCAGGTGTTGGTAATGTTTTCATCAAGAACCTCGACAAAGGTATTGACCATAAAGCATTATACGATACATTCAGTGCTTTTGGTAACATTTTATCATGCAAAGTTGTCACTGATGATGGTAACAGTAGCAAGGGTTTTGGTTTCGTTCACTATGAAACTCAAGAATCCGCCGATAAAGCTATTGCCAAAGTCAATGGTATGATGATTAACGGACAAAAAGTATTTGTCGGTCCATTCAAATCCTCAAAAGAACGTGGTCAACCAACCGAAGTTAAATTCACCAATGTCTTCTTCAAGAATCTCTCTGAAGATGTAGGTCCAGATCAATTGAAAGAACTCCTCCAAACTTATGGTGAAATTACCAATATCACCATAATGAGCGACGATAAAGGTAAGAGCAAAGGTTTTGGTTTCGCCAACTTTGAATCTGCTGAAGCCGCCAAGAACGTCGTTGAGAATGAAAACGGTAAAGTCTTCCACGGTAAACCAATCTATGCTGGTCGTGCTCAAAAGAAGATTGAACGTGAGGCTGAACTCAAACACACCTTTGAAACCAAATACCAAGGTGTCAATCTCTACATTAAAAACATTGACGACTCTATCGACAACGATAAACTCCGTGAGGTATTCTCTCAATTCGGTACCATAACCTCTGCTATTGTCATGAAAGACGATAAGGCCACCACCAGCAAAGGTTTTGGTTTCGTTTGTTACACCGCCCCTGATGAGGCCACTCGTGCCGTCACCGAAATGAACGGTCGTATGATTGGTACCAAGCCATTGTACGTTGCTTTAGCTCAACGTAAAGATATTCGTCGTGCTCAACTCGAAATGCAACACCAACAAAAATTCAAATCTGGTATGCGTCAACCAATGCCACCAACTTACGGTAGTGGCCCAGTTTTCTTCACCCCAGCACCAGTCAACCCACAAGTTGTCTACCAACAAATGATGCCACGTCCACGTAACTGGAATGGTCAACCAGTCGGTGTTCCACAAGGTCAATACGCCAATATGAACTATGCCCGTGGTGGTCAACCACGTCAAAATGGTCCACGTCAAAACGGTGGTCAACCACGTCAAAACGGTCCACGTCAAGACGTCGCAGGTGCTCAACCAATTCCAGTTCAACAACAAACCACCTTGGATGTTGCTCAAACCCAACAAGTTGCTTCCTCTGCCGAATCTGCTCTCAACCTCCAATCAATCATCTCACTCCCATCTCGTGACCAACAAAATGTTGCTCTTGGTGAACACCTCTACCCATTAATCCACAACTCTCAACCAGACTTGGCCGGTAAAATCACTGGTATGCTCTTGGACTCTTTACCAGTCGAAGAGTTATTCACCCTCACTCAACGTCAAGACTTGTTAGCCGAAAAAATCAGAGAAGCCCTTGAAGTTTTAGGTTCCAACTAAAACCATCCCCTCTCACTAATTATTTAAATATATAATAAAAAAATATAAATAAAAAACAACTCTCAAACAACAAAAAAAAATTTTTAAAAAAAAAATATTTCAGTCATATTATATGACTTTTTTTTAAAACTTTTTATTGTCAAAAAGGTTTACATCAATCCATTCTACTTTTAAAATTGAAACTTTTTTGGGTTTTATTTTTTATGTTTGAAATAAAATGAGATTGGATTTAAAAATAATATTGGAAGTAAAAATTGAATAAAGTTTTGAAAGAAAATTAAACCAAGAACTCTTAATTTTTTTTTTTAATTTTTTTTTTTTATTATTTTATCTTTTTTTTTTTATATTTTTTTTTTATTCAACTTGTAATTTCATAGTAATATTAACAGCAGCAAGTTCAGCAACTAAATAAGTGAAAACGTATGGAATTGAAACTGTGGCAATTGAATCACTAGATTTACAAGCTTTACATTCTGAAACAATTTGGTTTGAATAATCTTTTCTTGAGTAGATTGTGAGGGTACTACCACATAATTTACAAACTTTAATCTTTGCGAAATCGGAAGATTTCATGAGACGATCATTCAAACAGAAACTAGCACCATGAGCCAAAAGGGAATCACGTTCCATCTCACCGAAACGAATACCACCACCTACTTTACGACCTTTAATTGGTTGACGAGTTAAAGCATTAACTTTACCGAGAGCACGTACTTGATATTTATCTTTAACCATATGACGTAATCTTTGATAGTAACAAACACCGAAAAAGATTTCACATTCAAACTCTTTACCAGTGGTACCGCTGTACATTTGTTCATTACCGAAACGATTGAAACCAGCTTTTGATAATTGTTCACCAAAGAATTCGATTGCTGTGTTATTTTCATCGAATTGGAAAGCTGTTGCATCTTGGAATTTACCATGAATAGCACCTGCTTTACCTGCTAAAATCTCTACTAACATACCAATTGTCATACGCGATGGGAAAGCGTTTGGATTGATAATTACATCTGGTTTCATACCACTCTCAGTGAATGGCATATTGATTTCTGGCCATAATTGTGAGAGAACACCCTTTTGACCATGACGTGATGAAAATTTATCACCAATAACTGGATTACGATTGAAACGTAATTTGATACAAATGCTATTGATTTTAGATGGATCACGAATTGCACCATTTGGACCGAAAATGATACGAATATCTTCAATGTATGCTTCTTCCTTTCCTTTGTAGTTTTTAGTGAGTTGTCTACCATCGGATGGACGAATAAAAGTATAGTATGGTTCGCCTGGTTGAATTAAACGACCAACGAATGGAAGACCATCTGTATCGATAAATGCATCTAAATCATCGGCACCAGCATTTGGGTGACCAAAAAATGTCTTCTTTTGTTCGAAACGTGATAAACCTTCATCCAAATCGATGTATTCATGTTTATAGACTGAACCATGACCGAAGCCACGTTCATAGGCGGATTTATTGATAATCATAGCATCCTCCATATCGTAACCGGTATTTGAAATTACAGCGATCACAGCATTACAACCATGTGGATAATCGTTACAACGGAATTTGAATTGGTTTTTAGTGTGTACGATTGGTTTTTGTACATTTTGAATCTTGTATAATTTATTATCGGTACGGAATGGATAAGAGTGTAATGGTGTACCCATAGTTTGTTTAGCCATTTGACATTGATACATATTACGTGGTGATTGATTGTAATCAGAGAATGGTGTAAGATTTGCCAACAATGAGAACATTGCAGTTGGTGATGTTTCAATGTGAGTGGTAACACCTTTGATAACTTCATGTGGTACAACTGCGATTTCCATATATAATTGTTCTTGTGGTCCAATCAATTCATTTTGACCACTTGTCAAATTTACAACCGGTCTCATGAAACGTGCACCAGTAGTAAACAATGAAATACCTGAATATTGACCATTCTCAACATTTGTTTGTGGTGCATATGAGATTTCAATGGTTTTTGGAATGGCTGGTTCATTTCCCATAGAACGAAGATAACGTAACATTTTAACCATCTCCTCACCTGCTTTTGGTTCAATCTTACCAAGTACACGACCATCCAATGTAATGGCAATATAGTTGTGTTTATAAACACTAACCATATCAATTGGTAACATACCATGTGCTGCTAAAAATGCTGGTAACAATGTTTGAGCCTTTTGTACTGATTGATCTTGTGTTGGATCAACTGTTACCAAACAATTAGAAGATAAATGATTCAATAAACCACATGGAGCACCATCTGGTGTATGTACTGGACAGAAAAAGCCCCAACTTTCTGGCATCAATTTTCTAATTGCTGTGGTTTTCATTGTTGCAAAAAATGCACCTCTATGAATTGATCTAAAATGTGATATAAATCTTAAAAAGTTTAATTTATCTGCAATAACTACAAAACCTGATGTCTATTTTCGGAAAAAAATAAAGAAAAATAGGATTAGTTTTATTTTCTTTTCTTTAAATAAAATTAAATAAAAACTTACTTGTTGTAAATCAATACCAGAGCTTGATCTAAGATTACCAGTTGCCAAGAAATAATTAAATCTATCAGATATTTTAAAGTTTTTATCTAATACTTTTTTAAGAGCATCAGGTAATGACTCACCAACTTTCTTTTTGTCCTCAAAACTCTTTAAAACGAATGATTTCGCAGATTCTAAATATTCTGTTAATTTCTCTTTTAACATCATACCATAAATATGACCAGCCAATAAAACTTCTTGGAATGCTGGAGAATCTATATTATCTGTACCACATTTGCCACCTACCATTGCATATAATTTTTGAATCATTAAACTATTTTTTTATTTTTAAAAAAAAAATTTAATGATTAATATAAGAATATTAAAATGAGCATTATATATATTTTTTTTAAAAAAACTTACATTAATAAATTATATTTATCACTATAATTTGGTAAATGAACGAAAATAAATTGGTTAATGAACCATCTACCAATTTTAATATTTGAAAATGAAGGTGGGAATTGAGTACGAGCTCTAAAACGTGAACCGATATAATCCAAGACTTCCTCTTGAGTGTTGATATTATTAATTTTTTGTTCACGAAGGGATAATTCAACACGATCAGTGAGAAAAGTATTTTCGTTATCACCTTGAACGATATTTTCATAGATTTCTTTTTCGGTGGTATCTTTTAATGCTTTTAATAAAAGGGTAGCAGGTAAAAAGAATTCTTGACGACGATAGAGGAAACGTAAAGTAGTTTGACCATCATTTATGTAATGAAGATTATTAGTGATTGAAGAACGATCTGGACGAACACAACGAATGGTTAAACCATTTTTAGTGTAACCTGGACCTCTGTTTGTCCAAGCCTTTCTGTGAAGTGCAACTGGATGATTTGCCTTTGTCATAACCAACATACGTACAACCTTTTCATTACCATTTACAATGAAATAACCACCTTGTTCCAATTCTTCTTCTCTATTTTCAACTAATTTCTCTGGTGATAAACCATGGAGATGACAGTATTTCGATCTAACCATAATTGGTAAACGACCTAAATCAACTTCAAATGTATGTGATGGCTCTTGTTTATTATAGTCAACTTCTGTACCATCATCCATTTCATCCATTTCATTCACTTTATATAATCCAACTACACCTTTGAATGGTGCATTATAGGTGGTACCTGTCTCTCTTGATTCATTTGGATATAATTTAATCTCCTTTTCAACTATATTACGTGTTGGTTTTGAAAGTTTTAAATCGGTAAATCTTAATTTATATTGAACGTCATTATGTTCAAAATATAATGGTTCACTATCTTTTAATACTAAATCAATACCATGATCCGTAAAAAAATCAAATGAATCAATATGTGGTTGAATTAATGATTTCAATTCTTCGCTCATTTTTTTTTTTTTTTTTTTTTTTCTATATAATATATATATATATAAATAATATATTTATAAAAATAATAATTTTATTTTATTTTTATTTTATTTTTATTTTTATTATTATTAATTATTATTTATTTGAATATGTATATATATATACAATTTGGAAACCGAACGAAAAAAAAAAAAAAAAATTAAAAAAAAAAAAAAAAAAAAAAAAAAAAAAAAAAAAAATTTCGTTTTTATTTTTTGAATTTTTGTAAAAAAAAAAAAAATTAATTTTAAAATATATTTTCTTGACCTAAAAAACGAAAAAAAAAAATAAAAAAAATGAAAAAAAAAAAAATCCAAAATAATTTTCCAAAAGATTAGATTTAACACATATATACTTTAAACAATGCCAAGTTTTTCATGTGACAGTTGTGGTGATATTTTAGAGAAAAAAAAAATTGCATTCCATAGATGTAATCATCGTCGTACTGAGTATTCATGTGTACAATGTTCTGGTAGATTCACAGTAGATTCTTATAAAAATCATTCAATTTGTATATCTGAAGAACAAAAAGTTCAAGGTAAATTATATAGAGGTGTAAGAAATGGAAACAATAAAAATAATAATAATAATAATAATAATAATAATAATAATAAAAGAAAATTAGAAGATGATAAAAAACAAGAAGAAGCAAAGAAAAAGAAAATAGTTGAATCATCAGATTCAGATTCAGATTCATCAAGTGAAAGTGAAGATGAAAAGAAAAAAAAAGGAATAAAAAAAGTTGAAAATAAAAAACCAATTAAAAAAGTTGAATCATCAGATTCATCAGATTCAGACTCAGACTCAGACTCATCGTCAAGTGAAAGTGAGGATGAAAAGAAAAAGAAACATATAAAAAAAGTTGAGAATAAAAAAGTTGAAGCTAAAAAAAAAGAGGAGTCAGACTCATCATCAGATTCATCATCAAGCGAAAGTGAGGATGAAAAGAAAAAGAAAAATATAAAAAAAGTTGAGAATAAAAAAGTTGAAGCTAAAAAACAGGAATCAGACTCAGATTCATCATCAAGTGAAAGCGAAAGCGAAAGTGAAGATGAAAATAAAATGAAGGATATAAAAAAAGTTGAGGATAAAAAAGAACAATCAGAATCAGAATCAGAATCGGAGTCAAAATCAGAATCATCAGAATCAAGTAAAGATGAAGAAGAAAAAGAAGAAGAAAAAAAAAAAGAAAAAGACTCGTCAAGTGAAAGTGAGTCGGAATCATCATCTTCATCATCTAGTGAAAGTAAATCGGAATCATCATCTAGTGAAAGTGAATCATCATCATCATCATCATCATCATCAAGTGAAAGTGAATCAGAATCATCATCTTCATCATCTTCATCATCTAGTGAAAGTGAATCGGAATCATCTTCATCATCATCTAGTGAAAGTGAAAAAGAAGATTCATCAAATGAGAGTGAAGTTGAGGATAAAGATGAAAATAAACACTCATCAATTCAAAGCGAAAAAGATTCATCATCTTCTTCAAGAGAACCAGAGCCAGATTCAGATTCTGAATAAAAAAAAAAAAAATAGTGTAATAAAAAATTTTATAAATTAAACACAATATTCCATCCAGTATCAACTTTTTGTGTTTTTTTAGTTTTCTTATTTTCAATGTTTTAATGATTGTATCATTACGATTTTGGATTTATTATTGTTTTTTTGAAAATAAAGATCTTGAAGAAGTATTTGAAGCTGATTGCGATTGTGAGTTATTGTTATTTCCACTATCACTATTTTGAATTTTATATAATTTATTTGCACCACTAACAAAGGGAGGTCTAACTTTATTAATTTCCATCATTGAAAAGTTTTTAAATTCCATTGTCGTTAGAGATTCATCATCAGCTAATGACTTTAAATGATTACTGAAAGATTGTTTCAATTTTGATTCTCTTCTATATAAAATATTTTCAATTAAACGCTGAATATTATTTATATCTTTAATATCATCTGGACAATTTGTTAATAGTAATATTGATATCTCTATAAAATTCTCTGGTAACTCTACAAATCCATCATTTATTTTATTTTCTTCTTGGTATCTACTTTGTAATTTATCTATAGTACATATATATTGATTATTATTATTTTTTTTTTTTAATAAGTTACTATTATTTTTGTTATTGCAATTGTGTTGGTTATGCTAATGTGGCTGTTTTAAAATATACACATACTATATGTCATCCAATCTGGTGGAGTTATTGTACATTTTTTCTTTTTTTTTAATGATATTGCTAACCAAAGAGGTATATCGATTGGAAATGATGGTACGAACGGCCCATACTCTCCCGATAAAAATATAAGAGATTCCATTTTAAAATTTGGAATTACCGTTATTGTTGTATCTTCAGCTATAAATTCAATTTGAGATGGTGATAACGCTATATCTTCCATTTGTTTAATTATTTATATATTTATATATATATATATATATATATATAAGTTGTTAATTGATTTGAAATTGAAAAAAAAATTTTACAAAAAAAAAAAAAAATTAATTATTTTCATAAAAAAAAAAATAGTTGGCGCCAATAATTTTTGTAAAGCAAAAATAATTTATAAAATTATTATTATAATTAATATTTTTATTACTATTTTTATTTTGATTTAAATCATTTTTTTTTATTACCATATATTTATTTTATTTTTTTAATTTTTGGTTTTTTAGATATTTTGTATGAAATAGCGGGTGTCAATAAAAAAATAAAAAAAAAAAAAAAAAAAAATAAAATAAAATTTAAACCCAGGGAACCATAAATTTTATTTTTTTTTATAAAATATCTGAAAAACTAGTTTTTTAATTTTTTTTTTTTTTTTTTTTTTTACTTTATATTTCTTTTTTTCAAAACATAACAACAATGAGATTAATAGTTTCACTAGTATTTATTTTTACATTAATTTTTAATGTGGTATTTTCACATATAGGTATTGATGTTTCATCAGGCACTGATGTATCAGGTTTCCAATGCTTGAAAGATAAAAAATATTCTCGTGCCATTATTAGAGTATGTATTGAAAAAAATAAATGAAGAAAATCACACACAATAGGAGTTTTTTCACAAATAACATTAATATTTTTTTTTTTTTTTTTTTTTTTTTTTTTCACAAATTTAAAATATTTTATTTAAATAAAAGTGTTTTGAATCAATTGGTTCAATTGATTCAAATTGTAAACCATCAATTGAAAATGCCAAGAAAGCTGGTATTGCAACAATTGATGTTTATTTATTCCCATGTTATTCATGTGGTAAACCAGAAAATCAAGTCATAACCACTTCTCATTATTTGAAAGATTATTTGAAGGATCTCGATTTCCTTTGGTTGGATATTGAGGGTCCAGGTGTATATTGGTCTGGTTCGCATAGTGATAATCAAAAATTCATTCAAGGACTCTTGGATAGTTCAAAAACTGCAGGCTTTAAACATGTTGGAATTTACACAAGCGAGGTAAGGATTTTTTTTTCTTTTTTTTTTTTTTTTTTTATAAAATATAAACATTATTTGTTAAATTAAACCATATTCTAATATTTAAACATATTATATTGGATTAAAAATATGATAGAGCCAATGGCCAGGTATTGTTGGATCATGGGATGGTGGAAAAGATTATCCAATTTGGTATGCAAACTATGATGGCGCTGAAAATTTCAATGACTTTAGCTCATTCAATGGTTGGACAAAACCTCATATGAAACAATATGCAGGTAATATAAATGAATGTGGTCTTGGTATTGATAAAAACTATTGGGAATAAACATTTAAACTAATAAATTTAATGACACGAAAACAAAATAGCATCTATTTTAGAAATTTGTTTAAAAAACTTAACAAAATCTTTAATACCTCTCAAAAATTTACTTCCTCATTCTTTTTATATTAATAATTTGGTTTACAATAAAATTTTATAATTGTTTTTTTCATTTTTGTCTTTTTTTAAATTTAAAATACTTTTTTTTTTTTTTTTTTTTTTTTTTTTTTTTTAAATTGAATATCACAGTTTTTTAGGCTGTCTCTCCTCGAGAATAGAACTCGTGTTTATTGTTTTTTTTTTTTTTACAGGCTCAATTAATGTATAAAATTAATGTTTTGAGTGTGTGGCACAAAGGGGAAATAATGTGTCTTTATCTGGCTGGTAACATTTGGTGTTAATTACAAACAGTGATATTTGATACTTGTGTTAACATTCAAACCAGCACCTTTTTGAATTGATACTTTGGGGTTGATATTTTTTTTTGATATTTTTAGTTTGATATTTTAATTTGATTATTTTTTTTTAATTATTTTTCATTTTTTTTTTTTTATTTTTTTTTTTTTTTTTTTTTTAAAAGCCGGATTTTTTTTGCAAAATTTCCTTTATTCTAAAAAAAAAGAGTATCAAAATGAATTTGAAAAAATGAATTGTTGATAGTTGTTTGTAATCTGTACACAAATGAGAAATAATGTGTCGTGTGGTTGGTGATTTTTGATGTTAATTACAAATAATGATATTTGATACGGGTGTTAACATTTGAAAGTGGCACAACGAAAATGAAAAAAAACTGCGTTTTTTTTCATTTGGTCGATATTTTTTAATTATTTATTATTATTTTATTTTTTTTTTATTTTTTTTAGAAATAAAAAGTGATAGTTGTTTGTAATCTGTACACAAATGAGAAATAATGTGTCGTGTGGTTGGTGATTTTTGATGTTAATTACAAATAATGATATTTGATACGGGTGTTAACATTTGAAAGTGGCACAACGAAAATGAAAAAAAACTGCGTTTTTTTTCATTTGGTCGATATTTTTTAATTATTTATTATTATTTTTTTTTTTATTTTTTTTAGAAATAAAAAGTGATAGTTGTTTGTAATCTGTACACAAATGAGAAATAATGTGTCGTGTGGTTGGTGATTTTTGATGTTAATTACAAATAATGATATTTGATACGGGTGTTAACATTTGAAAGTGGCACCTTAAATTTAAAATACAAAATAGGATAACTTTTTTAAAGTTTCATAAAAATTCCTCATTGGTGTAGTCGGTAACACTCTAGTCTTTCACACTGGTACCTCGGGTTCGATTCCCGAATGGGGAGCTTTTTATAAAATGCATCAAAAGGTCGTGGGATCGACACCCTATGGTGTCATTTACAAGCCTTTTTAATTAAAAAAAGACTTCTATGGAATACATCAAATTATTAAAAGAATATAAAAATAAGAAACCACTTCGTCGACTGTCTTTTTTAAAGAGCTACAAGATACCAATCTGGATTTTGAAATGCTAACAAACAAATGGCACCAACTAGCTTCTATGGAATACATCAAATTATTAAAAGAATATAAAAATAATAAACTTTATTATTGTTAAAGACTAAGGTCAAACAATAATCATTTTGTAGATCATATGAATTTTTTAAATTCTATTTCAAAATGTTTTAATGGGGTAATAGTATATTCCCATCCTATTGGAGGTGTTCGAATTCAATTTATCCACTTGTTTTCTTTTTTTTTTTTTTTTTTTTAGGTTGTCTCTCCTCGAGAATAGAACTCGTGTTTATTTTTTTTTTACAGGTTCAATTAATGTATAAAATTAATGTTTTGAGTGTGTGGAACAAAGGGGAAATAATGTGTCTTTATGTGGCTGGTGACATTTGTAATATATCAATAATTTACTATTTAATAAATTATTAATTAAATAATAATATACAACTTTAAATAATAAATAAATAAAATTAAATATTCTATTGAAAAATCTCTGCTTTAAATTAATTTTAAAGCCTGCTATTTATAATTTTAAAATTGCTAATTAATAAAATTAATTATAATAATTATTAATTTAATTATTATGATTGATTTTGGCTTTTAACAAATTGTTTGAATTGATTTTTACAGTTTGTAAAAAGTGAGATTGTAATTAATTATTTGTGATTTAGTTGCAATTATTTAAGATTGATTAGATATTTTATTTTGATTGTATTTTATTAATAATTTATTTAAATAGTAAATTTTTGATATATTACAGAAATGTAACGTAATGACTATAGATAAGAATTCTCAAATATCCAAATTTAGTAAAAGTTGTAAAGTCATTTAGGTTATTCAAATAGAGTTATAAATCAACAAATAATAATAAAATATTTAGTATAAAAAGAAGAAAATTAAAATTAAATGATGAAGATTATTCAGAGAGTTAGTTAGCCATAAAATATATAAATAAAGATACTCCTCTTAAATATATAATAAAGATAAAATAAATTTGTTTAGAGAATACTTTTTATTATTGGGTTATTCTCATTAAATTGAAGAATTGTTTAGTATTATAAAATTGTTTGAATTTAAAATTAATAGACGTCAGGGTAAAATTTTTTTTTCAAGAAGAGAGTAGATAGGGTGGAGAATAATAATAATAAAATTTAAAAAAAAAAAAAAAGAGAAAGATTTCAAATTAAAATTAAAATTAAAATTTAAAAAATAAAAAAAAAAAAAAAAAAAAAATGAATGTTTAAAAAACATTTTGTTTTTCTGGTTCCGCACAAACAATAACATTCTCAGAGTTTCTTTAATAAAGATAATAGTGATAAAGAGAAAGATAATAATAATAATAGTAATAGTAGTGTAAATACAGTTAGTTCTGTAAATGGTAGATTATTTACAAATTTATCTATCAATGGGGTTTCGACAAAAGGTTTAGTCGATTCAGGTGCATCAATATCAATTTTATGGGATAGTCTAGCAAAAGAATTAAAGTTAAATTGGGTCCCATGTAGTGCAAAAGTTAAAACCGCTTGTGGAAGTTTAGTTACTGTTTTAGGTAAAGTGGATACAATAGTTAGTTTAGGAAGATCATCGAATCTTTGTACATTTTTAATAGTAAAAGAAAAAATCTTAAATGATAATTGTATTTTTGGTTTATCAGTATTATCAAAAGTTGGAATTAATATTGGAATTTGTGAAAATAAAGTGTATTGTCCAGAAACAGGTGATTCACATCCAATGGAAGTAAAAGAGTGTAGTGCCACAAATACATTAGTTTGTTCATTGAATCAATCAACATTAGATAAAATCGAAGATGAATAAATTAAAGAAATAGTCAAAAAATCATCATTCATCTTTTGAAACAAAATTGTTAGTTCCAGGTAAAGTTGGTATCATTGAACATGAAATTAAATTAAATAATAACCAATCTGATGCATATACACCACCATATAAAACTTCCCCAAAAGAAAAAGAATTATGGTATAGGAGGTAAATCAATTCAAAATAGTTGTGTTGTTTCTTATTTTTCAAGAAGGTTACGTAATGTTGAATCAAATTATTCTACAATTAAAAAAGAAAGTTTAGCAATTATTGAAAGTGTAAAATATTTTAGATATTATACAAATAAGAATGTTATCAAATTCATTAGTGAATTATTTAGTCAAAAATTTAAGAAAGAAATGTTTTATAATGCTTTATTAGATTATTTTAAAAATGTATTTCACACAATAGGTATTGATTTTATAGGTCCTTACAAAGTATTAAAGAAGAATTTCGAAGTCACATTTAAAATCGAATGTTATAATAATATAAATATAAATAGAATTAAAAAAAAAAAAAAAAAATTAAAAAGGGAGGAAATGTAACGTAATGACTATAGATAAGAATTCTCAAATATCCAAATTTAGTAAAAGTTGTAAAGTCATTTAGGTTATTCAAATAGAGTTATAAATCAACAAATAATAATAAAATATAAAGATACTCCTCTTAAATATATAATAAAGATAAAATAAATATGTTTATATAATACTTTTTATTATTGTTTTATTCTGATTAAATTGAAGAATTGTTTAGTATTATAGTTAATTAATCATTGGATTAATTGTGTAATTTAATTATCTTTTAGAAGGCTAAAGTACGTCTATTACTTTTTTTTTTTTTTTTTTTTTTTTTTTTTTTAAATTGGATATTACAGTTTAAGCTGTTTCTCCTCGGGGATAGAACCCGGATTTATTGTTTTATTTTATTTACAGTCTCAATTAAAAAATTTGTTTAATGTGATGAGCGCAAGTAAGGTGGTAATTTGGGTACCATCTCACCTACGGTGAAACCTTAAGCCAATCCTTCATATGAATCGAACGACGTCCGCTTTCAACTCTCGCGCCATCCAATGAAGAGGTACTGCTGATTTATGCTCAAGTGCACTTAACCACTGACTCACTTAATTGAACGCGAAGGCCCAGAACCCCAGTTCCTTCCCGTAATTTGAGACGTCTCGCCAGTGTATAGTGAATTTCTTGATAATATTTGAGGAATATTCTTTGAACGATAGTAGGGTCTAGATGCGAAAATTTAATAAGTGGTGACTGTAAACATTAAGCATTAAAACTAGAGAAGATATAATTTACGAAGTAGGTGATTTCGTATTAATGAAACTTAGTAAATTAAACACAATCAAGATTGATGTTAGTGATCAAAGGAAATTGTTACCAAATTGTGGTCCATTCAAGATACGAACTCCGCATTTATATTCTCGCGTTTCGAGAATCACAAAAATATAAATATTTCAAAATAAAATAAAAACAACTCAGTTTTGTATTCATAAACACACAAAACACACCTTTGTTTATATTTTATTAGTATTACCATTACATAAGGTGTCGATCCCTTTTTTTTTTTTTTTTTTTTTTTTTTTACCTATTCAAGGGTTGCGCCTTGAGACGGTTTTCCGTTAGGAGGCGAGTGGGAATCGAACATTTTGTCTGGTAGGTTGCCTGTTCTATATTTTTTTTTTTTTTTTTTTTTTTTTTTTTTTTAATATTATTGGGATTAGAATTTCTAATCACCATGGTTTTTTGTTGTTGTTTTTTGGAAGTCGAGCTTTTTTCCGGTTGATTATGAGGTGTGTTATTTATGACCACGTTACTTCGTTGTATGACCTAATGCTCCAACCAAGGAGACTGTGTGATTCTTTTTTTTTTTTTTTTTTTTTAAATATTAATGATTATTGTTTGACCTTAGTCTTTAACAATAATAAAGTTTATTATTTTTTTAATAGTTAATTTAATTAATGTTCAATATATGATGCTTTTACATTTATATGAAAAAGTCCACAATCACATTATTAGGGAGAGATTTTCTTAATATACAGTATTTTTTTGAAATCCTGTTTTTGATTATTTTTATATTATTATTATAAGTTTTTTTTTTTTTTTTTTTTTTTTTTTTTTTTTTTTTTTTTTAAATATTAATGATTATTGTTTGACCTTAGTCTTTAACAATAATAAAGTTTATTTTTTTTTAAATAGTTAATTTAAATAATGTTCATTATATGATTCTTTTACATTTATATGAAAAAGTCAACAATCACATTATTAGGGAGAGATTTTCTTAATATACAGTATTTTTTTGAAATCCTGTTTTTGATTATTTTTATATTATTATTATAAAAGTTGATATCATTGAATCTTTCTGGTTCTTTGGCCATCGGTGTGATTCAGCGCAGAACCACTACGTATAGCCTCCAATAAGGTTTAATTAAAACCACGTTACTTCGCGATGCCTTACACTGTCTATGGCTTTGACCAGCAGAGCGTCCAGGTCTCATAAGGTGTCGATCCCACGACCATATCAAGTTTTGATGAAAAGCTCCCCATTCGGGAATCGAACCCGAGGTACCAGTGTGAAAGACTAGAGTGTTACCGACTACACCAATGAGGAATTTTTATGAAATTGTAAAGAATCGCGTGAGTAATATCTAAATAATTCTTTCTTATCTCATAAGAATACGTTAAACTTAAATTATTATTTATATAATTCCTTTTATATAAATATAATTTCCACAATATAATCAATAATAATAATTTATACTCTTTATCTGTTTATATACTTATTGTTAATTAAATGATGAATGTTTATTTTATAATTTTATTTTGTTTTTATACTCGAGTTATTTCCTAAGGAACCTATAGGTTAGATTCTGTTGAGACCTTCTAATCAAACCTTCTCTTCAGACCTTTTGATTCTAACCTTGGACTAAACCTTAGGTGGTTTTATAGCATCATTATTCATTCGTGTTTATTACATTATTTCTATCCGTTGTTGAATAATTCTTTTCGAACTTCTAATTTGTGTTGAGTTCCCAACAATATCTTCTTCATGTTTATTCTTTCATTGAGCGATAATCTCAATCTACTAGTTTCCAAACATGATATGATTTGTGCGTTCTTGAACTTTGTTCCATTATACTGATAATCAACCAACGGTATTATCAGACCATATGATAAGAGTTTATCTTCTTCATCCTTGAATCTCTTACTAATCATATTTCTTTCAAAAAAAATATCCGACGATCCTAGAAAATATAAACCTAAAAATTACTAAATTACTTTCTTCAAACTCTTGTTCACTATTGATGGACTGATGATGCTATGCGAGCATCCTGTATAGATAAGAGCAATTATCCATCTATCATCTACTCTTATTCTAATGCCATATTTTTTATCAGTGATACGACCAACACTACTGAAATTAATATTATTAATTTGTATTTGTTGAACTAGTTGGTTTGCTAGCTCTGCAATTTCTGGCGGGATGTCCTTCTTTTCCGCAGTTGTGACATTTTCCTGTGAACTGTCTGCCACTACTCGGTGTTTGACTTTCACGATTGTTCTCTTTACTTTCTTTATTCTCGACCCCATTCGAGTTAACGTTGGCTTTACTAGCTGACATTATTTTTGAAATTTCTTTATTTCTATTAATCCAACCAAGATCAAGATCCACAAGCTTATTCTCCCAGTTTGCATGAGGGTAGTTCTTCTTCTTATTGAATTTTGGTTTATTATTATTGTTACTATTGTTGATAGAAGGAGGATCAGGTGAAGAATTCAATTCCAGTGTTCTTTTTCTGGTATTTTCTTCATGGTTCTTTCTCTCTAAATCATTGGCTAGATCTTTAGCGAGTGTAATCCAATTTGAGAGATTGGTGCTTTCAAGAGCTCCCTCTTTGGCCTTGGTTCTAACCTTCTCTTTGCTTTTATTGGTAAGAAAAATAAAATTTTTTTCAATTAATGAAAAGGCATCCATTCCATTGTATAAAGACCTATAATTGGTTTCAAACACTGTGATATAGTTTGCTAGACCAGATCCAGTATCATTGATGTTTTTAGCAGCTTCCATTAACAGATCATTATAGTGCTTCTGTCTAGTGGCCGAATCGTCGTTAACGTTAATGATTTTAACTACCTGTTCCCATGTCATGTGTTCCTCGATTGAATTGGCGAAATCGAAATTCTCCAAAATTCTCATTTTAATCACTCTAATTCTATTTACCAGTGATTCTACCTCGTGTTGCTGAAAGGTAAATTCTAGATCCTTAAAGAACTTGATTGGACCGTGAGTTTTGAGTGATTCTTTGAGTCTCCTGACCTCGGAATCTTGGATAGTTCTACCAGTCTTTCCTCCCGGCCGGCACTAGGAACAAAAGTATATATATGATTAAAAAAAAAAAGTGTAATGGTATTACTAATAAAATATAAACAAAGGTGTGTTTTGTGTGGTTATGAATATAAAACTGAGTTTTTATTTTTTTTTGAAATTTTTATATTTTTGTAATTTTCGAAACGCGAGAATATAAATGCGGAGTTCGTATCTTAGTAAAGGAGTTCGAGTTCTGGAGCAAGCAGGCTCGGCTGGTAGACCAGAAATCGAATATTTTACACTTAAAACACCATCTCCACAACTTTGTCCCTGTGCGCTATAAATAAAAACTACATTACAAATAGCATAATACTATACAATATAAAAAAAAGAATTCAACTCTATCAAACATCAACCCAACCTCAGACCAATATTTTACAGATAAAAAAAAAATAGAAAATAAAAAAAAGAAAAAAAAATAACAATGATTAAAAAACAACAAATAAAAAAAAAAAATAAAAAATAATGATGAAAATTTTTTATTTACCAACATTCAATTGCCTATTTATTAGGTTTGTTTGATTTCATTTTATGATGTAAACCCAAGGTACCAGCTTCATAAAATACTTGATTAATATTGGTTGAATTTTTCGCTGATGTCTCAAAATAAGGTATTTGAAATTTAGTATTTTGTTTCTTACACCATTCTTCTGCCATATCTTTTGTAATTAAATGTTTTTCTTGTAAAATATCAATTTTATTACCAACTAGTATTATTGGTAAATCTGTGGTTTTTTGTTCAATTTCTCTTTTCCATTTATCTAGATCACTAAATGATTGTTCATCATCAACACTAAAACATAATAAACAACAATTTGCACCTATATAATAAGTAGAATATATAGTTCCAAAACGTTCTTGACCTGCTGAATCCCAAACCTTTTTTTTTGTTTTTTTTTTTTCAGTGCACATTGAAAATTAGAAAAATGTTGGTATTCTATTGAAAAAAAACTAAAATGTTCTTTTTTTTTTTTTTTTTTTTTTTTTTTTTTATCTCTTTACTTACTTGAAGTTTTGTGTGATTGTTTTCTACAACAATACATTTTGTAAAAAAATCAATACCTATTGTCATACACACACTACCAAATTCTCTACTATTGAAAACATCTCCGATTGATGATTTACCAACACCTGAATTACCAACACTAATAATCTTTGTTAAAAAGAGAAAATAATTTTAAAACATATAACATAGTGATTTTTTTTTAAAAAAAAATCATACTTTTAAAACAATAGAAGTATCCATATCTGTACAGACGAGAATCAAATAAAAAAAATAATTTATATGTGGTTTTTTTGATAACCCCAAAAAAAAAAAAAAAAATAAAAAAAAAAAAAAAAAAAAAATTGGTGGTTTTTTATAATTAAAAATTGTTTTTGTTTTTTTTTCTGGAAATAATTTTTAACTTTACAAATAGGTATTGAGGTTATAATAATAAAATAAAAAATAACACCTTTCTCTAAATTTTAGTGATTTTCATATTAATAAAAAATAAAAAACTGTTATGGATTCTCCATATATTTTTTCTTATCTTAATAAGGAAGATTTAAAAAAATTAATAATAATTTTTTCTACTTTTTTTTATTGACACTTTTTTTGAAATTTTTTTTTACTTTTTTTTTTTTCCACTTATTTTTTTTCAAAATTTTTTCTTTTTTTTTTTTATCATTTTTGTTCACCCAAAACATTATGAATAAAAATCATTATCAGGCCAAACCTTTAACTGTTTACTTTTGTAATTTAAAAACAAACAATATTTTTTACAAATTCATTAAAACGGTTTTTTAAAAATGTAACTTTTTTTTTTTTCTTTTTCCTAATTATTTTTATTTCTTTATTATTCTTTTTATCTTTTATATTGATTTTTTTTTAAAAAAAATTATAAAAAAATTATAAAAAAAAAAATGATAGATAGTGTTAGCGAAAAAGATGTGGCAATAATTGGCATTGGGTTTAGAATACCAAGTGGTAAAAATGATAGATCAATTCAAACTGGTGAAGAATTATGGGAATCATTAGTGAACAAATTCGATGGTGTCATTAGTACCAAAGAGAGATGGAATGACAATTTCTCAAAAAATGGTGATATTTCCAGTGAGAATGCAGGCTTAATACCATTAGAAGAATGGAAATCATTTGATCCATTATTTTTTGGAATTAATCCATCATCAGTTACAACCATCGATCCACAACAAAGATTATTATTAAAATGTACATGGGAAGCATTAGAAGATGCCTCAATTGATCCAATTAAAATTAGAGGTTCAAACACATCAGTTTTTATTGGATCAGGAAGTGATGACTACCTACAAATCAATAAAAATCAATATGAGACTCATACAAATATATTTGGATCTTCTCCACATACATTACCAAACAGAATCTCTCATTGTTTTGGTTTTCGTGGCAAATCCATTCAAATCAATACAGCATGTTCATCATCATTATCTGCTGTTAATTTCGGTTATGATTCAATTATTCTTGGTAATTCAAATCTATCAGTATGTGGTGGTGTTAATTTAATACTTGGTATTTATAATTCCTTTAATTCTTTTCAAAAAGTTGAATTTATTTTATTAACCATTTTTTTTTATTTTTTATTTAATAATAATAATAATAATAATAATAATAATAATAATAATAATAATAATAATAATAATAATAATAATAATAATAATAATAATAATAATAATAATAATAATAATAATAATAATAATAATAATAATAATAATAATAATAATATTAATAATAATAATATTAATAATAATAATAATAATAATAATAATAATAATAATAATAATAATAATAATAATAATAATAATAATAATAATAATAATAATAATAATAATATTAATAATAATAATAATAATAATAATATTAATAATAATAATAATAATATTAATAATAATAATAATATTAATAATAATAATAATATTAATAATAATAATAATTATAATAATAATAATAATAATAATAATAATATTAATAATAATAATAATAATAATAATAATAATAATAATAATAATAATAATAATAATAATAATAATAATAATAATAATAATAATAATAATAATAATAATAATAATAATAATAATAATAATAAAATAATAATAATAATAATAATAATAATAACAATTGAATATTAAAAAGATCCAACAATTTCAAAAGCATTTTCATTTTTACAAATTTTAGGTAAATCTGGTAGATGTAAAGCATTTGATGCTGAAGCAGATGGATTTGTAAGAGCTGAGTGTGTTGGTGTGGTAATATTAAAAAGTTTAAAACAAGCAATTATTGATGGTAATAATATTTATTGTGTTATTAAAAGTTCAAATTCAAATGTTGATGGCAATGTAATCAATGATAAATCAAACTTTTATTCGCCTTCAAAAGTATCACAATCTGAAAATATTAAATTAACCCTTTCAATGTCATCGTCTTTGTCAACAAACGGAAGAATTGAACCAAAGGACATTAATTATATTGAAGCACATGCTACAGGTACACCAACAGGTGATCCAATTGAAACCGAAGCTATTTCAATGGTATTCAAAGATAGTGGCCATTCATTAAAACACAATTGCCCACTATTAATTGGTTCAATTAAATCTAATATTGGTCATGCTGAATCAGCTTCTGGTATTGCATCACTAATTAAATGTTGTATTATGTATAGATATCAATGTTTTGTACCAAATAATCATTTTAATAAACCAAATCCATCAATTAAATTCAATGAATGGAATTTAAAAGTAGTAACTGAAGCAACACCATTCCCAAAAGATAAAATAGTATCAATGTTAGTTAGTAACTATGGTATAACAGGTTCAAACGTTTGTGTATTATTATCTGATTATTCACCATTTAAATCAAACAATGAAAAATCTATTAGTAGTATCCGTTCAAATAATACAAATATTGGTGGTAATTTTAAAATGTTAGTACCATTTTCTGCAAACTCAGTTACATCATTAGAAAAATATCAAAATCTTATTATTCAATCGAATCAATCAAAGAGTGATTTCAATGATTTTATTTACGATCAAATCCATTATAAATCTACATCGCTTTGTCAACGATCAGTTATCATTGCAAGTAATTGGGAAGAGTTTAATAATAAAGCTAATCATATTAAATCATTGAATGACTATGTATCAAATATATCGATCGAAAGAAAAACTCCAACAGTTGTATTCGTATTTTGCGGTCAAGGTTCGCAATATAATACTATGGGATTAGAACTCTATAAATCTCAACCAATTTTCAGAGAATCAATGGACCTTTTAGATAAAAAATTATCAAATTATTATGGCTACTCAATATTGGAGAAATTAAGATCAATTCCAAATGATGTTGCTGATGTTGATAAATCTAATAGTAATACAAGTTTAAACATTAATTCAACATTAATTGTACAACCATCATTGTCAATTTTAATGGTATCTTTATTTAAACTCTATAGACATTGGGGTATTGAACCTTCATTTATTATTGGTCATAGTCTTGGTGAAAATATAGCATCATATTGTTCAGGTATGATAGATTTAGATACATTTTGTTATCTAGTTTATCATAGATCAGTTGCTCAACATAAAATAAGTGGTACAGGTAGAATGTTATCAATTAATATTAGTAGTGAACAATTTAAATTGGAATACTCCCACAAATATCCAAATATTGAGATTGCATGCTACAATTCACCAACATCCATAGTAATTGCTGGTAATGAACAATCGTTACTTGAAATAATGGAACATTCGAAAAAGAGTGGTATATTCTCTGTATTGTTAGGTTCATTATCTTCATTTCATACTAGTTCACAAAGGATGATAAAACATGAGATATTAGAATTAAATATTCAAAATAAATCACCAACTATACCAACATTCTCAACCGTTACAACAGAATTATTCAACGAGAAAACAACACCATTCAACTCTGAATATGTCTATGAGAATATAGAGAAACCAGTATTATTTCAACAAACTATCGCAAATATTTATAAACATATAGAATCATTGGATTTAGGAAAAGATGTTGTATTCATTGAAATTTCACCACATCCAACTTTATCATTTTATTTAAATCAAATGAAACCACCAACTTCAAATAAATATTTCAATAATGGTGAAGAATCTTCCATATCAATTTATTCAGCGCTCAACAGGAAAAAGAATGATGGCCAAGAATTTCTAAAAACAATTTCAAAATTATATTGTGAAAATGGTTTGAATGTAAATTTTAAATCCCAATTACAATATAAGCAATTTACCAACATCAACCACAACTATAACAATAGAAATAAAAAAAGATTATTTAATCAATATCAATGGGATGATCAAACATTTTGGACAGAAACTAATGAAAATAAACATTTTAGAGAATCAGGATTATCTATTGATCATATCGGAATACCAAATATATCAACACCATTCAAATCCTATGATACATTTATTGATATTGAAAAACAAACATTCCAATGGTTAAAAGGACATCAAGTTAAAAATAAATACATTTTCCCAGGTTGTGGTTACATTGACATCCTATTGAAATTATATCCATCACAAGATTTAATAATTGATTCAATTGAATTTATAGTACCATTGGTTCTTATTGAAGGTGATTCTCAAAGATTACAAACAGTTATTTATAATACCAGCACCACTGATTTCAAGATTATTAATCATTTTAAAGAAAAAAAGAAAGATCAATGGATTCAATCATCAACTGGTAATTTTCAATTATTTAAAAATAGTGAAAGTAACAACATGAATGAAATTAATTATCAATGCTATTCTTCAAAGAAATTTAATATTAAAGACATTCTCTCAAATGAATGTAATCTAACTAAACTATCAAAAAATGAACTTTATTCTCGTATCTATTTTAAAACCGATTTAAATTATACTGCTGAATTTAAAAGAGTTGAGAAATGTTATTTAGGTGAAAAGTGTTCGTTAGCAATCATTCCATTAAATTTTCAATACTCAAAAGATCTCATAAACACAAGTATTAATGATGATGGTGATGAACCAATTTTAACGTTTGATACACCACTTGTGGATAGTTGTTTACATGGTTTACTAGGATTAATTGAAAATAAAAATTCAATATTATTAGAGAAGATTGAAGGTTTCAAAATTCATCATAAAAATATACCAACTAAAAAAACAAGATCATTACAACATGATAACATTTATATCTATTCAAAATTTAATTATAAAGTTAAAGATTCAGAGTCAACATCAGTGGCTGTAATGCTTTCAGATGGAACTGTTATTATGGAAATTGAAAGTGTAGTTTGTAGATTTTTAGAATCAACTAAAGATCCAATGATAATTGAAAATCCAAGTGATGAAATTTTTATCCCGTTTTTTCAATTAAAAGATTCACCAATTCAATTACCTTATAATTTAAATTATCTAGGCTCATATGAAAATAATAAAGAGAGATCAACAACAGCAACACCACAAACAGCAACAACAACTTTATATGGTGATAATTTTGTTTTTTGTATAATAGATGATTTAAAATCATATCTTAATGAAAGATCACCAACTTTTAATGAAGAGATTAAAACATTAGATATTGATCAATTGAAAAGAATATATTGTAATTCCAAAACAAACTATAAACATGAAAGATTATTTTCATTCATATTTGAATTATTAAAGAATTCTAATGGAATTAAACAAGATAAAACAACACTTGAAATCAATTACCCTAAAGAGATGGAACATGTTAACAGAGTTTCAAAAATTTTAGCAAAACTATTAATACCCCTATCTAATGATGACGATATTACAGATACACCACAATCATTATTTCAAGATGGATTTATGGATTATTTCTATTCTAATCAAAGTGAACTAATTCTCAATCATATTCTTATATCCAAAGCTATCACTAAATCTATTGAAACATTATTAAATGAAAAGATGGTATTTAGAATATTAGAATTTGGTAGTGGTACATCGGCTTTATCAATTATAGTATTGAAAGAGATTATCTTTATTCTTATGAAAGAGAATAGAAATTGTCATCAAATTGATATCCAATACACATGGAGCGATGTTTCAGCTGCATTCATTTTAGATGCAAAAGAAAAACTATCGAAATTCATCAAAAATCATACAAATGTGAATTTAGAATTCAAAGTAATCGATCTAGAACAGTCATCATTGACTGAAAAGTATGATTTAAAACCATCTAAATATGATTTTATCATAATGTCAAACGTAATTCATGTTGTAAAGAATGTTCGTAACAGTCTCAATGAAATCTATAAACTTTTAACACCAAATGGTCATTTGCTATTCGTTGAACCAGTATATAGATCCATTTACATTGATTTCTTATTTGGTATTTTCGAACAATGGTGGGCATTTGAAGATACTGATCTCAGAATAGATAGATGCAGTATGAAACGAGAAACTTGGGTAAATCTATTATCAGAATGTAATTTTAAAGATACAATCACAAGTAATGGTGATTTTACATTTATCATTCATACTAGAAAACCTTCAATTTTTGAGTTATCTAAAAATTCACCCTCACTATTTGATTCAAGCTATGATCAAATAATTATTTTTTCTGATCTATCAACAACAGAAACAATTACAAATAAAAATTCAAATGATTTTACAAAACAAATCAAACTCTTAAATAATAATAATCAAATTAATAAAATTAAGGAGATATCATCAATTGAACAATTCAAACAATTAGAGAAAACTTTAACAAATAATTCAATTATATTATTCACTAAAACAATGAATCAATTAAATTTAAATAATTTCAAAGATGTAACTTTAGAATTCATAGAAATCAATAAATCATTATTAAAAAATAAATTAAATTGTAAGAATATTTTAGTTTCAGTAAATTCCCATTCCAACAACTATTTAAGTTCATCAGTCATAGGTGTTATCAAATATCTCTATGATTTTCCACAGATTCAAGTATATAATTTTGATTTCGATTCAATTTCAATTGAAAACAATAATAGCAATAATAATAGTAATATGATTTCAATAATTCAAACATTAATTAATTCAAATCAATATTATGAAAAGGAATTTCATATTATGGATAATAAAATTTATTGTCAAAGATATAAAAAAGAAACAAAATTCAAGAATAAATACATTTCAAATTCATTTGAAACAGAAAAACAAAGATTAACAACTAAATTTTCAATAACAAATCTTGAATATGAATTATCATCAAAAGTCTGGCTATTAAATGATAATGAAGTTGAAGTTAATGTAAAAGGTACCTCCATTAATTATAGGGACTATTTGATTACAAGTGGATTAATATCAACTGATTCAATATATAGTAACAAAAACACTACCACCAACACACAATATATAGCATACGATTTCTCTGCAGTAGTTTCAAGAGTTGGTAAAAATGTTAAAGATTTCAAAGTTGGTGATTCAGTTTTAGGTATTTGTTATGGTGGTGATAAATCAACACATGCAGTAGTAGGAGCTGATCAATTATTACATAAACCAAATAATATCAATTTTCAAGAAGCATCAATTGTATTATCAATCTATTTATCGTCATTTATTAGTATCTATAGTGTTGGTAATTTAAAATCAAATGAATCTATATTAATTCATTCTGCTACTGGTGGAGTTGGATTATCATCATTGAATATTCTAAAATGGAAAGCTCATAAATCTTTTATTTTCTGTACAGTTGGATCAGAGGAAAAAGAACAATATCTTCGTGATACCTATGGTGATTTTATTACTGGTATTTATTCAAGTAGAAATAAACAATATCCTCAACAAATTAAACAAAGATTAAAAGAATTAGGATCAAATCAAAATGGTGTACATTTAATAATAAATACATTATCTAGTAAAGACTTAATGAACTCAAATTTTAAATGTTTAGATAATCAAGTTGGTGGTAGAATCGTAGATTTATCAATTACTCATTTAAATAATAGTGAATATATAAACAATAGTAAATTTAAATATAATGTAGGTTATCATAATGTAGATATAAGTGGTATGGATAAAGTCGTTTTATTAAAATCGATTGGAAAATCTTTGTTGGAAGCAATTGAAAATGGTGAACTCTCAATAAAGATGCCAATAACAGAGTTTTCAAATAAAAATTCAAAGGATGCAATATTTTACATTAATGAAAGAAAACATATTGGTAAAATTGTAATCAATAATGATTATGATCATTTGGATGATCTATTGAAAAATGATTTAAATATTAACGACAATTATTCAATTTTAAAATCAAATTATAGAATCAATGAATCAAATATTGGTAAAAATATAATTATTACAGGTCAAGTCGGTATAATATTAGAAATATTGAAATGGATAATTAAATTTTCAGACTCTGTAGAAAACATTATCATTCTTAGTAAATCTTTGATGAAATGGGAATTGGAAATGTTAATAAATAAAACAAAAAAAATCAAACCAAATCTTAAATTCCATTTCAAGAGTATCGATATTGGCAACTCTGATCAATTAAATCAATCAATCGATGAAATTTTAAATGATAATCTTCAAATTGAAAATATTGAGTCTATATTTCATTTTGCATTCTCTGCAACGAAATGTTTTGTTGAAGAAATCTCTATGGAACATTTAGATGTATCTCATGGTGCAAAAACAATGGGCTCAATTAATTTACATAATCAACAATTGAAAAGAGGTTGGAAACTAATTAATTTTGTAATGGCATCTTCGGTGACAAGTATCATTGGCTCTGAGAATCAATGTAGTTACGTTTCCGCTTGTAATACCATAGATTCATTTTCAAAGTATAGAAGATCATTAGGACTCCCTTCAATTTGTGTCAACTATGGTATTATTAATTTAGGTTTTGTCGAAAGAAATCGTATTGCAGTAGAAATGACTCAAGACGTTTTTTTAAGTACAAATCAAATATTGGGATCATTAGATTTACAAATTCAAAATCAAAATCATTTTACAAATTCTATCGTTTGTAAAAATTGTTTTTTAATGAATTCTAGTCAATCTGATATAAAATTTTCCAAGTTTAATTTTAACAATAATAATAATGACAGTAACAAAAAATTAGTTGAAAATGGAAAAAAAGAAATGGTGATGTCAAAGATTTCTGAATTTTTATCGATTTCTGAATCAAAAATCAACTCAAATCTTCGTTTACTTGACTATGGCATTGACTCATTGGTTATCATTCAAATTAAAAATTGGATAGATAGAGAGTTTAAAAAGGATATTGTCACAATTCAACAACTTCAAACTTTAACTATTGCCTCCACCATTCAAATTTTGTGGTAGAATCAATAAAATTGTCCAAACAAAAAAAATAATTTTTTTTTATAATTCTTTCGAGTTAATAGCATATTTGGAGTTATTTAAAAAAGTTTTCAATGTCTGAGATGCTAATTACACAAAGATAGAGATAGAAATTTTTATCGGAAATTTTTTTTAATTTTCAATGAAAATTATTAAATTATTTTATAAATTAAAATAAATTAATTAAATTATAATTTATATATAAAAATATTGCTAATCGATAGGGTAATAAAATGATATATATAAATAATTGATTAATTCTATATTTTTAAAATACAAACATTTAAATTACTGTAACTTATTAACTTACCATATTAAATTTTTGAAATTTTTCACGAGTTTTTCCTGTTTTTACAAAAAATTTATGTGAGAAAAAAGTTTAGATTAATCGACCTCTATCTAATGATGATGATCCCTTATATGATACACACAAACTTTTTTATACACTCCATATAATAATACATATTTCTTAGAAGTCTGTAACAAATAGAAATAAATTATAAAACGGTTTTTTTTTTAAAACCTATTATGAAGGTGATGGAATTCATAATGTCACCATTATTGATGATGATCTTTCATATACTGCTATCAACTTATTCCAATATGTCAATCATAAAAAAGAAATCTCAAATATATCCGGAGGTGCCATCGCAGGTATAACCATTGGTTGTGTTGCAGGTATATCACTACTTGGTGCTGGTGGTTATTATCAATACATAAGAAACAAAAAGGTTAAACTTTTTATATAACAACAATATTTATTTTATATATCAACACATACAGATTTTTTTTTATTTTAAAAAAAAATCATATAAAATTTATTCAATAAAAAATTTAAAATTTGGGGTTTTATGTGACACCAGTAAGAGTGAAACGGTCACCATAATTATATAGTGGTTGATTAATAATTTTTTTAAAAAATAGGTGTTGGAGGGAAATTTCAAAAAAATTCCTACCACCCCAAGCACTAAAAAAAATTTTTTTTAAAACAAGTGCTATGAATTTAAGTATTTTTTTTATATTTAAATTTTTTTTTTTTTTTTAATTTAAATTTTTTTTTTTTAATTAAAATTTTTTTTTTTTTTTTCCCAAAATTTTATTTACAAAATAAAAAAATTTGTAATTTTATCACATACTTTATTACCATGTATGTATAAAATAAACCTCAATCTTTTTTAAAAAAAACAAAATAAAATTGTGTAGCATCTGATTGTGTGTTGGGATTCAGAATGTATAATCTTAAACGAGGATGAAGTGGGGGTATTATTCCGAAGATCTGTAGATAGTGGAGCTATCATGGATCGTTAGGGGTGGAATTTATAATTCCATTGGAGGGTCGGTGTTCACAGATTCATCATGAGTGGGATGTAAAGGGAGGTAAATAAGCCTTATCGTCCTTCACGTTGACGATGATACCTGTTTTCACCAGAGCATTGGTTGTGATACATTTAGTTATTGTACATATATAACTATCTAAAACCCAAATATTCAGTTATGTGCTGAATTTTGGGGTATTAATTCCTCGTCCACCTTGGTGGATTGACGTATTCCCCATAACTTTTTACCACCTGCGTTTAAAATTATATATTCGACCTAAAGAATTCTTCACACGACGTTGTTATTTCTCTTTTATTTTTTTAAATAGATTTTGTTTATTTTTATGTATAAATAATTTTCAATTGGGAAAAAGGTAAGTAATTTCAATAAATTATTTACTATTTTATTATTAATTCACTACCAAACTTTTTCTACCCCTGCTTTGTATGTTTTTTTGTTCTCATTATATATAAATTGATTAATTGGTTATTTTTTTTTTTTAATAAAAACATAAAACATCTATTATAGTAACAGCATTTATAAAAACTATACAAACAAAATTTTTTTAAGTAAAAAATTAAAGTTAAAAAAAAATTAGAATGAACGAAAAAAGCAGACAAAAATCTGGTTTCACTTTACCAGAGGGTATCAAGGATGTGAACGAATTAATAGCAAAATTCACACAATTAAAAGAGAGAGAAATAAAAACGAGTAATTATGAGGAAATGATAAAAGATTTTCAAAGAATTAAAGAGGAACTCTAGCCGCAAAGGTTTCAGCAGATATTTTTGAAAAAGAAATGAGAAACAAAGATGGAAAGAATGTAGAACTCCTCAATGATATGTTCAATATGAGAAATCAAGTGAAGGAACTCGAAAATAGAGATGGTTCAAAAGAATTAATTATTGAAAATTTGATCAAAGAGTTATAGAGAAAGAGAACTCAAGAAAAATGAATAATGATTTCTTGAAAATTTCAAAAGATTTAGAATAGAAAGAGAGAATACTTTAAAAAGAAGTAATTTTAAAGTATCAAATGTGAAGAAATGCCATTTTCAAATATAGAGATTAAGAGTTCAAATGGATACGAAAACGAGTCTGTTAAATCAAGCACCATTTCCAAAATTAATAATCAGTTGAAAGAACTAAACTAGCGGAAGAGAATAAATTTGAATCGACACCGATGAGCTATTGGTATACCAAGGCAAGAGACGCATTCAAATCATCTAGAGCAACTTTTAATTCAATCAAGGAACAAGAGAAAACGAGAATGGAAGTTGGTTTATTAAAATTAAAAAACAATAATAAAAACAATAATAAAAACAAAAACAATCGTGATAATAGTAATGGTAATGGAAGTTCCAAAAAAAATAATAAAAACAAAGGTGATTCGCAGAATCCAAGTTCAAATGATTCTAAGGAAAAGAAGATTGAATCTAACAAAGATACAACAAGTACCTGCGGAAAGCGGAAGTAAGCAGGAAGGGAGTAGTGGCTCATTCAACTGTTATAAATGTGGTAAACAAGCCCACATCGCTAGAAATTGTAGAAATTAATTCAATTTCAACGGGTAAAGAGAACCCTAATCTCTACATCAAACTTGACATTAATAGTCGATGGTGTTAATGTTTGATCGGTACTGAATCAAATTTGATCTTCGGTAACTTCATTCTTTGTTGGTTCGTTATTTTGTATTGTTCATTAATACCATGGAAAATTTGAGATTTCTCAAGGTTAAAGATAGTAAAGTAGATTCAATAATAGGTGTGGAACATCCGAGAACAATTAAAGAGGTTAGATCATTTTTAGTTGCAGTCAATTATTATAGAAAATTCATTCCAAATTATACAGATTTAACATTTGGATTAACAGAATCAACAAAATCGAAAGAGAAAATAGTAATCACAGATAGCATCAAAGAGGATATAGAGAAATTAAAGAATTCATTGGTATCAGCTCCAGTATTAACCAAACCAGACCCACAAGAACATTCATCGTTTATATGCTTCTGATGTTGGAACAGGTTGTGTTATCACTCGGTTTGATGATCATGGTCTAGAACAAACCATTCTTTATGATTCAAAGAAGTTCACCAAGGAACAACAAATTTATACAACTACAGACAGAGAGTTTTTAGCACTTCTTCATGTATTGGATAAATGTAGATATCTATTAATAGATAAAAAGTTCATAGTATAC
The DNA here is from genome assembly GCA_036169595.1 of Dictyostelium firmibasis. Lineage (NCBI taxonomy): Eukaryota > Evosea > Eumycetozoa > Dictyosteliales > Dictyosteliaceae > Dictyostelium > Dictyostelium firmibasis. The sequence goes on along the minus strand of CM069765.1, from coordinate 483,850 downwards.
ACTGATCATCTTAATTTAGCGTATTACAACATGATAGATCCACCAAAACGAATTTTAAGATCATTAAATAAAGTATCTGAATTCAATTTCGATATTCGTCACATCAGAGGGGAGGATAATATAGTAGCCGACTTTTTGAGCAGATCACCACAATTTTATTTAGAATAGGACGATGAATTTAAAAACAAAATCTTTTCATCATATAGTAATTCGAAAGGTCATAGCAAATTATGGTTGGAAACACTCAAAAGGAGAGAGGATGTAATCAAAATAGAGAATTTATATTATTTAATAGATCCAAAAACAGATTGCAAGAGATTAATTGCGCTCCATCAGCCTCAACAAAGATTTCGCCATCTTGTGTAGTTTATGGTTTTGAACCAAGAGTACCATCAAATATTCATAGTAGCTATAATATCAACCTTGCTTAAGCATCTTCACATTTTACACATGTCGCGCAAGACAACATGGTCGATGCACACGTTGAACAAACAATTCAATACAATAAGGACCGTGAAGATATTGATTATGAAGAGGGAGATTTAGTACTAGTTAAGATCGAAATTAAATACATTCAAGATTGAATTTGGTGATGAGTTAAAATTATTACCAAATTATTGTGGACATTTAAAATTACCAAAAGATTAACAGGTTTAAATTATTTAGTTAGCTTAATTAATAGAAAGAATGGAACAAGAAAGATTCACGTTGATGATATCAAACCATATATTGAAGACAGAATATTATTCGTCAAAAGAGATGCAGCTAAGATGATATTGAAAGAATCATTCCAAAGATAAGGAGATTAAAAACAAAGAGAGAAAAGAAGAATTAGTTAATTTAAGACAAGAGTAGGCTATAGTCAAAGCCACATCAAGTATTCATGAAAGAGAAAAGAAAGAGAGAGATGAGAAAAACCATCTCCTTATAAAAGAAAACTTTAAAAACCAAAGGTTTAAAGAAAGATCTAGAAAATCTAGAATTAAAACTCAAAGAAGAAAGAGAAGAGAAGAATAATAGAAAATCTATCAAAAACAAACAAAATTCTTAACGAAAAATTAGAATATAGCGTTAAGAATATTATCGTTAAAAAGGAGAATGAAAAACAGAAATTCCTTTTTCACCAGCATAACAAAATCAAAATACACTGTTATAACGATAATGTATCATGTAGATTGATGTGGTTCGAAGCAATTCCAGAAAGCTAGGAAAGTACAAGTTCAATCTAGTTTTAAATAAATTGAAATTAAATCAAGTATATTTAACCAAAAGCTAAATTTTTCAAAAAAGAAATCAAATTTTTGCAGAACGGTTAAGGTTACGAACAATATATAGAAACTTTCAAGAAATCCAAAAACACATAAAATCTAACCCAAGCACCATATCATGTGTCATCTGTACCGCGTAGAAAGTTGTTCTTACTGAGGCGGTGCCTTTCTGAGTGTTTAACCCGATTGTACTGATGACCTTTTCTCTTGAAAAATGGTCCGCGTGCACGACATAGAACACTCAATAGAATTATTAGATAATAACACAAGAGCATTCTCTTTACCATATCCAACTTCACCTAAAGATAAAGAAACTATAGATTCAAAAATAAAAGAAATGCTAGAATTAAAAATAATCACTCCTTCCCAGTCACACCAATTTGCTGCACCAATTGTATTAGTGAAACAAGGCGAAAAAACTAGATTCTGTATCAACTACAAAAAGTTAAATCCATTCATTCTAAAAATTAAATTTAAAATTTTTCTGTGACCACGTTATTTCGTGGTATGACCAAGACTTGAACCAAGGCCACGGAGGCTGTCAAAGGATAAATTCAGTTGTATTATCCCCATAAAAATGTAATAAACACGAACGAATAATGATGCTATAAAACCACCTAAGGTTTAGTCCAAGGTTATAATCAAAAGGTCTTAAGAAAGGATATTATTTAGATATTTTTTTTTTTTTAATAACCTCATCCAATTGGATGTGTTCGAATCTAGTTTTTATTTATTAATTATTTTAATTTAAATTTTTTTTTCTGTGACCACGTTAATTCGTGGTATGACCAAGACTTGAACCAAGGCCATGGAGGCTGTGTTATTCAGTGTGAAACCACTATGCTAAGCCCCCCACAAATTATTTAGATATCAGTCACGCGATTCTTTACACAAAAATATCATATGCCTGGATGGCTCAGTAGGCAGAGCGAGCGGCTGTTAACCGCTAGGTCCATGGTTCGATCCCATGTCTAGGCGAAATTTTAAAAACCTCCCATTAAAAGTCGCAGGTTCGAATCTTGGTCATAGATATTATGTTTTTGATTTTTTTCATTTTACTCTATAATATAGACATAACTGGACGCTCAGCCCTGCTGGTCAAAGCCATAGACAGTGTAACCTGCCAGTTCCGAGTTCGAACCCCATACGACTCGTTAGCATAAAAAAACAGGTCTGGAAATATAGATCTGCCCGTCGGTGATTATATTAATTGTATCAATTATATAGAACAGGCAACCTACCAGACACGATGTTCGATTCCCACTCGCCTCCTAACGGAAAACCGTCTCAAGGCGCAACCCTTGAATAGGTAAAAAAAAAAAAAATCATTTTACTCTATAATTACTGGGGGGCTTAGAGTAGTGGTTCCACGCTGAATCACAAGCCTCCGTGGTCAAGACCTTGGGATCGAGTCTTGGTCATACCACGAAGTAACGTGGTCATAATTAAACCCTCATTATTGGAGGCTATACGTAGTGGTTCTGCGCTGAATCACACAGTCTCCGTGGCCTTGGTTCGAGCCTTAGGTCAGACCACGAAGTAACGTGGTCATAAATAACACACCTCATAATCAACCGGAAAAAAGCTCGACTTCCAAAAAAAACAACAACAAAAAAAAAAAAAAAAAACATGGTGGTTAGAAATTCTAATCCCAATAATATTAAAAAAAAAAAAAAAAAAAAAAAAAAATCTATAATTCATTCCGGGGGGCTTAGCGTAGTGGTTCCACGCTGAATCACAAGCCTCCGTGGTCAGGACCTTGGGATCGAGTCTTGGTCATACCACGAAGTAACGTGGTCATAATCAACCGGAAAAAAGCTCGACTTCCAAAAAAAAAAAAAAACAACAACAAAAAAAACATGGTGATTAGAAATTCTAATCCCAATAATATTAAAAAAAAAAAAAAAAAAAAAAAAAATAATTCATAAGATGGGGGCTTAGCATAGTGGTTTCAATGGTTCCAATCTTCTTTTTTCACAAACATACTAAATATATAAAAATTTAAAAATTTTAAAAAGTAAACAATAAAGATAATTTATTTAATTAACACCGCCGATAGACCTTGCGTCTAATCATAGGTAAAAAAAAAAAAAAAAACATACTAAATTACTTCTAATTAGAAGTAAAAAAAAGTGACAATAATGAACAACTTCTCTACTTCTTATTTCTTTATAATTTATTATTTTAACACTCAAATCTCCAATATCGTGGTATACATTTTTAAAAATCAACCTTAGATTGATTAGTATAATATTATTAATTTTTTTATTTATTTTACAACTTACAGCCTTAATAGAGTGGCCAAATAATCTCTAAAGAATTGATTGTTTTCAATTTCCACTCTTTCTTCAGATGAAAGATCTCCAATTTTCGGATATACTGAAAATTAATTGGCAACTATTAAAAATAAAAGAGAATGTTAATAAAAGAAAAGGAAAAAAAATATAGAATTTTACCATTTGACCTTTTAAAACAGACTGTTCACTACTGACAATGAATCTTCTATTACAATAATAATTTGTACCCAATTCACGAGGGAAAAATAAATGAATATCTGATATGATATAATATCCCCTAAAGTGAATGCCTAAATACCACTGAATGCTCCAATATCTTGTTTAACATTTTTTAAAAAAATCGACCTTAGATTTAAATTGATTAGTATAATAATAATTTTTTAATTTTTTTAATTTTACAACTTACAGCCTTAAAAGAGTGGCCCAAAATATCCCTAATGGATTGGTTATTCTCGAATTCTACTAATTCTTCTGATGAAAGATCTTCTATATTTGGATAGACAGTAAAATTTTTCTTACAAAAGATCTTTGAGAAACTAATGGGAAACTATGAAAAATAAAAAAGAATGTTAATAAAAGAAAAAGAAAAAAAAAACAATAGAATCTTACCATTTGACCTTTTAAAAGAGATTTTTCACTAATAATCATGAATCTTCTATTGCAATAATAATTTGCACCCAATTCACGAGGGAAAAATAAATGATTATCTGAAATGATATAATAACCTCTAAAGTTAATGGTTATATTTTCCAAAACAAATCCATTATTTGATTTTATGAAATCTCTTAGAAATGCTAAAAAAAATATTGTTATAGTTAGTATGGTGTAATTCAACCAAAGCTTTGATATGTTTTAGTTTTTTTTTTTTTTCAAAAACTTACTTTTTTCTTCGATATGGTTAGATAAAACGAATGGTTTTCCACGTATAGAAGGGATACATGGTTCTTGTGTATTGTTTACCAACGAAGTAAATTTAGGTGGAGTAATAACTTGGACTAATGATGTTGATTCGGTATAAGACTCTTGAGTTAGTGATGAAATTAAACTATGAGATATTGGTTGAATTACACCATACTAACTATAACAATCTTTTTTTTAGCATTTCTAAGAGATTTCATAAAATCATTTTCGGTACTTCTGGGGATTGTGATGAAAATATTGTTGTCGTTGTTGTTGTTGTTGTTGTTGTTGTTGTTGTTGTTGTTGTTGTTGTTGTTGTTGTTGTTGTTGTTGTTGTTGTTGTTGTTGTTGTTGTTGTTGTTGTTGTTGCTCTAATGGTTCAAATTGATCAAAACTAATATTTGTTGAACCAAAATAATCATTATTATCATCATCATCATTATATATAAATTTTGTTGGTGATGATAATGATGGCATTGAATTTAAATCTGAAGTTTTATTAAAGTTTATATTTGAAATTGATGATTGTATTGAAATTGTATTTGATTTTAAAAATAATTCTTTTAAAATAGAAACTAAGCCTACTGTACAAAACCATCTACTGTTTTTACGTTTAAAAGTTAAAATTTGTTTGTTGAAATATTCTAATAAATTTAAAATTACTGTTGGTGTAATTCCTTTTCTGCTTGTTTGGGAAAATTGCATTTTAATGTTTGAAAAATTTTGAATTGAAAATGAAAATGAAAAAATAAAATATATATTTGTATGTATATGAGAAGAGTAAAAATAAAATATGTATATATGAGTTGTATTTGAGAAGAGTAAAAAAAAAAATTATAAAAAAAAAAAATTTTTAAAAAAATATTAAACTAATTTTAAAAAATAAAAACTAAATTAAAAAAAATAAAAAATTAATTTTTTTTTTTTATAAAATGAATTCAAAAAACTTTATTTTATTTTCCAGTATTAATACATAACCTCAATTGAGTACTCGTAGGAAGAGCAAGTTTATGACCATATTTTAAAATTTTTTTCTTGATTTATTATTATTATTATTTATTTTGGGGGTATGATTGGTGGTTTAATAATTTAATTTAAAAATTTGCAGTTGATGGTTGCCATTTTTTTTTTTTTTTTTTTTTTTTTTTTTTTTTTTTTTTTTTTTTTTTTTTTTTTTACCTTCACCAAGCTAACAATATCCAACTACCACCCAGTGGATCCAAGGTACATCGATTAAATACAATAGATGGTGAATGGGTTCTGCCTCCAGTTGGTGATGGTGAAGAAGATGAACTAATTAGACCAACCATACCAAACCAACAGATTCAAACGTTGTAAATCGTTCACCAACTGTAGATATAGACGATGATGATGATGTAGTTTTAATGACTCCATACATGGTGGTGATGAAATCTATGAAGAAGAAGAGACAGTTGACCCAGATGATGAAAGTGAAGAAGATGATGAAACCTTTTATAATTCAAAATCATGGAATACATTTGACCTATCCTGTTTCATCATCCATAAAAAAAAACTAAAAAAAAATTTTTTTTTTTTTTTTTTGGAGCGTGGTTTTTTTTTAATATTTATTTTACTTTTTTGTAATTCAATTTTACTAAAAAGGTAATAAAATTGATTATAGCGATGTTTTTTTTTTTTATTAATAAAAAAAATAAATAATATTTAATATTTTTCATTTTGATTATTTCATTTGTTTTTTTTTTTTTTTTTTTTTTTTTTTTTTTTTTAATTTTTATTTTACTTATTTGGCATTCAATTCTAATAGATCTTTTTTATTTAAAAGTAACATAATTGAGATTATAGTAATGTATTTTTTTATAAAAAACAAATAATTTATGGTTCTGATTATTTTTTTTTGTGGTGATTTTTTTTATAAAAAAAAAAAAGTTTAAATTTTTATTTTACTTATTTGTCATTTAATTTTTATAATTCTTTTTTTATTTAAAAGGCAACTTAATTGAGATTATAGTTATGTATTTTAGTAAAAAAAAATAAATACTATTAAATATTTTTCATTTTGATTAAATCATAGTTTTTTTTTTTTTTTTTTTTTTTTTAAATATTGAAAAATGTGTGGTTTTTTTTTTTAATTAAAAAAAAAAGGTTTTAATTAATATTTTACTTAATTGTCTTCCAATTTTTAAAAAATCTTTTATATTTTAAAGGTAACATAATTGAGACTATAGTAATGTATTTTTTCTATAAAAAACAAATAATTTTAAATATATTTGGTTCTGATTTTAAAATAGTTTTTTTTTTGTGGTTTTTTTTTTTATTAAAAAAAAAAAAAAGTTTTAATTTTTATTTTACTTATTTGTCATTAAATTTTTAATATTCTTTTTTTATTTAAAAATCAAACTTAATTGAGGTTATAGATATATATTTTTTATATAAAAAAAATTAATAATATTAAATATTTTTCATTTTGATTATGATATCATTTTTTTTTTTTTTTTGAAAATATTTTAAAATTTTTTAACACATTTTTACCATATAAAAATATATATGACCACCAAAATAAATGAAATTTAATTCAAAAAAAAAAAATAAAATTGTTTTTACTTTTATACATTTATATAAATTATAAATAATAGTAGTTTCAATCATTATTAATTCTTATTTTGCATGGAGAAAACCTCATCCAATGTTATAAATTAAAATTGGATAAATAAAATATAAAATAAAATAAAAAAAAAAAAAAATTTATATCATTACAATCAAACAACAAAATTTCATGAAAAAAAAATATTATCGTTACAATCAAACAACAAAATTTCGTGAAAAAAAAAAAAGAAAATCTTCAGATCCACTCAATTTTTTTTTAAAAAAAAAACAATTTTTTTTTTTAAAAAAAAAAAAAAATTTTTAAAAAAAGATTTTTTTTTTTGTCATCATTTTTAACTTTTTGCCAATGGAACCCTTAGCCTCATCTTCTCCACCAAACTCACAGCTTTCCACGTCACCCTCAACTCCTAAATCTAAAGTTTTTATATTTACTGAATATAAAGAAAAAGAAGATGGATCTGATTTGATATCAATTCAAAACTTTGAATCATTTTTATCAAAGGTTTATCGTGATGTTCTATTTTCATATCATTCTTTTTTAAGATTCTCTGAAAAACCTCTAAATGCAATTTCAATAAACTTTGAAGGATTTAAAGAAAACAAATTTTCTGAATTTAAAAATCAAATAAATAAAGGCACAATAACTTTGGAACAAATAAATAGAAGTTTAAGTGATATTTCAAAAAAACAAGTTGATGAAATAAGAAAAAAAATGGAAGATGAAATTAAAAAAGATTGCAGTTTACCACATTTTTTCAATAGAATATTCATAAAAGATTCAGATACAAATATCGGTTTACTAAATAGTAATCAGTATGTATTTTTTAAAAAAATATTAAATATTTTATTTTATTCTAATTTTCTTTCAAAAAATTTTAGAAAGTTTGCCTGAAAGAAATTTATTTTGAATTTAAAGAAAATATTATCGAATTTTTGGAAAAACAGATAGAACAACTAAAAAAGGATGATTGGAATGTTGACTGGGTAAAAAGTTTAAAAATTAAAATTTTGAAAATGTCAAAAGTTTATGTAAATTTTAAAAAATCAAAAAAGGATGAAATTGAAGAAACGTTTCATCTCCTTAGATACCATTATTCAGAGATTATCGAAAGAATTAAAAAGAAAAAGAATTGTGGGTTTATTTTTATTTTAGATGATATTTTCCTTAGAGTTTTCAAATGGGTCGATAAGAAACCACAATCAAATACAGACTCAATTCTTTTAAGAAATGCCTTTTCCCATTTTAATATTGTTTACGATGAACAATCATTAAATGATGCAGGTCCGGTGTTTGAAAAGATGTTTTTAAAAAGTAATACATATGAAAATTTTGAAAATTTTAAAAATGGGTTGCTCGATCAAGGATATTCAGATGTAAACCAAAGAATTATTTTATATAATATCAAAGATAAAGATAGTTTAGAGGCAGATGCAATGTTAGACACTAACGTTTATCAAGTTTGCAGGTATTTTATGACATTTTGCCATTGCTTGTATGCAATTTTTTCAAACCAATTGTATGATGTTCCATTTTCTCAAACTTTACTTGAACAATTTAGTGAGACTTATGGCTTAAAACTTCAAGGTAACAGTAGTAAATCATTTACTATGAAAGGTATAAAAATTAAAAACTGTACCATTAATACTCAAACAGAAGTAACAGAAGTAACAGAAGAGAGAGAACTAGATCAGACGAATAATTTATCAATTACATCTAACGATGATAAGAATATGGTATTCACATTGACCACTTTTTGCAATTTAACTGTACATGCAAAAGGTACCGAAGTTTATTTAGATAATAAACTTTTGGAAACAGGTCAAGCTCAAACTCTTTTTAGTGGGGCCGTTTCAATTAAATCAAAATCTTTCCAAATTGAAGATGGTATCCTCAGAATAGAAAATGGTAGAATAGAAACCAAACCCATTAAACAAGATGACTACATTTTAATCGTTGAAGAAGGAGGCGAGTTAAACATTAGAGGAGGAAGCATTACAATATTTCCAAATACAAACTCCACTTTTTCTGTTCAGGTAAGGGGGGTTAATGAAAAAGATGGTGCAAAAAATGTTATAACAACAATATTTGGTTTAGGAACCATTAGCTGTAATAAATATCCAATCACATTTTCAAAATCACTGTTTGGTGAGACATCAAAATGCTATGGTAATCTAAGAGTCGAAACTGGTAGCCATGTAACAGTATGTAATCCAACATTGTTAACAATAAAATGTACAAAAGGTTCTGTCAAAGTTTACACCATTAAAGGATATGATATGAATGAAAATGATGATTATATTAGATTTTATACACATAAAACTAATTATATGGAAGATAATATGAATCAAAAACTTATAGCAATTTCACCCCAAAAATTAAAGCCCTCACCCTCTATAACCACAACAAAATCACCTGCTCAATCACACAAATTAAAAAAATAAATGTTTTAAAATCATTAAATATATTTATAAGATGATTTCATTTTAAATTTTTTTGTTCATTTTGCACTTTTTTTTTTTAAAACATGGTTGTATCCATGAGAAGGGTTTTATTTAATATTTAGTGTTTATGTATTGTTTTATGGTTTGATTATGTGGGGAAGTATTTTGGGGTTGACTTGAAATTTCTTGGTGATTGATTTTTTTATTTGTTTTAGGTGATATGCAGTAAGTATTGAGTTTTTGAGTAGAAGGCTATTATAATCCTTTTTGATTGTTTTGTTGTATTCTAGTATAATTGTTTTATGCCATTTCTTAGATATGATGTTATAGACTATGACATCATATCAACATGTCCGGAACTTCATCCAAATAAAGTATAAAAAACCATGCCCAAGCTTCAAGATACCAATTTGGATTATGAACTGTTAACAAACAAATGGCACAAAATAGTATCACTAGAATATATTAAACTATTTTCAGATATCAGAAGTTCAAACTTTTCTGAAAAAGTTTATATTGGTGAGTTAGGGAAACAACTATATGATATTAAAATTTTACATCCTTTTACAAAAAATAATATAATTGTTTATATAATTGAACTTGATATGGTTACTTCATTAACATCTTGTGATATCTATTTTAGAAAATTATTAAATTTAATGTAATTAATTAATAAAATTTTTGACGATATTATTTCTTTAAATAAAAAATAAAAATAAAAATAAAAATAAAAAATAAAAATATTATAGTACTATTCATTTAGACCATATTTTTGATGTTGGTGGTTTGGATGAAATAAAAAGGAAAAATATTAAAGATGCTTCTATTTTTATACAAAGTGGTTGTCAAAAATATTATGGACTTAAAACAGTTACAGGTATATATTTTTTTTTATTATTTCGTGAAATATTTTTTTTTTTACTTAGTGAAATATTTTTTTATTTCGTGAAATATTTTATTTTTTATTTCATGAAATATTTTTTTTTTATTTCGCGAAATATTTTATTTTTTATTTCATGAAATAATTTTTTTTTATTTCGTGAAATAATTTTTTTTTATTTCGTGAAATAATTTTTTTTTATTTCGCAAAATATTTTTTATTATTAATATGTTTTTTTTTTTTTAATATGTTTTTTTATTTTTTATTATTAACATGTTTTTTTATTTTTTATTATTAATGTGTTTTTTTATTTTTAGGTTTTCTTGATGGGTTGATTGGTTTAGATTATTTCAAACATGCTCCATTGGATGTATTACATTTAATTTATTGGGGTATATATCGTAGACAAGTAATTGCAATCATTGATCTTTTAAAAAATGATACAATTTGTTCTAATACCTAGCACTCCAACAGACTCTGTACCTAGAGTGAAAGTAAATCTTTAAACATCGAAACCATAATGCCTTCCCACACCTAACCAAACGATTACTCCGTGAAAGAATCGATTGCTCACAGCCCCAGCGAACCTCAAATACGTCAATAAAATTTATTTTATTTCATCATTATTTTTCATTATTTTGTCAAATAAATTATTTCATTTATTTCGGAAATAAAAATTTTATTTCATTTATTTCGTGAAATAAAAATTTTTTATTTCGGAAATAAAAATTTTATTTCATTTATTTCGTGAAATAAAATTTTTTTATTTCGGAAATAAAATTTTTTTTATTTCGGAAATAAAAATTTTATTTCATTTATTTCGTGAAATAAAATTTTTTTATTTCATTTATTTCGTGAAATAAAATTTTTTTATTTCGCAATATTTTATGAAATAAATTATTTCCAAATATTTCATGAAATAAATTATTTCACAATATTTTATGAAATAAATTATTTCCAAATATTTTGTAAAATAATGAATTTTTTTTAATGTTTGTAATCAACTAATTTAATAAAAATTGAACTTAATTAAGTGTTTTTAATCTATATACATAACTATTATGAACAAAATGGTAAAATAAAAAAAAAAATTAAGAATTACTGTTTATTTCGGAAATAATTGAAATAATTTATTTCGCGAAATAAAAAATGGCATTTTTTCGAGTTTTTATTTCGAAATATTTCGGAAATAATTTATTTCTTTCAGGCTTTTCCAGTGATATCAAACTATTAAAAGACTACAAGCTATTTCTACACCATTTCAAAATCTTTCATTCAAGTCTAAATATTTCCCATTCACGAGGGAAAAATAAATGATTATCTGATATGATATAATATCCCCTAAAGTGAATGCTTAAATTTTTAACCACAAATGGTGAAATATGTTTCTAAAAGTTTGATAAAATTGCATTTTAAAATTTGAAAAAGTTTGTTTTGAAAAAATAAAATATGTATATGTGTGTGAGGAGTAAAAAAAACAAAATTATAAAAAGTAAAAAAAATTTTAACTAAATTTAAAAAATAAAAAAAAAAATTTTCAAAATACTTTATTTTATTTTTCATAATAATAATAATCACTGGGTGAATCATATTTATTCAAATATTATCAAGAAATGTTTTTAATAATAGTAATTATTTGAAAATTCAGAGAAATAAGAAAAAAAAGCTTTTTAAAAATTTCACACTCGTTGGATGAGCAAAATTTCAAATTTTTATAATGACCTCTGGGATTGATACTCATTATTAACAATCGATAGAACTCATGATTTAATGGTTTTTGAGTGCTTACACGTATTTTGAACCTATAAATTTAATCGAAAAAATGCTCATTATTAAAAATTCCAATTCTAAACACCAAATGATTTTTTTCTCAATTATTTTTTCATTATTTTTTTTATTAAAAATTACAATTCTAAACACCAAATGATTTTTTTCTCAATTATTTTTTTTAAGTTTATTTTTAAAGAAAAAATTCATAAAAAAATGAATTTAGATGATAAAAATTCTTTATTATTTTTTAAATTCCCTGCAACATAATTTTTTTTTTTTAATTTTTTTTTTAATTTTTTTTTTTTTTTTATTTTAATTGACAGTTTTAATTTTTAAAAACATTTCTTGATAATATTTGAACAAACATGATTCCTACAGTGATTATTATTATTAATATTATTATTATTATTATTATTATTATTATTATTATTATTATTATTATTATTATTATTATTATTATTATTATTATTATTATTATTATTATTATTATTATTATTATTATTATTATTATTATTATTATTATTATTATTATTATTATTATTATTATTATTATTATTATTATTATTATTATTATTATTATTATTATTATTATTATTATTATTATTATTATTTTTTTTTTTTTTTTTTTTTTTTTAATATTAATGATTATTGTAAGACCTTAGTCTCAACAATAATAAAGTTTATTTATTTATTTGGTTTTTATTTTTTTATATGATTTTTAAGTGATTGTTATTTTCTCTATGAAATTTTATTTTATATGAAAAAGTCTACCATCACATTATTAGGAAGTGATTTTCTAAGGATACAGTATTTGATTGCTATTCTTTTTTTGATTTTTTTCATTTTACTGTAATATGAGTTTTTATCGCAAAAGATTTCTGGATCTTTGGCTGCTGATAGCTTGTAGTCTTTTAATAGTTTAATATATTCTAGTGATGCTAGTTTGTGCCATTTGTTTGATAACAATTCAAAATCCAAATTGGTATCTTGAAGCGCTTTGTCACCATAAATTTGATTACAAATCCATATCCATATGTGATGCATGACTAATGCTATTACATTGTTGTATGCAAATGGTCTGTATAAATCATAATTAACGGCTTTGTAGCACCAGGTTATTATTATTATTATTATTATTATTATTATTATTATTATTTATTAGAATTTAGTTTTTTTAAGTTCTCTGTTTACCTGCAGTGATGTTCTAATGTTCGGAACTTTCCTTTTTGATATTTTTTGGGAAGTGTTATTATTTTTTATTATGATTTTGTTGGGAGTCGAACCCACGACGTAGGTAGAAATTTTTACAAAAGCTCCCTGTCCGGGAATTGAACCCGGGCCTTTCGCGTGACAGGCGAAAATCCTCACCACTAGACCAACAAGGATTATTTGATATTTTTGAACTGAACTGCTAAAAATCATATTCAGCGTGTGGCAGGGGCTTGGCATGGTGGTTTCGCACAGAATAACACAGCCTCCATGGCCTGGGTTCAAGTCTTGGTCATACCACGAATTAACGTGGTCACAGAAAAAAAAAATTTAAATTAAAATAATTAATAAATAAAAACTAGATTCGAACACATCCAATTGGATGAGGTTATTAAAAAAAAAAAACATATTCATAATCTTGGTCATACCACGAATTAACGTGGTCACAGAAAAAAAAAAAAAATTTAAAATTAAAATAATTATAATTAATTCGATAATTCAACTCGAAATCCGAAGGTTCAGCAAAAACTGGAACTCAAAACCACGCCCCATTAAATTGTCTGAGCATTTAATACAACACATCACTGAACAACTTTTACAACTAAAAAAAAAAAAAAAAAAAAAAAAAAAATAAGAATAATAATAACTCATCACATTAAACAAAATTTTAATTGAGACTGTAAATAAAATAAAACCAATAAATTCGGGTTCTATCCCTGAGGAGAAACAACAAAAAACTGTTTAATAATAATAAAAAAAAATCACTGTTTAATATATCCTATCCTATATAAAAACTTAAATAAAGTATATAATATCATAGGAACACAAATATAAATTTTAAAAATTCTCAAAAGAACACAACCAATTGATTGATGTTAATTTAAAAACAAAAATTTACAAACATTAATTAAAAAAATATTTTTTTTATAATCCATAAGAAGGTTATGCCATAAAAAAATTTTTTTTTTTTTTTTTTTTTTTTTTAATATTATTTAAATATTTTTTTTTTCAAGAATAATTTAAAGTAAAAAAATTAAATCAAGAAGTCATTTAAATTTTTTTTTTTTTTTTTTTTTTTTTTTTTTTTTTTTTTTTTGAAAAAAAAAAAAATAGTGACTCATACAAAAAAAATAGGAAATTGTGAAGAATTATATTATTCTTATAAAATTAAAATTATGTATTTGCATCGTCATCTAAATTTGTGACGAGGATGGTGGGGTGAAATTGCTTATTTATTTTTTATTTAAAAACTTGTGTTTTAAAATTATTTGGTTTAAAAAAATAAAAAGTAATAAAGTAAAAACAAATAATAAAATAATATAAAAAGTTATAAAATAAAAATAAATAAAAAAATAAATTTAAAAAAAATATATATTTAAAAAAAAAAAATGAAGAAATCAGTTTTAGGATTATTTATTTTCATATTAGTTTCAATTGTATATTCCTCCTCTGTTTTACCTGAAGAGTATGGTAGTGTTATTGGTATAGATTTAGGTACAACTTATTCATGTGTTGGTGTTTTTAAGAATGGAAAAGTTGAAATTCTTCCAAATGATCAAGGTAATCGTATTACACCATCATATGTGGCATTCACTGAAAATGAACGTCTTATTGGTGATTCAGCAAAAGTTCAAGCAACAATAAATCCAGAAAATACAATTTTTGATATTAAACGTTTAATTGGTAGAAGGTAATTAATAATAAAAACAGTGAATTTTTTTTTTATTTATATATTTACTAATTTTTTTATGAAAAAAAAAAAAAAAAAAAAGATTTGATGATGAAGAAGTTCAAAAAGATATAAAATTATTACCATATAAAGTAATTTCAAAAAACAATAAACCATATGTAGTTGTTAAAGTGAAAGGAGAGGAAAAAGTATTTTCACCAGAGGAGATATCAGCAATGATTTTAGGTAAAATGAAAGAGATTGCCGAAGTAAATCTTGGTAAGAAAGTTACACATGCAGTAGTTACATGTCCAGCATATTTCAATGATGCACAACGTGCAGCAACAAAGGATGCAGGTGTTATTGCAGGACTTGAGGTTTTACGTGTTATTAATGAACCAACAGCAGCAGCATTGGCATATGGTTTTAAAAAAGAGGAAGGAAAAGAACACAATGTTTTAGTTTACGATTTGGGTGGTGGTACATTTGATGTTTCAATTGTATCATTGGAAAGTGGTGTATATGAAGTACGTGCAACCAATGGTGACACTCATTTAGGTGGTGAAGATTTCGATCAAAACATTATGAAACATTTACTTTCAATCTTTAAAAAAAAGACTGGTAAAGATGCATCACAAGATAAAAAAGCACTTCAAAAATTAAGAAAAGCATCAGAGACTGCAAAACGTATTCTTTCAACTTCTTCTCAAACAAGTATTGAAATTGAAAACTTTTATGGTGGTATGGATTTTATAGAAGTACTCACAAGAGCCAAATTTGAAGAACTTAATATGCATCTCTTTAAAAAAACTTTGGAACCAGTTAAAAAGGTTTTAGAAGATTCAAAATTTAAAAAATCAAATATTAATGAAATTGTATTAGTAGGAGGTTCAACACGTATTCCAAAGATTCAACAATTATTAAAAGATTTCTTTAATGGAAAAGTATTGTATTGTTTTTTATTGTTAATAGTATTATTATTTTTAAGTAATCTAATAATTTTTTTTTTTTTTTCATTACTATATTTTTTTTTTAATTAAAAAAAAAGGAACCAAATCATTCAGTTCATCCAGATGAAGCAGTTGCATATGGCGCAGCAATTCAAGGTGGAGTTTTTAGTAAAGAAGAAAGTACACGTGATGTTGTACTCTTAGATGTTGTACCATTAACACTTGGTATTGAAACAGTTGGTGGAGTTATGACATCAATTATTCCACGTGGTTCAACGACTCCAAATAAAAAATCACAAATCTTTTCAACCTATCAAGATAATCAAGATCGTGTTTCAATTCAAATTTATGAAGGCGAACGTTCAATGACCAAAGATAATAATCTTTTAGGTAAATTTGATCTAACTGGTATCCCACCAGCTAAAAGAGGTGTTCCACAAATTGAAGTTACATTTAAGGTTGATGTTAATGGTTTACTTCATGTAAGTGCCCAAGATAAAGCATCAAATTCAATAGAGTCAATTACAATTACAAATGACCAAAATCGTTTTTCACAAGCTGATATTGATAGAATGGTAAAAGAAGCTGCTGATTTCGCTCAAGAAGATAAATCCACTAAAGAAAGAGTAGAGTCAAAGAATACATTTGAAAATTATATCTATCAAATTAAAAATACTATTGGCGATAAAGATAAATTTGGTGGTGATGATAAAATTGATTCAAATGATAAAGAAACCATTGAAAATTCAATCTCTGATGCATTATCTTGGTTAGAAGATAATCCAAATGCAAATAAAGATGAAACCGATGAACAATATAAAATCCTTGAAAAAATAGTTCAACCAATTTTTTCAAAATTATATGATTCTAATAGTAATCAAAAAAATCAAGATTTTTCGAATACTCATGACGAATTATAAAATAATAAAAAAATAAAAAATTAAAGGAGCAGAAGAAATAAAAAAAATAAAATATTTTGTTTTTTAATAAAAATGTTAAAAAAAAAAAAAAAAAAAACAATTGGTAACTTCTTTTTACATTGAGTACTCATAATAAAAAAAAAAAATTTTAATTACAATACATAATTATTATAATAGGGGGTTATAAAAAGGAAAAAAGGAAAAATAAAAATAAAAATAAAAGTAAAAATAATGATTAATCATTTAAACGTTTAAATGATAAATTAAAAAATTATATTGTGTAACTGCATATGCTCCACAAAACACACACATCTAATTATAGCTAAACACACACTATATCAACTGTGATCATCTATGTTTGAATTAATCCATCTTCAATCATTCTAAGATTCTATGTGTTGTTTGTATGGCGAACCAATCATAAGAAAAAAAAAATTTTGAAAAAAAAAAATATAAAAAATAAAATTAATAAAAAAAAAAAATTTTATAAAAAAAAATTAATATATCAAAATGAGTTTTCATAAAAATTTCAATGTTTGTTTATAGCTGGTCGAATTGATACCTTGTCTCCTTATCACATCATATATGATCGGTTCATTAATTCTGGAGGTTTTGGCATGGACTTCTTTTTTTTTTTTTTTTTTTTATTTATTTTTTTTTTTTTTTTTTTTTTTTTTTTGTACTCCCTTTAAACAAAAAAGAATTAAAATATTTGAAAAAACAATTTTAATCAATTACAAAAAAATCAAATAATATAACCAGTAATAAAAATTAAAAATTAAAAAAATAAAAAATTAAAATTTAAAAATAAATTTTATATTAAAAAAAAAAAATAAAAAAAAAATTTCCTATAAAAATGGCACAACATTATGAACAACAAAGTTTATTAAATTCAAATAAAAACCATAATAATAATGAAAATTATAGAGATCCTAATTATAATAGCAATGATTCTCCAAAAATAGTAAAAGCAATTCAAGAAAATAAAATTTTAAATACATTTGACAAATATTTATCAAAAATATTAATTTCAAGTTTAAAAATATAATTTAAATTAAATTCAAAGTAAAAAAAAAAATTAGAAAAAGAAATGAAGTAACCTTTTTTAAAAAAAAAAAAAACAAATAAATAAAATCCAATTGTACATAATATCCAACAAATGTATATATATATATATATATATTTTATATAAAAAATTCTTTTCTTTTTTTTTTTTTTAATATTATTTCAACTATTTTTTATTAAAAGAAAGAATTTATTTTCTATTTTTCTTTGCAAGCCCCTGATTTTTTCGACTTTTTTTTCAATTTTTTTTTTTTTTTTTTTATTTTTATTCTTATTTTTATTTTTTTAAAATGAGTGAAATAAAAACCACTCCAACCATAGAGAAAAAGAAAAGAAACAAAGGACAATTTGTTTTTAAAGAGTATACAATTAATCAAGAACTTAGTATTGGTCAAAAAGTTGGTACAGAGTGAGTATTTATTAATATATATAATTAAAAAAGATAATAGAACAAACATCTAATAATAAACAAAACAAAACAAAACAAAACAAAACAAAACAAAACAAAACAAAACAAAACAAAACAAAACAAAACAAAACAAAACAAAACAAAACAAAACAAAACAAAACAAAACAAAACAAAACAAAACAAATAATAATTAATAATGATTATGATAAAAAATAATAGCGCACTTTTAATAGCGGGATATACATGTATTGCAAGATATAAACCATATAATTTATTAAAAGGTAATGAGAATAGTAGAAACAATCAATTGAATAGATTAGTATTTGGAGAATCAGATACTCCATATGATTATAATCAAGGTAAAAATCATGAAGAAATTATAAACTATGATGAAGAGCAAGAAGAAATTTGGCCAAAATATATATTGGACATTGGTACAGGTACAAATGTTCTTAGTATAATGATGGGACAAAGATTTAGAAAATCAATTATAAATTCAATTGATATCGATGATTCTGCAATTGCCCAAGCTAAAATTAATATAGATACAATCTTTAAACAAGGTAAATCAATAACTGATAGAAATTATTTATTCCATACAGCAATTCAAGATTTTAAACCAAATAATTTCATTATTGATATAAATGAAAATAAGAAACATGTTCATGCTATTGATTTAGAAAAGAATGAAATTACAATACCATTGTTATTGAAAGATGGTAAATCATTTACACCATCAATCGATGGATATTATGATCTAATCATTAGTGCACCACCTTATTTTCCAACTGATCCAATCAATGATTTAGTAGTTAGTAATATGCAAGAGAATAGAAGGGTTGCTAGACATACTCATACATTAACAATGGATGATTTAATACAATCAGTAAAACGTTTATTACGTCCTGATATAGGTTTATTCACTACAATCGTATCAGTACCTGATCCTGCTATAGATTTAGAATTGGCTGCTAAAAATCATGGTTTCATTTGTTTGGAAATTGTTGATGTTTCTGATACTCCTCAATCAAAAATTATTAGAAAAATGTATACTTTTAAATTTCCTTCAATAAATAACAATAATAATAATAATAATAATGATACTCAAGAATTGACATTTGCTGAAACAGTTAAAAGGAAATTTTCAATTTATGAAACTTCAATTAAAGAATCAACAATTAGAAATCATAGAAAACATAGTAATCAATATAAATGGATGTTAAATGATTTTTGTAATCATTTCTTAAAGGAGGAATTTTTGTCAAAATAAAAATTTTAAATTTTTATTATATTCAATGACTTTGTAATTTGTTTTTTTTTTTTTTTTTTTTTCCAAAAATGTATATAATTTATTTTTTATTTTTTTATTTTTTATTTTTTTATTTTTTATATTTTAATTTCTCAAAACAGAAGAATGTTTAAAAAAATAAAATATAAAAAACCAAAAAATAAAAAATTGCGCCTTTTTTTTAGTGGAATTGAATTTTTTATTGGAACCAATTTACAAATTTATAAAATACACCACAATAAAAATTTGTTTTATAATTTTTTATTATTTAAATTTTAAAAAAGTAATAAATAAATAATAAAAAAGAAAAAACAAAGAAAGAAAAAAATGTCACAACAATCAACTGTAACATCAACACCAAATAAATCCACACCACCATCAGAGACCAGTTCAACACCACTTGATGAGAATGATATTGGATTGTTAGTATCATTGAATCAAGAGATTTGTAACAATATTCATGTTAAAATTAAAATTGAAGAGAATATAACAATTGGTAGAAGTAAAACATGTAATATAGTAGTACCAGAATTGATAGTGAGTGGTAAACATTGTATAATATCAAGAGCAGATGCAAACAACAATGGTAGTCGGAACTATGGTTTATTAATGATACAAGACCAAAGTACCAATGGAACATTTATAAATGGTAAATTAATAGGTAGAGGTAAAAGTATATTATTGAAAAATGGTGATAAACTTTGTTTAGGTAAATCAACAAAAGAAATTGATATATCATTCCTTTATAAATCTAATAATCAATCATTATCAAATAATTTAAACAGTAATGGTATTGATGCACAATACATTTGGGAAAGAAAAGATATAAAGGATGATATTTTAAAAGATTATGATTTTATGAAAGAGTTAGGATCTGGTAATTTTAGTGTAGTCTATGAAGGTGTAAATAAAAATACTGGTAAAAGAGTTGCAATCAAACATTTAAATCTTTCAAAAATTAATACTCATACTACAAAGTTTAAATCACAATTAAATAGAGAAATTGAAATTTTAAAATTCATAAAACATGAAAATGTTGTTCAAATTTATGATATATTTTATTCAAAAGATCAACAATTATTTTTTATTTTAGAATTGTAATAGTAACAACAATTAATTAATTAATTAATTATAATATAAATATATTATCATTTTACTAATTTGGTATATTTTTTTTTTCATAAAATATATAGAGCAAATGGTGGTGAGTTATATAATAAAATTGGATTTAATGAACCATTATTAAATGAAAATCAATCAAGATTTGTATTTAAACAAATATTGAACGCAGTTTCATATCTACACAGCGAAGGTATTGCTCATAGAGATTTAAAACCAGAGAATATATTGTTTGAGTCATATGGTGACGATTATCTAAAAATTAAAATCACAGATTTCGGTTTGGCAAGATTTATTCATGAAGGCGAATTAGCCAAAACCTTATGTGGCTCACCATTATATGTTGCACCTGAAGTAATTTTATCTATTCATCAAAAAAATAAATATGGCAATAGAAGTAGTCAATCACCTTCAAAAGATTTATCTTCTGTTGGATATGGTAAATCTTGCGACGCTTGGTCATTAGGTGCAATTTTATATATTGTGTATGTATAATTATAATTAAAATAATAATACCATTACTAATTCATAATATTTAAAATCTAATTTCCTTTTTATTTATTTGCTTAAAAATTTAGTTTGAGTGGTACACCACCATTTGATGATGATGATGACGCTGAAATGTCAACACCACAGTTATTTGAAAAGATTGTTTCTGGTAATTATAAATTCCCAGAGAAAACTTGGTCATTAATTTCAAGTAGTGCAGCTGATTTAGTTAAAGGATTATTAACTGTTGATCCTGAAAAAAGATTGACCGTAGAACAAGCTTTGCATCATCCTTGGATAACTGAAATAAATAGTAGCTACAAAAATGATCGTAGTAATAGTAATAGTAGTAATAATAGTAATAATAATATTTTTAAAAAATCACCTTTAAAAACTATAAATAATAATAACAACTGTAAATTATCCTCACCCACTAAAAATTCAAGTAAACTAAAAAGAAATTTATCAAATGAACCATTAACTATTTCAACAAATTATAGTAATATTAATTATACACAAACTAGCTTCACAGGATCATTATTAAATCAATTACAATTAAATGAAGGTGAGCTTTTAAAAAAAAGAAAAACTTTT
Source organism: Dictyostelium firmibasis (assembly GCA_036169595.1). Lineage (NCBI taxonomy): Eukaryota > Evosea > Eumycetozoa > Dictyosteliales > Dictyosteliaceae > Dictyostelium > Dictyostelium firmibasis. The sequence goes on along the minus strand of CM069765.1, from coordinate 461,995 downwards.
TTCTCAAATGATCAAAAAGAAAATAATTTAAATTCTACAAATAACAACAATCCTTTTTTAAAATCATCTCAATAAATTTTTTTTTTTTGTTTTTTTTTTTTATTTTTTAAAAATTTGTTTTATGTTTTTATAATTTATAACTTTTTCTAGATAAAACTGGACTGTTTTTTGGTACTAAATCTTCAACATCAAAAATATTAATTTTACTGGTTGTAATTGTCATTCTATTTTTTAATTGTTCAACTAATTTTGAAGCACCAGGTTTTAAAGCCAATAATTGAACTATTGAATTTGGATTATTTAATATAGGTGTTGGAGCAGTGTATCTAATTTTTTGAGATGGTTTAATTGTATGATCATCATTACCATTACCTAATTGTTGTTGTTGTTTATTGTTATCCTTAAGTTCTGATAAGAAATTATTTTTAGCACTGTTAACTTTAATATCTCTGATTGAAGTGATTGGACCAACACCTCTAATAGTTGGTAATTTTTGACGATAGAGTGGATAGTTTGGAGAGGATTCAGGTTCAGTTGGTATGATTGATCTAGATTGGTAAACTGTATTTTTATAACCTTGAATATCCATTAAAATCATATCTTCTTCTTCTTTAACTGAAAGTGCTTGATAAAATTCATAACGTGAATTTTTACCTAACATTGCCACTCTTTTTGGTACAAGTTCAGCTTTAGTAATTTCTACAAAAGTTTGATCAACTATATAATCTAACATTTGTTTACAATATAAACGAATTCTTTCATTATGTCTATCTTTAATTTTATTCCAAGCTAAACTAATGATATCATCAATAACCAATGATTTTACCATTGGTGTGTCAAGTTCAAGATTTTTACCAACTGGGAAAATCTTTTTAGCCAATTTCATCTTACAAGTTTTATATTTAATACCTAAACCAATACTTGATAATACATCATTATCACCTAATACCTCACCTTCTGGACCTATTAGATGATAGTAATGATGATTTGGTATTTTCAATTTATCACATAAGCCTTTCATTATTCTTTTCAATGGTTGATAAGCATCGACTTTGATAGCTTTCTTTTGCATTCCTTTAAATTCTGGTATATCTGGCATTAAAAATTCAACTACGAAATTACCAGTGCTCTCTGGTGATTCTAATGCGATTAAACGAAGTTGCCAACTTGTAAATAATGTACCCAAACCATAATCACCTAATGATTTATTATCGAAAAGAGTACGACCTTTTAAAGTACGTAGAAGGAATTTCGATGGTTCTAATTTAGCCTTCTCACAAATGAGACAGATAATCTTGTAAACTGTAGTTTTACTATCCAATTTATAAGATTTTCTATAGATTCCTTTAAACTCTGGTATTGCAGGTAAAAGGAACTCAACTACACATTTAGATTGATCAGCTGGTATTAAAATGTGATGGAATTTCTTTACAACTTCCAATAAATCTACTGTACCCTCCCAAACATCTAATTCAGTGAAACCATTTTGTGCCAATGATTCAAATACTGGTCTTGATTCTGGTAATTTACCAAAGTTAGAACCACCTGCACCTGGACCATTTGTCTCTAATAGTGGGAATTTTCTCGATTGTAATGATGCTAATGATTTATTTGTTAACTTTGCTATAGCTCTACCTCTTTCCAATGATCTAACCAATAGATCAATAATTTTTGGTCTTGGCACTAAAAAGAATGAAAGTTTATGACTTTCACCATCTAATATAGAGAATAAACCCTTGTTAATAACATCAATTGATATCTCTTTTAATCTTGAATGTGGTAAAATATGTTGAATATTATAAACTCTTGTATCAAAAAAGAAAACATTTTGTGATGTTATTAAAATATAAACTGGTGTTAATGTTACAATATTTGTTGTTGTTGATGTCTGATTTAATAAATGTTGTGAAGAGGTTGAAGAAGATTGTGAAATTAAATTTGTAGTTGATTTTTTAAGTTTTCCATTATTTATCAAACTATTATTACTTGTACTATTTGATTGTGTTATTGAATTTGATTGTGATAAATTAGTTGATGATGATGAATTTTTTACAGATACTAAGTTACCACTAACTTTTAATACTAAAAAACAATCCCAAATCTCTTCCTTTTTAAAATGTTTTGTTTTTTGAAGTTTTGTCGATAAATGATGAGTTATACTAAAATCTTGTTTCTTCATTTGTGATAAAGGATTACCTTCAACTCTTTCTATCATTTGATTCGTATCTAAAAGTGATGGATGAATTGGTAAAAGTTGTGATTTAGATTGTGATGTTGAATTTGAAATTGAATTGCTTTTATTATTATTGTTGTTGTTTGTTAATGAAAATGGTGTTGGTGAGGTTGAATGAATTGAATTTGTTGTTTGTGATGATAACATAACTGGTGAAGTTGAAGATGATGATGATCCAACAGATGATAATGGTATTGATTTTGTTACAGGTGATGATGCACTACCACTACTTGAATCTGTTGTTGTTGTTGTTGTTGTTGTTGGTATTGTTGATGATTTTGGTGTTGTTGGTGGTGTTAATACATTATTATTATTACTATTACTATTACTATTATTTGAATCATTATCTTCAGTATTAGTTTCAGTACCTAAAATTGGAATTTCTAAATCTGGAAATACTTGTAAATAATTTGAAATTAAAAATGATACACTTTCGTTTGAATATTTTGCTTCAGTGAATATATTTGGTGAATCAGATTTCGATTTGAAAATGTTTGGGCCAAAAACAATACCCATATTATTAGCATCCATTTTATTTAATTGTGAATGTCTAACGATTATAACGGCTGTTCTAATTAATCTTTTAATGATTTTTAAACTCTCTGAATTAATTTTTACCATTAAATTATTAATAGCTGTCAATGTAACTGCTCCACCATCACCAAGTTGATTAATAAAATTTGTAAACATTTCATATGGAATTAATGGTTCAATTTGTTCTCTAATATACAATTTTAATGCTCCTGCAACATTATGTTCATTTATTGGGAATTCAATATTATCTTTATTGATTTTAAAATAAATGAAAAAAAAAAAAAAAAAAAAAAAAAATCAGCATTTTATTTAAAAAAATTTAAAATATATAGATACATTATAACATACCAGAAGTGAAAGTTTGCCAAAATAATCTAATTTGTTGATTTGAACCACTAACTCTAAAAATACCCTCTTGTTCTAAAGCATATTTTTCAATATGACTACATAATATATCTACCAAACTATATCTCAATGGTATTGATTTATATTCAGATTTTAATATTTTGTTCATTTCCAAATCATCTTTTGTTGGTCTACTCTTTAAAAATTTATTTAATAAATTTGCAATTGAACTTTTAGTTGGAATTCTTTTTTATTTTTTAAACAAAATAAACTTAAAGTTAGAAATGATTTTTACTATTATACATGTATCTATGTATCTATATATAATTTTAAACATACCCTCCATAATCATCGTCATTAAGGTTTGCTTCGCTATTCCATTTTCTGATTGTGAAATTTGACATCATATTTCTACCTCTTGGTGTATGATTTTGATGCTCTGTTTGTTGTTTAATATATTCATTTGTAAAATCAACACTTTTTCTGTGGTCCATGGTTTGGTTATTTTTTTGACCCTCTTTATTTAATTTTTGACCCTTTTTATTTTTTATTTTTTATTTTTTTGGTTTTTGAAAAAATAATCAGTTGAAAAAAAAAAAAAAAAAAAAAAAGTATGATATCAATATTTAATAATACAATTAGTTGGTTAATTTAAAAATAAAATAAAAAATATCTTAATATTTTTATTTTTTTATAATAATAAAAATTGATTGGTTTTTATTTTTTCTGACAATTACAATGAAAAAAAAAAAAAAAAAAAAAAATTAAAAAAAATTATTTGAAAATAAAAAAAAAATTAAAAAAAAAATTAAAAAAAAAAAAAAAAATTAAAAAAAAAAAATTAAAAATATCATGTTGGGATAAATGGGTCTCTTGTATATTTAATTTTTTTTTTTTTTTTAATTTTGCTTCTTTTTCCTAAAATAATTAATAAATAATATTAATAAAATTATTATTATTTATTTATTTATTTATTTATTTATTTATTTATTTATTTATTTATTTATTTATTTATTTATTTATTTATTTATTTATTTATTTATTTATTTATTTATTTATTTATTTATTTATTTATTTATTTATAAATTTATAAATTTATTACTTTTCTTTAATTGAAATCTTTTCTAAAATTTTTTCACCAAAATCAACCAAAACATCTAAATTTTCTGAATCTTCTTTTGAAAGGAATTTATCATCAAGAGGGGATTTACATAAGGTTTAGTCTTATTTTTAAATGGTCCAATTCCATAATTTTTCTATTAATCGATAAAACTAAACATAATTTTAAAAACTATGATTTGAACATCCTTTTAGATGAGGGTTAAAAAAAATAATAATAATAATAAAAAAACGAACAAATAAAATTAGTAAAAAGATGATCATGAAAATTCTTATATAAAAATAATGACAAATAAAATTTATGATATTTATTAAATTTTAAATGTGAGAGGAAAATTTTAAATTTTTTTCAAAGTCAAGTGAAGCCTTTGGTTTGATTTTGTGAGTAATTTATCTCCATTTACTTGGGTTTGAAACCAAATAGTTAGTTAATACGTCGTATTCAACTGGATCCCAGACCGCATCTTGATAACGAAGAGTGAAAGGATCATCACGATTTATTGGTACAAACATTACAGAGGCATCAAGGCTTGGAATGTGTCTTAAATTGACACCTGGGTTGTGAGTATTAATGTTATCCATATTTCCTTTATGAAATGGAGAAAAAATATAAGCATAAACAAGAACATTTTGATAAACTATATATGTTCCCTCTGTGAGTGTTTGTTTCCATGTTTGAGTTGTCTCTGATGTGACAGTTTCTTCATACTCAAAACCAGTTGAAACTTCTAGAGATGCTTCACAACCAAAGAAACCTGCGGATGCTGATGCTTTAACCTGTGTACTTGTGGCGAATCTAGTTGTAAAACCTTTTTTCTTTTCTAAAATTGTCTCTACTGTACCGACAACTGGATATGATTTAATATATCTCATAAATCCTGCACATGGTACCACAGTACACTTGAATTCTAATGGAAATGGCACTGAAAGTAATTTGTATAGAAAAATCACTGAACTGTTCACAAGTTTTGATGTGGGCATTTTGATAAAAACTAATGGATCTGGTGGATTTTTCATCTTGATATGACGATCAATGGCAAAGTTTGTAGTTGCAGTTTGTGCACTTCCCAAATTAAAACTTCCAGCTGGACCATTGAAAGATGAAACAGAAAATGAGGATTCTCCAGCATTACTTAAAACAACATAACCAGGACCACTGGAAATTTCTTTATAGCCTTCTTTCTTTAACTTTTCTTCATTCTCTTTTTCATTTTTTAATAATTCTTCTTTTATTTTAATTTCACTATCCATTTTAAAATAAAAACTCTTTTTTATTTTTTTTTTTTTTGAAAATTAATTAAATGGCTAACTAAAAAAAATTTATTAAATAGCTGACTAAAAAAAAAAATTTTTTTTTTTTATAAATTAAAAAATAAATTTTTTTATTTTTTATTAATAAAAACCAGTCTCCCCAAATGATTTACTTGAGATTTTGTAAATTAGGAATAATTTTACAAATGGGGAAGATAAAAATTTTAAACAGTTTGTTAACAATTTTTTTTGCCCGACATCTGTAAAAAAAATTTTCAATATCACCCAATAAAGATTTCTAATAAAAAAAACTTAAAATTCTTGATTGGGGCAATATTATATTAATAAAAATAAAAAAAAGACAAAAAATAATAAAATAATATGGCCTAATTACTTTTTTTTTTGTAAATTGTTTATATTTCTCTGAATTATTTATTTTTTTGGAAAAAAAAAAAAAAAAACTAAAGAACATTCAATTACTGGCTTTTTTTTTTTTTTTTTTATTCAATAATTAGCTATTGTTTGAAAAAAAAAAATATGATGCACGCATTTATAACTCTCATTTTATTGTGACAAGTAAATGAAGAATGGAAAATATTTTTTATTACAAAATATGAATTGATTTTTTTTTTTTTTGGTTTTTTTCTTTTTATATATATATATATATATGTAATCTTTACATATTATTTTTACAAATATAAACTTTCTGTATTAAACTTTTTCTTTTGTTTTTTTAAAATCGGTATACTGATTTTAGCGGTGTGAATTTCAAAGATCTTTCTCTTGGTCTTAATATCTGGGAGTGGGAATTCGATTTTACGATCGATACGACCGGACGAATAAGATTTTGATCTAAAGTTTCAATACGATTTGTGGCCACCATGATAACTTTGACGTCGGTTCTAGCGTTGAAGCCATCCAATTGATTCAAGAGCTCCAACATAGTTCTTAGAATCTCACGTTCACCAGATTGAGAGTCATAACGTTTGGTACTGACGACATCAATTTCGTCAATGAAAACGATAGATGGTGCACATTCATCAGCAACCAGTTTTGGGCCATCACCCAAATACTTTTGAATCAACTCTGAGCCGACAACACGTAAAAATGTAGCAGAGGTTTGATTGGCTTTAGAAGTACAAGTTCAAGAGATTAAAGAGACAATTGAACTACCTTTAACTCATCCAGAACTCTACGAGGAGATTGGTATCGAACCACCAAAAGGTGTCATTCTCTATGGCGAACCAGATACCGGTAAAACTTTGTTGGCCAAAGCCGTACCACCAATATCACTGTAGGATTCGGTTGGCGCTTTTTCAACTTCATAACCTTTACCATTTACCATTAGGTCAACTTCACCATCGATTACACGAATCACAGAGTCTTGTTATTTAATAAAACAGTTGCACCCAAGTAAAGTTGATTTATCTACAAATGACATGAAACGAATATAATGCTCTGGACCTTTTGGATATGCACAAAAAAAAAAAAAAATTATTATGATGAAAAAAATATACAAAAAAAAAAAAAAAATTATTATATGAAAAAAATATACAAAAAAAAAAAAAAATTATTATGATGAAAAAAATATACAAAAAAAAAAAATTAAATTAAATTCATTATAGTTTGGCCAAGAAGTTAAAAAAAAAAAAAAAAAAAAAAATTAAATTAAATTGTGAAATTAAAAAAAAAAATAAAAATTAAAAAATTTAAAAAAAAAATTTTGAAACAATTTTTTCTCTTTTTTTTTAATTTTTTTTTTTTTTTTATTCATACTATCCATTGGTCATGTAACAAATTAATGATTCGAATTGTAATGAAAGCTATTACTGAATGGAAAGAAGAGCAAGTTATAAATAAGAAACAATCCTTCCTTTTCTTATATGGAATTACAATTGGTAATTTCAAATAAGCTAATGATACATAGGCAACCAAAATTTCTGTTACAATCGAGAAAGCTATTTTATTTATTTATTTATTTTATATTTAGTTTAATTTATCAATTGTTTTTAATAAGCAAGAATGTTGAATTAAAGGGTAATCAGATTTAAGGGTTTTACAATTATTATTTGCATAATCCATAAAGGTTGACCAAGTATCTTCTGAAATTGGAGGTTTCATTTCTTTGTATTTTTCAGAGATTGAAAAATCTTCAATTGGTTTTGGTGTTGGTGTTACTTTTTTATTATTAATGTTTGATTGATTTAATAAATCTAAAATTTGATTTGCTTCTTCAGTTGTAAATTCAAGAGTTGTAAATAAATCATAAATTTCATCATTATTATTATCACCAAACCAATTATTATTAATAGTTGTTGTTTTTTCAAAACCTGTATTATCTTGATTGACTAGTTTTGAATTTAATTGAATTAAATAATTAATTGGATCGATTTTAAATTCTTTTTTAAATTCTTTTACCAATGATAAATAATAAACTAAAACATCAGATGAAAATTTTAAAATAGTTGAATTATTATTAATATCATTATTTCTATTATTATTAGAGTTTGATGATGATGATGATGATGATGACTCTTCAATTATTTGATTTAAGAAATCATATGCCAATTTATTTTTATCATTCAAATGTAATAGATACATTAATTCATTGATAAAAATATTAATTTGTGAGTAGTTGATACCATAGAACTCAAAGTAATCTTTGTAGATTTCTTGATAGTATTTAGTATTCAAAGTTTCTAATGTTAGAGAATCTGATGATAGTGGAGTGAACTCTGGATGATTAACTATATTTACAAATTGAATTAAATTAGTATTGCTTCTATAAATTTTAAGAGTTGATTTTGGGCTAATAATTGAATGAGCTTTCTTTTGTTGATTGGTTTCCATTAATAATCTAATTTGAAAATCTTTTAATGATGATAAAAATTCATTTGGAGCAACATTTTGAAAATAATGATCCAAAAGATCAAGTAATATAGTTATGAATTCATTAGATTTAGTAGTGGTATCAATGGATTCTAAAAAATTATTAAACCATTTTTCTTGTAGAGTTTGATCTAATAACTCAACATAATTACTTAATATGAGAATAAAGGTTTTAATTGCATAGTCAGGTTGATCATTGATTAATGCGGTCTCCATCATTAATGAATAAATTCTTGAAAATTGTGGATATGATCTAACTATCTCTTCACTTTTAAATATTGAAAGTAATTCATTGATGTCTTTACTCTTTTCTTTGATATCGAATCTAAAGAAAAATTGAACCAAATATTCGGGAACAGCAAAAGATGCTTCATGAGAACGTTTTTTAAATTCCATTGCACAAAATAAACTCATCCTAAAATGTTCTGGAATCAATCCTTTTTTTAGATAATTTTCTAATGTATAATCCAAGGAAGCTTTATTGGTTTTAGATAATTGTTGACTAACATATTTAGATGGTAATAATTGATTAAGAAAAAATGAGGATTGTTTGCCAATAGTTTTTGTATTGATTTTTTCAATCAAATAAAGAGGTTTTTTTATACCGTAACAATCGTAATAATCCAATAAGTCTGGTTGAGTTTTAAGATATCTAATTGACTTCAAAGCACTCCAATAGTTTATCATTTTATAATGAACGGATTTTTTACCTTTTTTACCTAATTGTTTTAAATGATAGATTATAAACCAAGTGTATGTGGAAACTGTTGGTGCAATTTCATATTGATAGTTTATATCTCTAAACCATTGCAATGCCAATTCATACATATCCAATTTCAAAAATGATAATACTATATGTGATAAAATCTGTTTCTTTGTATTTTGATCTAATGTCTTTATCATTTCTTTTAGTTTACTTAAAATCATTTCATAACCTTCACTACTTTGTAATGTGTTATTCAATTTGAAAATATTATTATTGTCTAAATATTTTGAATTCATATCTCCTTCCATAATAGAATACTTAGTAAATTCATTATAAATATCTTTTGATTCTTTGTCATAATCTTCCTTAAATTCTTCTTCTAACTCTTCTTCTGACCCTTCTTCTGATTCCTCTTTAAGCTCTTTTTTTTTTTGTTGTTCTTGTTGTTGTTGTTGTTGTTGTTGTTGTTGTTGTTGTATTTGTTTTTTAAAATTTACTAAATCTTCATCATAGATCTCTCTATATCTAATTGCTTTACAATGATTATAAACTATTGAAACTGCAACCTCGTGCAATGCAATATTTGAGTTTTTTAATAATTTAAATGGTATTTTCACAGCATGATCTAAAGCCATAATATTATTTGTTTTAATTGAATATTCATAGATTCTTTGGAAAACTTCTGCCTTTGGTAAAAATTTTGGATTTTTAACAACATCTTGAAAAATTTTCATCACCATTGCAATATCATTTTTTTTAACTGCATAATGGAAAACAAAAATAAATAATTTATTAAATACATCTTTTTTCACTGATCGAAAAACATTATAAAGAAATAGAATGAATTGACTACTTGTTGTTGGATTTAAAACTAATCTATTTAAAATAATCAAACAGTCACTATCATCCATTGAATTATCTATAAATTTAGTAAATTCTTCATTTGTTAATACTTTTGAAATTGGATCTAAGAATAATTCAAATCTATCTCTATTAACTAACCTTGGGAAGGTTTTTAAGAATTCTTCAATTACAAAAACTGATTCTTTGATTTTATTCTCTCTTATTAATTTTGAAATGATATCGATTAATACTCCATAAGATTCTAAATTATTTGGTTTTAAAAATTTATGTAAATCCATTATTGGAGAAAATAATAAATTAGATAATGCTTTTCTTATCAATGATATAATTTCTAACTGATCAACTTTTTCACCATTTTTTAACTTTTTCTTATTTCTTTCAATTTCAAAATTAAAATATTTTAATCTATCTTCTGGTGATTTACCACATCTTTCTAAATTTGATTCAATAGCTGTTTGTATCTCTACAATTTTTAATTGACTAAAAAATAAATGAATAAATAAAAACAATATAATAATAAAGTTAATAAAAAAAAAAAAAATAAAAAACTCCAAATGTGAGAAGGAGAGAGTTAAAAAAAAAAAAAAAATAACATACTCATTAAGGTTTAATTTTGTTTTAGATGTTGAAAAATTATTAGTAAATTGAATTCTTGAATTTATTGAAGGAATGATATTATTTTGTAAAATGAATCCTTTAGCTAATTTTTTTGATACTAATCTTATCATTATTTAATATAAAGTGCATTTGAAATTGAAAAAAAAAAAAAAAAAAAAAATTAAAAAATTAAAAAATTGTTCGCGGACAGAATATATTAAAAAAAAAAAATAAAAATAAAAATAAAAAAAATAAAAATAAAAAAAATTGAAATAAAAAAAAAAAACTTGTCATCTTATCCAATTTTTGATAGATAAACAACTTGAGAATTTAATATCATAGGATATACTTGCAAACTATTATTAATAAACTTCTCAATTTTTTAAGAACATTTAAAACAATACCATTTTTTAGAAAAAATAGTAATTATTAAATTTCTCAATTATTTAAGAAAACTTAAACTAAATTGAGAATCCATAAATTTCTTAATGTTTTTTTTTTTTTTTTTTTTTTTTTTTTTTTTTGTTTATTTTGCCAATTTTATTATTTTCCACCCAAAAAAATCTGAAACTTGTATGTTCTAACATTTATTTTATATTATTTTATTTTATTTTATTTATAATTATATTTTTTTAATGCTATTTATTTATAATTTTTTCTTATTTTAAAAATTAACAAAAATATTTTTTTCCTTCAGAATTTTTTTTTTAATTTTATGGAATATCATTCTACCCAAAAAATCTCAGTCGAAAAAGTTTTTTTTCTCAATAAAAATATCTTTTTTGAAAACACTTAATTTTTCAATTTTTTTTTTTTGTTTTTTTTTTTTTTGTTTTTTGTTTTTTTTTTTTTTGTTTTTTTTTTTTATTTTTTCTTTTTTTTTTAATTTACTCACGAGTGATAAAAATAATAATAATAATAAAAAAAAAAAACACACACACACACACACACATTACATTAGATGTATAAAAATAATATCACATTTAAGGAACAAAAGAATAAAAACATTAAACAGTTAAAAAATAAAAATATTTATAATAAAACAAAAATAGCTATAATAGTAATAATATTCTAAATATATATATAAAAATTAAAAACACAAATCAAATAATATTTAAAAAAAATTAAAAATTTTAAATAATTGGAAAAAAAAAGAAAAAAAAATTAAAATAATATCTATTTGTTTAAAAAAGGAAAAAAAAAAAAAAAAAAGAAGATGGCATATAAATTATTAAAAGTAATAACAATTATTTTTATAATTTTTAATTTCATTAATATTATTATATCATCAATTACAGTTGATTTTGATTGTATGAATATAAATGATGTGGAAATTAGTTCTTCCTCAAATAATGATAGTAATTCCGAATCTGAAATTATATTAAATTTAAAAAATAAAGAATGTAAAGACTACCATATCCAAAAATTAATAAATAATTACTATAGTCAAAATAGTAATACTTTTACAATAAATGGTAATGAAACTTTTGGTGGTACAATAATTATTCAAACTAAAAAACAACCATTTTTAAATATAATAAATAATTCAACTACCACTCACATGGACACTCCATTATTTTCATTTAATATAACCATAAACAAAATTCATTTTAATAATTGGATAACACCAATCCTAAATATGGAAACTACAAATAATAATATAAATTTTATAAATACCAATTTTAAAAATCATTCAAATGAAATTATAATATCATACCCACTAAATAATAATAATAATAATAATAATAATAATAATAATAATAATAATAATAATAATAATAATAATAATAATAATAATAATAATAATAATAATAATAATAATAATAATAATAATAATAATAATAATAATAATAATAATAATAATAATAATAATAATAATAATAATAACAAAACATTAAATACAATTAATTTAAATAACTGTACATTTGAAAATATCAATTATTTAACTGAATTAAATAATATAATGATGCCAATAAAGTTAAAACAAACATATATTTCAGTGATAAGAAGTACATTTATAAACCTATCAATGAATAATACATTTTTCCATTTAAATCAATCATCATTAACCATTTCAAACTGTTCAACCGATAATATAAACACCAATAATTTTTCATTCATTACATTAATCAACACACCTACTATAATAAACAATTATAATCATTCTAATAGTAATGGTAGTTTTATTAACCATACAAATGTTGATATCAATAATGAAATGTTAATTGAATTTAGTAATTTTAACAATAACTTTATAATACCACAACAACAACAACAACCCAATATTAATGTTAATGATAATAATATTAATGGTTTTATTATAATGGATTGTGAGAATCAAACTCATAAAGACAATGTTTTATTCTACTATAATCAATTCATTGACATAAAATCATTAAAAAATAATTCTAACTATTCAATAATAAATGTTAAAAATATAAATATAATTTTAAATAACAACAATATTACAAATAATAACTATAATAACGGTAGAATAATTTCAAATTCAAGTTTAAATAATCAAAATTTAATACACATTGTTAATAGTAATTTAACATTAATAAATAGTAAAATTCAATCAGATAATCCAATAAGTGGTGAATCATCTTCAATCTATATTGATTCACCTTCAAATGATAAAATCGGTTGCGATAAATCCAATGATACCAATAGTGATAGTAGTAGTAGTAGTAGTAGTGATAATGATAATTCCAATCATAAGAATAATAAAAATTCTAAATTAGAATGGTGTTATGATTGTGATAGTTGTGTATTCTCTATATCAACTGATAATAATGTAACCTTAACAAATAGTGATATTTGTCCTGACCCTGATGCCCCAAATAATAATAATAGTAGAGAAATTAATAAAAAGAACTATAAAAATACTATATTGGTTGTAACCATAAGTGCAATAGGTATCATTTGTATTGCTTTATTATTAACAGTTGTGGTTTTAAAGAGAAGAAATAAAAAATCATCATTTGACTATTTGTTAATTAATCAATACTATTTAGATGATGAAGAAGAAAAAAGAGATTTACTATTGAATAGAAATAATATTAATGGTGGTAATAACAATAATAATTATTTTGATAATAATTCAATTAATAATTAATTGTTCAATAATCTCAAATAATGTTTAATATATTTTCTTTTTTTTTTTTTTTTTTTTTATTTATTTAAAAGATTATAATAAAAATACAAAATATAAAAAAAGAAATAATAAATAATAGTAATAATAATAATGAAAAAAGGAAATTAATAAATTAACTAATAAAAAAAAAACATGTAATATTACAGTGGTTTTTCATATGAAATAATTAAAATACCTATTATGATAACCTATATTTTAGATTATTATAATAAATATCTTTTTTTTTTATTTTATTGTTAAATTTTTTTTTTTTCGTACGTAAATGTTTTTTAATATGTATGTGAATGTGTGAATGGGGTTGTGTGCGTGTGTGTATGTGTGTGTTTTGTGAGTCGTACGCATAATTATATTTTTCATAATAATTTGTAAACGAAATAAACTATCGAATAAATATCATTTTATTTAATTTTTCAAATAAAAAACAATATTAACTCTCCGTTGGTGATTTTCCCATGATTGTGTCTCAAATCTTTTAAAAAAACTAATAAATAAATAAATAATAAAAAAGATAATAAAAAGTATTTGTGTGGTTGATAAAAAAAGTAAAAAAAAGAAAAAAGAAAAATTCTCTCATTTTTTTATTATTATAATAAATCATTTTATAATAATTATATTTTTTTATTGTTTTTTCAAATAATATATTTTTTTTTGCCCTAAATAATTAAAAAAAAAAAAATAATATAATATGAAAAACAATAAATTAAAAAAAAAATAGAGTATAAATAATTTTTTTTATTTTTTTTTTTTTTTTTAATTAAAATTTTGAAATAAAATTAAATAATTAATTAAAAAAAAAAAAATCTTAAGGATATTTGACTCAACTTAAATAAGTAAAAACACCACACAAACGCTTAATAAAGATTTGTTTTAACAAAAATCTTATTTAAAAAAAATTAAAAAAAAATAAATTAAAATTAAAAAAAAGTTTTTATCTGTTTTTTAATTTAGGTTAAAAAAAATAAAAAATAAAAAAAATAAAAAAATAAAAATTTTTTAATTTAAAAAAAAAAAAAAAACATTATTTTTTTTTTAAAAAAAAAATCACTAAAATAACTCTTTTACCAAATACATATATATTTATATATATAATCTAAATAAACTATATTTACATAAAATATATTTGTTTAGATAATTGAAAAAAAAAAAAATTATAAGAAATCATATAAAAAAAAAAAGTAAAAACACTTTCACACACCCACAAAAAAAAAAAAAAAAAAAAAAAGCATAGTTCCAAAATAATAAGTACATTTTAGCAAAAAAAAAAAACAGTATACTCAATTTAATCATATAAAACTATACATATATAATACAAACATACAAAATGAATAGAGCAAATTTTGGTTTAATCAAATTAGTTACATATATACCAAACATTGGTGAACAAACTAAAAGGTTAGGTGCATTATTAGAGAATAGTATTATAGATTTATGTTCAGCTGATAAAAGCATACCAAATGATATGCGTTCATTTTTATCTTCAACCTCAACTGATAAATGGTCAAAAGTTATAAGTGTATGAATTATAAAATTATTAATTCCTTTTTTCTTTTTTTTTTTTTTTTTTTTTTTTTTATTAACTTTATTTTATTTTTTTTATATTTTTTTTGTATAAAATTATTTTATATTTCTATTTTAGGTAATTAATAATATCAATAATAGAAGAATACCAATTGAAAATTGTAAAATCAAAGCACCAATTGAACCAGGTA
Organism: Dictyostelium firmibasis; assembly: GCA_036169595.1. Lineage (NCBI taxonomy): Eukaryota > Evosea > Eumycetozoa > Dictyosteliales > Dictyosteliaceae > Dictyostelium > Dictyostelium firmibasis. The sequence continues at coordinate 446,591 of CM069765.1, read as the reverse complement.
AAATTATTTGTATCGGTTTAAATTATAAAGAACATGCAATCGAAGCAAAAATGGCAATTCCAAAGGAACCAATTGTTTTCTCAAAGTTTGACAATGCAATTTGTGGTCCAAACGATTCAATTATCAAACCTATTGAAAGTGATGAAGTTGATTATGAAGTTGAATTGGTTGTTGTAATTGGTAAACAAGCTAAAAACGTATCAGAATCCGATGCATTAAAATATGTTGCTGGTTATACAGTTGGTAATGACATATCCGCTAGGGATTGGCAATTACGTAAGAATAATTCACAATGGTTACTCGGTAAAACTTTTGACACATTCGCTCCAATTGGTCCATCGATTGTAATCAACCCAGATGTTGCCGCATTAACTGATGACACCTTTTTCGATCCAAATAACCTTTCAATCAAGTGTACTCTCAACGGGCAAGTAGTTCAAAACTCAACAACCAAAGAATTCATTTTCAATATTCAAACTGTTGTCTCTTATCTTTCAAATCTATTCACTTTAAATCCTGGTGATATCATTTTTACTGGCACACCATCTGGTGTTGGTTTCATTAGAAAACCCGATCCAATCTTTTTAAAGAGTGGTGATGTAATTAAATGTGAAATTGAAGAATTAGGTACTTTAGTTAATAATGTAAAATAAAATAAATAAATTATAATATAAAATAAAAAATTTTAACAATAAGTTTTAAAAAAAGTATTAAATCACAAAATTTTATTATTGAATTTGTCAAAATAAAACCAAAATAAAAAATTTTAAAAGAAAAAAACAAAATAAATTAATAATACGAAAAAGAAAATAATTATTTATTTAATTGTTTATTTCTTAGCTGGGGTGAGACCTAACATTTGTTTAATACCATCATAAATGAAGAATTGACCAGCTAAAAAAAAAAAAAAAAAGAAAAAGTGAAAAAAATTTAAAAAATGTAAGTAAAGATATTTTTATGTGGAAATATCCTATATATATATATATATATATATGAAATACATACCGGTAAGAGTACCAACCATGAAACATCTGGTTGGGAGACCTAAGAATAAACCACGAACACCTAAACGTTTAACGATGTTACCGATTGCTTTAACAACACCACCATCAGTCTTTTCTTGATTGATCTTTGATAAAATGGTATCAGCTGGTTGAGAGACAATAGCAGCGACAATACCAGCAACAATACCTGAACCTAATGAAACAGAGAGTTTTTGACCATCAGTTAAGGATTCCTTTGGTGTACCACTTGCGGCTAAACCTTTGTAAACGTTTTCAGCAGTAAATTCGAAGACGGCGAACTATAAAAATTTATTATTTTTATTAATATTTATATTTAAACTATCATATATTTTAAAAAGAACATTTAAAACTTACTTTGGCCATAGTGTATGGGACTGTTGATTACAAAATATTAAATTTAATCGAAATTGATAATAAAATAGAATTGTTAGTATGATACCTACATTTAAATATTAAATCAAACAAAAAAAAAACGTACCTTGCTATAATTACACACAAATAAAAAAACAAAAAAAAAAGATTAGTATATGTTTAATATCTTTTTTTTATAAATAAATAAAGTATCGACTTACTTTTAATAAAATTGGTGGGAGACCTTTATAGAAACCAATGATACCTTCTTGTTTGAAGATTTTACCGAAAGCTTCAACTGGTGATTTGGCAAAGGTTGGTTCAGCGACTAAACGAATACGGACGGCTTCATTTGGACATAAAGCAATATCGGCAATAACTTCAGCAGTTGCTGAGGCAGCTAACCAAATTGGTACTCTGAATTGATCAGCTTTTTCACCAACGATGTCACCATAGGTCTTCTTGAAGACTTCATAGAAACCGAATTTTAAGAAACCTTGTAAGGCATAACCAACAGCAGTTGGACCTAAACCTTGTAATAAACCACTTGGACCTTGTTCCTTAATGACAGTGCTGAAACCGTTCATCATACCAGTGTATTTACCTTTTTATTGTATTATATTGATAATATTAATAACTCAACTAAGTAATTATGTTGAATATACACTATTGTATATTATATAGCTAAAATGATCCTATGATTCAAACAATAGTCATTATAATATATGTATATTTACCTGGGTTGGTTTGGAGAAGGGTTTTAACGACATCAAGTGGGACGACAAGACTGTGAGTAATTGAACAACTCTAATTATAATTTTACATTTAAATATTAATATTAATTATATAATTCAATGAAAATAAATAATAATAATAATTTTTTTTTTTTTTTTTTTTTTTTTATAATTTAATTTATTATATTATATGAAATAAAATTTTAAAAAAAAATTTATTAAAAAAAAAAAAAAAAAAAAAAAAAACGATCATGATGTGTGTGGTATAAGATTTTTTTTTTTTTTTTTTTTATTATTTTTTAATTTATATTTTTAATATTATTAATGTTAATTTAATTAAAAACATACCAAAGCACCACCGAAACCATATTTCAAAAATAATGAAGGAGTTAAATCACCGGCCATTTTTATTTAATTTATGTATATATTTGATTATGTAATAGAACACAAAACAAAAAAAAAAAAAAAAAAAAAAAAAAAAAAAAAAAAAAAAAAAATTTTGGGCTGGTGAAAAAATAAAAATTTTTTTTTTTTTATTTTTTATTATGGTGCGATTATGAAAAAAAAACGAAGACAGATAATCTTACGGAGTTCATATTCACCACCCCATTTTTTATTATTGTATCTTTTTTTTTTTTTTTTTTTTTTTTTTTTTATATTTAATTAAATTTTTTTTACACAAAACAATTACGTCTTTAATTTTTTAATCTTAATCGATGATTTAATTTAAAATTTTATAATGATTTTTTTTTATATTAAATTCATATTTTCACATGGTTGTGGATTGTTGGGAAAAAAAAAAAGAAAAAGTAAATTAAACTATAAAAAAGAAAATAAAAAAAAAAAAAAAAAAAAATTTAAAAAAAAAAGTATATTTTAAATTATTGAAAAAAAGATAAAGAAAAAATATGCATAAAATTTTTTTTTTTTTTTTTTTGTAAAGTGAAAACCAAGCCTTTTTACTTTTTTTATTATTATTTTAAAATTAATTTAAAAAGTTGAATATCTATCTATCAATTCATATTATACCTGAAGTAAATATTTAAAATTGAACAAGTTATTCTCGAAAAAAAAAGAAAATACCCAAGAATTGTTTTTTTTTTTGTTTTTTTTGTTTTTTTTTTTTTTTTTTGGACTGAAGAAATATATCTAATATCGATAATGGTTTGAACAGTTTGAAAGAAAGGGGGGGAGATGGAGGGGGAGATGGAGTTGATGGAATAATTCGAAGTTTATGTTTTTTTTTTTTTTTTTTTTTGATTGTTGTTATTTTTGTTATATTGATGTTGTTTGAATCTATTTTATTATTACAGTGTTTATTATTATTATTATTATTATTATTATTATTATTATTATTATTATTATTTTTTTTTTTAAAAAAAAAAAATTAGGTGTTTATTATTTTTTTTTTTTTTTAATATTATTTTCTATTCTATTCGTTTTTATTTTTTAATTTCCTTTTTCAAAAAATAATTGTTATTATACTATATGTAAAATACTTTAATTATGAATTGATAGAAAATAAAAAAAAAATAAAAATTTAAATGAATGAGAAATTTTTAAATATAAAAAGAAAAAAAAAAAAAAGAAAAAGATTGAAGAGGAATATTAATTAACCTTCCTCTTCAACATCTCTTCTTTTAATTATACTTTTGATTGGATTCCCAATCTAAGTCATCTCTAAACACTTTAATTGATTTTGCGAAATCCCAGTCATTGTTAACCAAATAAGATCTAGCCTCTTCCTTTGAGATGTTTTCAGATACAGCAAACAATTGAATGAGCTTTCTCTTTCTTTCATCCTCAGAGTTGGCTGGTTGTTGAACTTGTTGTGGTTGGTAATTGACAACACCCGATGATGGCACCAATAATGTTTGATGACTAATACAATTGTTACCTTGAATTAAATTAATTCTTTTAATAACATCAATAGTAGTATTATATTTAATTGCAATACCAGCTAATGTATCAGTTGTTAAAACTTTATGTTGAATCCATTGGACATCATTTGTTGGTTGTTGTTGATATTGTTGTTGCTGAGCAACTTGTAATTGTAATTGTTGTTGTTGTTGAATGAAACCAGTATTATTATTGAATAAAATATTTGGATCTACTGTTCTATCAATTGGAATATTATATTGTGGTTGGAATGGTTGTGGTTGATATGAATAGAAATTATAAGTATTATTTACAACTGATGGTTGTTGTTGTGATAAAATGGATTGTTGTTGGAATGATTGTGATAATTGTTGTTGTTGTTGTTGTTGTTCTATCATCATACCAAAACTATTATTATTGTTGTTATTGTTGTTGTTGTTATTATAGTATGGTGGTGGTGATGTAGATAATGGGAAAGATGGATAAGATGGAGTGGAATTCAACAAAAATTGATTTGATTTTGCTTGCATTAAAATCTTTTTTTGAGTGACTAAAGCATTAATCCAAGCTTCAGTTTGATTCGGAATTTGTGAATAGAGATAATGGGTACGACCACTATCTTGGATTAATAAACAAATTTTAACCTCTGTATCGGTTGCCATTTTTTTGTATGAAATTGAAATTTGATCCAAATAGAAAACACGATGAACACGTGTTTTGGTTGTATCATAAAAATTTATAAGTGAAGAATTTAATAAACAAAAATATTTTGGATCCCATCTCTTTAAAATTTTAGTTTGTTTAATTAATAAACCTAAAATAAAAATATAAAAAAATTAATATAAAATTATTTTAAAACATATATATATATATATATATATATATATTAGTTTATACATACCTTCATAGATAATTTTATCAGCACCTAAATGTCCTAAATTTAAATTTTGGAATACAGGATTATTATTGACAACAATATCTGAATTTTGAACACCACCACTTGATAACAATTCATTATTTTGTTGCTGTTGCTGTTGTTGTTGTTGTTGTACTGCTTGAGATTGTTGTGGTTGTTGCGATTGGTTAAGAGGAATATAATAATTATTTAAACTATTAAATGAAGTACTATAACTTTGACTATTGAATGATCCATCATCGAAACCCATTTTTTTTCTTACTTTTTTTTCGTAGGTATTATAATTATTGGAGGATGTGGCGGTGTTGTTATTATTGTATTATTTGTGTGTATTATTTTTAAATTTTTTTGTTTTTTTTTTTTTTTTTGTTTTTTTTTTCTCTTTTTTTTAAGAAATGATCATAAAAAAAAAATAAAAATTTTTTTTAAAAAATATTTAAAAACAAATAAAAAAAATAAATAAAAAAAAAAACTATGGTTTTTTATTATACAAAGTATAAAAAAAATTAAAAAAAAAAAAAAAGATTAGTACTTGTTTATTTAAAAATTTTGAAAAAAAAAAAAAATAAAAAACAAAAAAATTAAAATAAAATTTTTTTTCCCAACTTACCCCCAGGCCTGAAATTTTTTTATTTTATTTTAATTATTTTTTTTCAAAAAAAATATGTATTTGGTATTGAGAAGAAAGAATATTTGCTTAATGATTTATTTCTGTTTTTTTATTTTTTTTATTATTATTATTTGTATGATTATTTATTTATTTATTCTATTTGTTTTATTTGTTTATCTAGATTGTTTGAGAAATTTTTTTTTTTTATAATGGTACTCAAAAAAAAAAGAATATAAAAAAAATAAAAAAAATAAAAAAAATAAAAAAAATAAAAAAAATTATTCAGAGAGAGAACACTGGTTGTTTTTTGAGGCTGAGAGGAAAAAAAAAAAAAAAAAAAAAAAAATTAAAAAAAAAACAAACTCAAAAAAAAAAAAATGTTGAAAAAAAAATCAAAAACTTATTTTTTTTGGAAAAGACCAGGATTTACACACATAAGAATTTAGTTTTTATTAATTCTGGTTCAACTTTTTCATAATTGTTATCAAATTTTTTGAAAGAGGATTACAATAACAATTTAAATATAAAAAAAAAAAAAAAATAAAAAAATAATAATAATTATTATCACCAACTACCACTATTTTACGGATTATTGATAAAATTTTCACCATTTCACAATAACCAGGAAATTTTTTTATTTAATTTTAAATTTTATTTTAAATTTTTTTTGGGAATTTTATGTTCACATTGGTTGGGGGTTATAAGTTAATTAATTTATTTCAAAAATAGAAAGTTGGTATTTTTGTCAGTTGGGAATAGGAGAAAAAACAAAGATATTAACTTTCCAATTTTTTTTTTTTTTTTTTTTTTTTTTTTTTTTTTTTTATATTTCCCAGCCAATAATTTTGTCATAAATTGTTATTACTATTATTTTTATTATTTTTTCTATTATTATTATAATGGTGATTTATCACGATTTATTCTTTTTTTTTTTTTCTCTAAATTTTTCAGAAAAAAAAAAATAATAAATTTAAAGTAATTATTTATTTCTAATGACTCAAACTTTTGAAATGAAAAAATAATGATTATATTTACCAGTGTTTTTTTTTTTTTATTTATTTTTTTTTTTATTTTTGATTTTGATTTTTGCAAATATTTGGACCAAATTTTTAAAAAAAATAAAAATTAATATGATACTTGCAAATTTGTGTTTTCAATATTATAATTTTAATTTTTTATATAATTATTTAATGAGGGTTTAATTATATTTGTTTGATAAATTTTTTTTAACATAGTAATTATATGTTTTTATAGTAAATTTCTATTTTTTTTTATTTTTTTATATTTTTTTATTTTAAAATAAAAAAAAAATAAAAAAAAAAGTACCCAAAAGGTTAAAACATTTTTTATTTTGAATTCATTTCACATTCTACAATAGTTGATTTCACTTTAGGTCAGTTTAATAATTAGAAAAAACATTTGAGATTTTCTTAAAAAAAAAAAAACAGAAAATTAAATTTATAATAATAAAATTAAAGAATTTGAAGATGATTTACTTTTATAAAAAAATAAAAAATATTAAAATTAATAGAAAAATAATTTTTAATTCCAAATATAGGGTTCTAATATTTTTTTTTTTTTATTAAAAGAATTTATAAATGTTTTAAAAATTAATTTTTTTATTTTTTTATAAAATTAAAAAGTGAACCTAAAAGGTTAAAGGTATTTATTTGATTTAAAAGATTAAAGAAATTAAAATCATTACAATCAAAAAGATTGATGGATAAATTAAAGATGCAGAACTAGAGTCATTAGCACAAAGTACTTGAAATTCACCAGAACTTGAACAACTACCACAAGATACAGAGGTAAGGGTATTAACTACTTCGGTGGTACAATTGGCATCTTGATATTTTCTTGCAGAGACAGTATTACCTTCTTGAGTTGCAATAGTATAGAATTTTGAGTTATCACAAGTATTGATAATTGAACTACATTTACCCAAAGTTACATCGACACAATTATGATCGGTTCCATGTGAACAATTTGTAGTAACATTACACATATTACAATAATTGATTTCACCTTGATCTGGTGTACCATGATTCACTTTTCCATTAGTAAAACTAAAGATACAAACAATAGTAGCAAGGATTAATAAAACATTGGATAATTTCATTTTTTATTTTAGGAAGGAGAAGAAGAGGAAGAGGAAGAGGAAGAGGAGGAGGGAAAAAGAAGGAAGAGGAAAAAGAAGAGGAAAAAGAAGAGGGAAAATAAGAAGAAGAAGGAAGAAATTTTTTTGTTTACTTTTTTTTGATAAGTTTAAAAAAAAAAAAAAAAAAAAAAAAAGTTTTTTTTTAGATTTTTTGGAAAAAAAAAAACAAAACAAAAAAAAAATTTTAAAAAAAATTATCAAAAATTAAAAAAGTGAAATTCGAAAATGTAACGTGATAAATTATTTTCACCCACCACCATCGAAACATAATATATATAATTTAATAATAAAAACAATAATACTTAATGATTTAAATATGATATTTATTGGATGCATCATACCCTACAAGCAAATTACTATGGTAATTTCTCCAAAAAAAATTATTAAATCTAAAAGAAAAAAAAAAAAAAATAAAGATCCTTTTTATTAAAAATCGTTTGGGTAAAATAAATTAAATTTTTCCAATTTTATATTTTAGTTTTTTCTTCCAAATCACATTGATGGCTATGTGTTGCTATTAATATTGATTTTTTTATTTTTTTATTTTTTTTATTTTTTTATTTTTTTTTTTTTGAATTTGAAATTTTTTATTTTATTTTATTTTTTTTTATTTTTTTATTTTATTTTTTATTGAAAAAAAACATATAAATTAGCGTATACACACACCTTTAATTATATACTTGAATAAAAAAAAAAATGGCAGATGATGAATATGAACCAACTATTGAAAACATTATAAATAGCGAGAAATTAAAATGGATTTTTGTTGGTGGTAAAGGTGGTGTCGGTAAAACCACAACTAGTTGTAGTGTTGCAATTCAACTATCAAAAGTTAAAGAATCAGTTTTATTAATTTCAACTGATCCAGCTCATAATCTTAGTGATGCATTTGGTCAAAAATTCACAAAATCACCAACTTTAGTAGAAGGTTTTACAAATTTATTTGCAATGGTAAATATTTAATGAAAAAAAAAAAAAAAAGTCATTAATATATGTATGTGTATGTTAATAATAGTTTATATTTTTATTATTATTATAAAATAATAATAATAATAATAATAATAATAATAATAGGAAATTGATCCAACACCAGATCAATTAGCACCAGAATTTATGGAGACACAATCAGATGGATTTAATTTACAAGAGTTTACAGCAGCAATACCAGGTATTGATGAAGCAATGAGTTTTGCAGAAGTTATGAAATTAGTTAAATCATTGGAGTTTTCAGTGGTAGTTTTTGATACAGCACCAACTGGTCATACCCTTAGATTACTCTCAATTCCATCATTATTAGATAAAGGTCTCAATAAATTCTTATCGATGCAACAAAACTTCTCTGGTATTTTCAATGCTGTGTCTGGTATGATGGGTGGTAATACTCCATCATTAGAAAATATGGAAAGTAAAATTCAATCAACTAAAAAAGTTGTTGAAGAAATTAATATTCAATTTAAAAATCCTGTAAGTTTTTATAAATAATATAAATATATGTGCTGTGTCTAAATTTCATATATTAATTTTTTTTTTTTTTTTCAAAATAATTAGGACTTAACAACATTTATTCCAGTTTGCATTCCAGAATTTTTATCAGTTTATGAAACAGAGAGATTAATTCAAGAATTGACAAAATTGGATATTGATGTTCATAATGTAATTGTAAATCAAATTGTTTATCCAGAAAAGGATTGTAATTTATGTAATGCAAGACAAAAGATGCAAAAGAAATATTTAAATCAAATCGCTGATTTATATTTCGATTTTCATGTTACTAAATTACCTTTATTAAAGGCTGAGGTCAGAGGTGTACCATCATTAAAATTATTCTCTGAACTTTTAATTAAACCTTATGATCCTTCAACACCTTTAGTTTTACCAAATCAAGAGGATTAAATAATTTTAAATTATTAATAAATATATATAAATTTCATCCACTAATTCGTATCCAAAAAAAAAAAAACAATTTAAAAAAAAAAAAGCACAAACTCGATTTTATCACCACATATTCAATATATATATATATCAGTTGTAAAAATAATTGTTAATTTTTTTTTTTTAATAATATTTCATAATTACATTTATAACAATATCAAATAAAAAAATAACTACAAAACAAAAAAAAAAAAAAAAAAATATTAATAAAAATAAAATTGAAAGGAATTTGTAGAAATGAAATTGTTTTACCAACACACATTCACACACACACTCACACACATTGAAACCAATTTTTGTTATTGTGTTTTAATTAAATAAAAAAATATAATAATAAATGTATGAATCAAAAAAAAAAAAAAAAAAAAATTATAATTTAATTTTAATTTGATTATAGTGAGGTCAAATAATAGTATATTAATATATAAAAATAAATAAATCAAAAAAACAAAAACTAAAATCAAAAGGTGATAAAAAAAATAAATATTAAATAAAAATGAGATTTTTTATAGCTTTAATAGTAATAGTTTTATCATTATTCCTCTTAAAATCATGTGAAGCTAATGGACCAACACCACAAAGATGTAAAGATTCTTTATTAACTTATTTTGTAAATAATCAAAATAATGGTAATGTATATAAATATTTTAATAATTATTTTTATTACAATTGCTTTTTTTTTTTTTTTTTTTTTTTTTTTCAAATAAAAAAAAATTATAATTTAATAAATTATTAATTTAATAATATCACTTTTAAGGTATACAAATTTCATATGTTGATCCATCGGGTAAGATTATATATGCAAGGGGAAATTCAATGACTGCACCATTATTTTCAACAGATCTCTCAAATACTGATGGATATATTGCATTATCATCAATAAATCAAGATTGTTTTGATGGTAAAACTCAACCATTTTCTGATCAAAATACAGTTGAAGGTTTCTATGATTCACGTTCATTCCGTATAACTCGTGATGGTCAAGTTACTATTAACAATGAGGGTAGAAGTAGAGTTTTCAATATTACTGATTGTAGTACAAATGTATTCAATGGCTATTCAGATGATGGTAGATTATATGCATTTCATATAGCTTCTAAAATAAGATATCTAGCGGTTGCAAGTCAATGTTCTTCTCAAACTACACCACCACCACCAATAACTTCTCAACCATCAACAAGTAGTGGTAGTGGTAGTGGTAGTGGTAATATTGGTGATGCTAAAATTGATTCAACAATAAACAGTAGATGGAATGATAATGGTGTTGATTATATGGATTTAAGTTTAACTATTATAAATAATGGTGAAAAGGATATTACACAACTATCATTCTCTAGTGACATTTCACTTAGAGACTTAAAATCGGCTTGGGGTATTTTTGCAAATTCTCTTACAGACTATTCTTTACCAAATAATGTTGTAATATCACCTTCATCAATTTATCATTTCAGTCTAATAGCAGTTGGTACTACAAAACCAATATTTAAAGTAACTTCAATTAATTAAATTTTGAATAAAAAAATATAAAAGTAATAATATTAAAAAAAAAAATCAAAAAATTAATAAATAAATAAATAAATAAATAAATAAATAAATAAATAAATAAATAAATAAATAAATAAATAAATAAATAAATAAATAAATAAATAAATAAATAAATAAATAAATAAATAATGAATAAAATTAAATAAAATAAATATTGTTTTTTTACTTTTTTTTTTTTTTTTATATCTCACTTTCCTATAAAAAAAATATATAGTTATAAAAAGAAAATTTTTTAAATTATTAATATGAAAAGGAATTTTAAGGTCCATATTTGATAATCTTTAAATATCCATATTCTTAAATTGTCCATATTAAATTTAAGAGATAATGGTATTTTTACAAAATTATAAATAAATTGTTTAAATGTTCGGTTGAAATCCATTTTTTTTTTTTTTTTTATAGTTCAAATTCAAAATAAATAAATTTATTGAATATTAAAAAAAAAAAAAAAGAGATTATTTAATAATAAAAAAAAAAAAAAAAAAAAAAAAAAAAAAAATTAAAACAGAGATTTTTGGAAAAAAAAAATAAAAATAAATACCAAAATTTTTTTTTTAATTTTTTTTTTTTTTTTTTTTAAAATAAAAAGCAATATTATTTTCAATTTTTTTTTTATTTTTTTTTTTTTATTTATTTTTTTAACCCGCATTTAAACGTTAACATATAAAAAAAATAAAAATAAAAATAAAAATATACATAGAATGGAATCATACTCTATAGAGGATTTAGAAAATAAATTAAAACAAGATAAAACAGAACTTCAAGAAATTGAAGCATTATTAGAAGAGGATAATAACGATGATGAATTACAAACGTTAAAAAATGATTTAATTGCAATTATAAAAACAACAACAGACTTAATTATAAAGAAACAAAGAGAACAAGAAATTAACAACATTAACAATGTAACTACTCCCACTACTACCAATTCTACTAGCGTAGTAGTAAATAATAATAATAATAACGATAATAACATCAATAGTAATAATAATTTTAATTCTTCTTCAGAATTTAAAAATAATAATAATAACATAATACCACCACCAACAATTAAAAAATCATCAACAACCTATAATAATAGTAATAATGATAATAATAATAATAATAATAATAGTAATGATAATAATAATAATGATAATATACCATCAAATATTATTGAAGACAGCTCATTTTCAGAGACTAAAATGACGGTTGGATCAGTTTGTGAAGGTCTTTACACAGTGGATGGTATTTGGTATAGAGCAAAGATTGATTCAATAAATAAAGATGGTACATTTGTTGTAACATATACAGACTATGGTAATTCAGAGACTTTGACATTTGATAGAATTAGACCACCAACTAGATCATTGAAACTATTGGCAAATCAAACATTGGAACAAAAAAAATATTTACAAGCACCCGACCAAATTCAAGCAATCCCAAAATCATTGAAAATTTTACCAGAGGATACTGAAGAGGTTAGAAAACAAAAACAAAAGAAAATTCATTCAATCAAATCAATGAATCGTTTGAAAAAAGTTGAGGAGGAAGGTAAACAAAAAACTCAAGCTTGGAAGGATTTCGTTAATAAACCAAAAAGATCCATACCAGGTACATTTACCGATAGAAAAAAGACTTCAATGTTTTCAACTGGTGATGGTATCCACAGTAAGGTGGGTGTAATCGGTAGTGGAAGAGGTATGACTGAATCTCAACAATTTCAATCTTTAGCTAAAAAATCATCTTCTATTTATCCTTAAAAAAAAAAAACATACTTTATAATTTTATTTATTCTTTTTTTTCTTTTGTTTTGTTTTCTTCTTATCAAAAAAGAAAAAGAAAAACAAAGAAAAAAAAGCAAAAAAAAAAGGTAATTAAGGGTAAATTTGTATAAATTGTTAAAATTAGAGAAAATTAAAAGTTCAAAAAAAAAAAAAAAAACAGACAATAAAATAAACAAACCAAATAACAAAAAAAAAAAAAAAAAAAAAGCAAAAAAAGGAAATAGTATATTCACTAAACTTTTTTTTATATTTTAATTATAGATCATTATTATTTTTTTTTTTTTTTAAACTTTAAAAAAAAAAAAAAAAAGAAAAAGAATGTATTATGTAATGTATTATTTTATTTATTATTAATATTACCTAAAATACTATTTTATTTGCCTTTCATTTTTTTACTTTTTTTTTTTTTTATCATTTAAAAGAAAATAAACAACCTTTGTTGTTATGGAAACTTTTTTTGAATTTATGCAAGTAAAAAATAATAAGTATTATTTTATAAAACATATAAATGTGAATCTTTTTTTTCTTTTTCTTTTCTTTTTTCTTTTTCTTTTTTTGTTATGGTAAATTTATAAAAAAACAAAATAAATAAAGATTTAAAATATAAAAACAATTTTATTATTATTTTTTTTCTATTAAAATACTTTTATTTTTTTTTTTTTTAAAATAAAAAAATGGTAAATTTTTTGGTTACCCAAATTAGAGACCATATAAAATAAAAAGAGAAGTAAGAGCTAATAATAAACTTGAAGTTAAGCTAATAGTAACTAAGGAACTACTTGAGTGAGTTGGATTCTCTTTGGGAGGGGTGGTAATATTGGATTTGGTGGAGTGAGTTGCAGGTTTTGTAGAATTGAAAACACTTGTGGATTTGGTGGAATTGTTTTGATGTGGAGTCTCAAGGGAATGGGAAGAAACAGTAGATTTGGGAAGACTATCACATGAAACCAAGTATTTAGTTTGAGAGATATTTTGAGGAGTTTGATTACAGTCAAAGGTTATTTGAGTAATGAAATCACCAGTACATTGATAGTTATTAAATGTTGTGAATATTAATGATCTTTTATTATTGGATTCTATTATTAAGAATGATGTTAAACAATCTTTATTACAAGTATTTAATTCAGCCAATGTACCATTTTCACATTTTGATCCTGGTGCTTGGTTTAAAACATTAATTGAATAGTTTCCATTCGAAAAAGCAAATATAAATGAAAAAGTTAATAATATTAATAATATTTTAAAAGTTAACATATTTCTTTATTTATTTTTTTAATTTTGTTTATTGTTTTTTTTAAAAAAAAAAATAAAAACATCTATTTATAATTTTTTTTTTTTTTAAAAAAATAAGAAAATTAATTTGTAAAAATATAGAAAAAGAAATCAAATTTTATATATTTAATTTTATTAGTATAAATCAATTAAACATTTTAATTATAAAAAGGAAAATTTTTTATTTTTATTTTCATAAATTTATTTTATATTATTTGGGGAATCATATAAAATTTAAATTTAAAAAGCAAATAAGGCAAAGACTGAAGCTAAAGTTAAAAATAAGCTTGAGGCTATACCGACCATTACTGAAGAACCACTTGATGAGTCTGGGTTACCAGAAGTTGTAGAATTGGTAGTGGCTTGACAAGAAACAGTATATTTAGTAGATGAAATTGGGACTGGAGTTGATTTACAATCAAAAGTAATCTTAGCATCAAGGTCACCACTACATTGTGAATTTTGGAAAGCTGAAAAAACTAATGATTTTCCATTTGTAGATTGAGTGATTTGGAATGAGTTAATACAACCTGTATTACAGGTTGTTAGTTTAGCAGCAATAGCAGTTTTACAATTTGATGTTGAATTAGAGTTTGTTACATCAAATGTGTATTGACCACTTGATAAAGTAAATAATAAAGCAAGAGTTACTAATACTAATAAATTTTTAATAATTAACATTTTTTTTTTTTTTTGTTGTTTTTTGTTGTTATTGTTGTTGTTGTTGTTGTTGATAAGTTGATCGAATGAGAGAATTTTAAAAAAAAAAACAATTTAAATACCAAAAAAAAAAAAAAAAAAATTTTAAGTAGGAAAACTATTAAAAACCCATTTTTTCCCCATAGATCCTTTTTTTTTTTATATTTTATTTTATTTTATTTTATTTTATTTTTTTTTTCTTTTTTGTTGATTAGGATTTATAAACATTTTTCTGTGACAATTAAACAATGTGCACAGAAAATGTAAAAATTTTGAAACCCATTGTCATAAAAAAAAATAACCTTAGAAACCAAAGATTAAACAAAAACTCTAAAAGTCTTTTTTTTTTTTGTTTTGCAAAAAAAAAAAATTTTAAATAAAAA
Organism: Dictyostelium firmibasis; assembly: GCA_036169595.1. Taxonomy (NCBI): domain Eukaryota; phylum Evosea; class Eumycetozoa; order Dictyosteliales; family Dictyosteliaceae; genus Dictyostelium; species Dictyostelium firmibasis. The sequence continues at coordinate 431,322 of CM069765.1, read as the reverse complement.
TTTGAAAAAATAAAATGAACACAATCATAGTTTTTTCATTTTCTATATTAAATATTAAATATTATAGTTAAAAGAGACTAAAATTCATTCTCAATAATTGTTGGTATAAAAAAAAATATATATAATTGTATAAAAAAATTATGTATAATTTCAACAAATCAAAATAAAAAAAAAAAAAAAAAAAAAAAAAAAATAAAATCTGATGTTTTAGTTTATTATTTATCATTGGTAAAAGAATTTAAAAAAGAATTTAAAATCGATCCAATTAATTATTTAATTCAATTAAATTCAAAACTAGTCAATCAAGATAATATAGGTTTTGAAAAAACAACAATTATTAATAATAATTGGTTTGGTGATAATAATAATAATGATGAAATTTATGATTTATTTACAACTCTTGAATTTACAACTGAAGAAGCAAATCAAAATTTAGATTTATTAAATCAATCAAACATTAATAATAAAAAAGTAACACCAACACCAAAACCAATTGAAGATTTTTCAATCTCTGAAAAATACAAAGAAATGAAACCTCCAATTTCAGAAGATACTTGGTCAACCTTTATGGATTACGCAAATAATAATTGTAAAACCCTTAAATCTGATTACCCTTAAATTCAACATTCTTGCTTATCAAAAACAATTGATAAATTAAACTAAATATAAAATAAATAAATGATAGTGTGAATAAAAAAAAAAAAATTAATATAAAAAAATTAAAAAAAAAAGAAAAAAAATTGTTTCAAAATTTTTTAGTTTTTATTTTTTATTTTTTTTAATTTCACAATTTAATTTAATTTTTTTTTATATTTTTTCATTTAATAATATTTTTTTTTTTTTGTACATATAATTTTTTTTATTTATTTATTAATATAATTTTTTTTTCTCAATTTTTTTTATTATTAACTATTTTAACAAAAATTTAAAATAAAGAAAGTAGAAAAAAACAAAATTCATAATGGGTAGTAATCAATCGTCAGGAAGCCAAGGTGAAAAGAAAGATTAACCAAAGTATCAACCACCACTACCACCAACACAATTTGGTAAAAAGAAAAAAAGAAGAGATTTTCATAGAAGAACTCCGTGGTGATCCATTGGAAGTTGGTAACTTAGAGGAGACTATCGATGATAATCATGCCATTGTCTCATCGACTGTTGGTCCAGAGCATTATGTTCGTATCATGTCATTTGTAGATAAATCAAAACTTTACTTGGGTGCAACTGTTTTATTAAATAGCAAGACTCTCTCTGTGATTCGTGTAATCGATGGTGAGGTTGACCCAATGGTAAATGTTATGAAGTTGAAAAAGCGCCAACCGAAACTTACAGTGATATTGGTGGTTTAGAATATAAGTTCAAGAGATGAAAGAGGCAATTGAATTACCTTTAGCTCATCCAGAACTCTACGAGCAGATTGGTATTAAACCACCAAAGCCGTAGCCAACCAAACCTCTGCTACATTTTTACATGTTGTCGGCTCAGAGTTGATTCAAAATTGGTTCGTGAATTATTTAGAGTTGCTGATGAATGTGCACCATCTATCGTTTTCATTAATGAAATTGATGCCATCGGTACCAATCATTATGACTCTCAATCTGGCGGTGAACGTGAGATTCTAAGAACTATGTTGGAGCTCTTGAATCAATTGGATGGCTTCAACGCTAGAACCGACGTCAAATTTATCATGGCCACAAATCGTATTGAATCTTTAACTCTTATTCGTCCGGTTGTATCGATCGTAAAATCGAATTCCCACTCCCAGATCCATTAAGACCAAGAGAAAGATCTTTGAAATTCACACCACTAAAATCAGTATACTGATTTTAAAAAAGTAAAAAAAAAAGTTTTATACAGAAGGTTTATATTTGTAAAAATTATATGTAAAGATTACATATGTATATAAAAAGAAAAAACCAAAAAAAAAAAAAAAAATCAATTCATATTTTGTGATAAAATAACATTTTCCATTCTTCATTTACTTGTCACAATATGCACCATATTTTTTTTTTTAAAAAAATAAATAAATCAGAGAAATATTAACAATTTACAAAAAAAAAAAAAGTAATTTGGCCAATTGATTATATTATTATTTTTTTTTTTGTCTTTTTTTTTTTTTATTTTTATTAATATAATATTACCCCTGTCAAGAATTTTTAGTTTTTTTTATTAGAAAATTTTGATTGGGCAAAATTGAAATTTTTTTTTGCAGAATGTCGGGCAATTTTAACTGTTAGATTTTTTATCTTAGTTGCCTCCATTTGAAAAATAATTCCTAATTTACAAAATCTCAAGTGAATCATTTGGGGAATTAACTGGTTTTTATTAATAAAAAATAAAAAAATTTATTTATTAATTCATAAAAAAAATTAAATTTTTTTTTTTTAATCAACTATTTAATAAATTTTTTTTAGTTAACTATTTAATAAATTTCAAAAAAAAAAATAAAAAAAATAAAGATTTTTTATTTTAAAATGGATAGTGAAATTAAAATAAAAGAAGAATTATTAAAAAATGAAAAAGAGAATGAAGAAAAGTTAAAGAAAGAAGGCTATAAACAAATTTCCAGTGGTCCTGGTTATGTTATTTTAAGTAATGCTGGAGAATCCTCATTTTCTGTTTCATCTTTCAATGGTCCAACTGGAAGTTTTAATTTGGGAAATGCACAAACTGCAACTACAAACTTTGCCATTGATCGTCATATCAAGATGAAAAATCCACCAGATCCATTAGTTTTTATCAAAATGCCCACATCAAAACTTGTAGTCAGTTCCGTAACTTTTCTATACAAATTGCTTTCAGTGCCAATTCCATTTGAGTTCCCGTGTACTGTGGTACCATGTGCAGGATTTATGAGATATATTAAATCATATCCAGTTGTCGGTACAGTAGAGACAATATTAGAAAAGAAAAAAGGTTATACAACTAGATTCGCTACTAGTACACAGGTTAAAGCATCAGCATCAGCAGGTTTCTTTGGTTGTGAAGCATCTCTAGAAGTTTCAACTGGCTTTGAGTATGAAGAAACTGTTACATCAGAGACAACTCAAACATGGAAACAAACACTCACAGAGGGAACATATATTGTTTATCAAAATGTTCTTGTTTATGCTTATATTTTTTCTCCATTTAATAAAGTAAATATGGATAACATTAATACTAATAATCCAGGTGTCAATTTAAGACACATTCCAAGCCTTAATGCCTCTGTAATGTTTGTGCCAATAAATCGTGATGATCCTTTCACTCTTCGTTATCAAGATGCGGTCTGGGATCCAGTTGAATACGACGTATTAACTAACTATTTGGTTTCAAACCCAAGTAAATGGAGATAAATTACTCACAAAATCAAACCAAATGCTTCACTTGACTTTGAAAAAAATTTAAAATTTTCTTCTCACACTTAAAATTTAATAAATATCATAAATTTTATTTGTAACTATTTTTATATAAGAATTTTCATGATCATCTTTTTACTAATATTATTTGTTCATTTTTTTTATTATTATTATTTTTTTTAAACCTCATCTCAAAGGATGTTCAAATCATAGTTTTTAAAATTATGTTTAGTTTTATCGATTAATAGAAAAATTATGGAATTGCACCATTTAAAAATAAGAATAAACCTTATGTAGATCCCCTCTTATGATAAATTCCTTTCAAAAGAAGATTCAGAAAATTTAGATGTTTTGGTTGATTTTGGTGAAAAAAAATTAGAAAAAGATTTCAATGAAAGAAAAGTAATAAATAAATAAATATATAAATAAATAAACAAATAATAATTTTATTAATATTATTTATTAATTATTTTAGGAAAAAGAAGCAAAATTCAAAAAAAAAAAATTAAAAAAAGAGACCCATTTCTCCCAAACATGATATTTTTAATTTTTTTTTTTTTTTAATTTTTTTTTTTTTTTAATTTTTTTTTTATTTTCAAATAATTTTTTTTAATTTTTTTTTTTTTTTTTTTTTTGTTTTCATTGTAATTGTCAGAAAAAATAAAAACCAATCAATTTTTATTATTATAAAAAAATAAAAATATTAAGATATTTTTTATTTTATTTTTAAATTAACCAACTAATTGTATTATTAAATATTGATATATACTTTTTTTTTTTTTTTTTTTTTTTTTTCTACAACTGATTATTTTTTTTCAAAAACCAAAAAAATAAAAAATAAAAAATAAAAAATAAAAAATAAAAAATAAAAAGGGTCAAAAAATAAATAAAGAGGGTCAAAAAAAAATAATCAAACCATGGACCACAGAAAAAGTGTTGATTTTACAAATGAATATATTAAACAACAAACAGAGCATCAAAATCATACACCAAGAGGTAGAAATATGATGTCAAATTTCACAATCAGAAAATGGAATAGCGAAGCAAACCTTAATGACGATGATTATGGAGGGTATGTTTAAAATTATATATAGATACATAGATACATTATAATTATAACATACCAGAAGTGAAAGTTTGCCAAAATAATCTATCAACCACTTTCAGTTAAAGAAGAAGAAGATATGATTTTAATGGATATTCAAGGTTATAAAAATAATTTCTTATCAGAACTTAAGGATAACAATAAACAACAACAACAACAATTAGGTAATGGTAATGATGATCATACAATTAATATAAAATCTGATTTTTTATTTTTTTTATTTTTTTTTGATTAGTTGAAATTATACATAATTTTTTTATACAATTTTTTTTTTTTTAGATCTACTTTTCAGCTATTAATTCATATTTTTCAAAAATCGATTTTTTTTTTTTAATTTTTTTTTTCTTTTTTTTTTTTTTTAGGGGAATGGACTCTTTATATTACCATTTCAGAAAATTAGTTTAAAAAATGAAATAAAATGCTTCCAAATTCACTCTTCACCAACCACAACTACAACAAAAGTGGTTAAACTATATGTCTCAATTGATTTCAGGTGCTGTTAATCTTAAATTACCCTGGCTTTTCATTTTAGCCAAAACCAACACCAACACCAACACCAACACCAACACCAACACCAACAATAAAAGCAACATAAACACTAACATGAAGTTAGGATCATTAGTACTAATTTAAATTAAAAAAAAATTATTATTAAAAAAATTTATACAACCAAAATTGAGTTTTTTTTTTTATTTTTAATTTTTTTTTTTTTAATTTCAAAATTTTTTTTTTTTTCCCAAAATTTTATTTATTCAAAGTAAACAAGTGTTATGAATTATTATTATTAAAGGTAATTATTTAATTTAAATATTATAGAAATAATAATAATAGTTATATAATAATAATAATATATTAATTATATAAAATAAAAAAATTTGTATTTTATCACAGACTTTTTTACCATGTATGTATATATAAAATAAACCTCAATCTTTTTAAAAAAAAATAAAATAAAATTGTGTAGCATCTGATTGTGTGTTGGGATTCAGAATGTATAATCTTAAACGAGGATGAAGTGGGGGTATTATTCCGAAGATCTGTAGATAGTGGAGCTATCATGGATCGTTAGGGGTGGAATTTATAATTCCATTGGAGGGTCGGTGTTCACAGATTCATCATGAGTGGGATGTAAAGGGAGGTAAATAAGCCTTATCGTCCTTCACGTTGACGATGATACCTGTTTTCACCAGAGCATTGGTTGTGATACATTTAGTTATTGTACATATATAACTATCTAAAACCCAAATATTCAGTTTTGTGCTGAATTTGGGGTATTAATTCCTCGTCCACCTTGGTGGATTGACGTATTCCCCATAACTTTTTACCACCTGCGTTTAAAATTATATATTCGACCTAAAGAATTCTTCACACGACGTTGTTATTTCTCTTTTATTTTTTTAAATAGATTTTGTTTATTTTTATGTATAAATAATTTTCAATTGGCGAAAGGTAAGTAATTTCAATGAAAAAAAGCATTATTTACTATTTTATTATTAATTCACTACAAAACTTTTTCCCCTTGCTGTGTCTCTTTATACATAAATATATAATAAAAATTATTACAAAAAAAAAAAAAAAAAATCTAATGAAAACAGGTTTCACAAGGTAGATTTACAGGCTTCAGGTAATAGTGGTAATAGAAATGATGACATTGAAGGTGGTTGACCATGGATCTACAACTTTATCCTTTCCCAATTCACTAATGTTCATACTCCATCGATTAAGATGAAGGTGTTAGTACAATTAGATTTGGTATTGTTTTGCTAAATCACCAGTGATCAAACCTTCAAATGCTCTCACCTCGTTTCCAATAGTGGCCGTTGCAAAGCCTGATGGATCTTTGCGAATGTGTGTGGATTACAGATTACTCAATAAGGTAACGCTATCCGATTGATATCCTTTACTAAACACCACCTCCTCAAAGAATGGGTATCAATTATTTTCAAAGATGGGTCTATTAAATGGATTCCACCAATTAAGGTTGGAAGATTGTTCATGTCATCTCACGACTTTCAATTCTCCTTATGGTAAATTTGAAGTCACCTTTGGAGCTCCAGGTGTTTTCCAGATTCATTGATTCAGTGTTCCGAGGACATCTAAAAGAATCCTATTTCGTGGCATTCATCGATGATCTACTAGTTAAACTAATGGGCCAAAGAATACTTGAATAAATTGAAACTGGTCTTTCAAACCCTTCAAGATAATCAACTAAAGATAAAATTACCCAAATCTCGACAAAATCGAAGCAATTAAGAAGTGAAACGTTCCAAAAGGTCATGAAGGTTTAATCGACAATGCATATAATGAAGCGTTCGGTTTTCAACCAGCTGAAGATGAAAAAAAGTGGTATCGTAAGACATTAAAGTGCAATACCAAGAGAACTCCTTCTTCATTAACTATTACTTCTACAGGCCAACCATTACAATCAATTGATATTAATAGCATAATAATAATAATGGAATTGGTTTTAATAATAATAATAACAACTAAACCAATAATAATTGGTAATAATATAAATTTTAATAGAAATAATATGAATACAAGTGTAGTTGATGAACAAAGGGATTTTTAAATATCAATAGTGTTGCAAAAACTGGTATGTCATTATCATCAAATTCAATGGCAATATTTTCAGCAGCAGATAATCCAACCCCACCAAATCCAAATAATCATTACCCAGATAATCCATATGATACTGAGTCGATCATATCATAGATGATTTATCAGAGTATGATTCAGAAAATGAAGAATCTAGACAACACACTATTCACAGATCGCAATCTACTTTTTCAATTCAATCTACTTCTCGTAGTGATAGAGTTTTGACTAGATCTGAAAGTAATTTCATAAATAGTTCTAATATTGGTGTTAGTAATAAACAAAGTTCACAATCATTAAAAGATGATATAAAATCCAATAGCAGTGACAAACTTTTACAACAAGATAATATTGACCCATATGAAATTCAACAAAATAAAAATATTATTAATCAAAATAAAAACTCTACACCAAACTCATCATCACCAACAAATCAAAGAAAGAAACAAATGAAGACGAAGAAGATATGAAATTAGATGATGAATCAGATTTGAATGAAAGATTCCAAAAGGTTGTACTTAGATTTAGAGAATTTCCATCATTGGATACAAATCTTTATCGTTTACAAGAGATTTGTACTGATTTATTACATATCTCAAGATTTTATTCACACAGTTAAAACCTATGGTAGGATTATTATTGAAGAACTTTATCTAAAAGAGAAAACCATTTAAAGTCGATCAATTGGTGGTCGTTTAGGTGGTGATAAATATATTGTAAGAAATGTATTATTTAAATTCTCTGGTAGTTTATATGATGAATAGGGTGGGGCAAAAGTTGGTGGTCAAGAACTAAAAGGTTGTACGGCAACTTTGAATTCTCCAATCGGTGGTCTTTGTGTACCTTTAATGGTCTTGGTAAATTTTATGGGTTTCCGTTTAATTGCAATGAGCTATTTACCAATTATATCAAGTGGTGAGAAATCAACAATTGTTTATGGCCCAAGTGATATGGGTAAAACTGTTCATGCCAATGATAAAGCACTACCCATTATGCATTCTCTATCACAAATGTTAAATTTGAAACCTCATTTGGGTGGTACACTACTTTACTCGGCAACTGATATTGAAGGACATATTGGCACTGATGGTAGATTCTATCTAATTGATTTTTCTCGTACCTTTCCACCAACTTATCTAGATCAAAATATAACAGGTACATATCCAACAACAAGTAATGGTATTAGAAAATCAACCCAATATCCATTAACACCAGCATCACCAACAATTCAATCATCACAAACTCAATAACAAGCTCAACAACAAACTCAACAACAAACTCAACAACAAGCAAGTGGTTGGAATTGACCATTTTATAATCCTACCCATGTTGTATACTTTCTTTTAATTTGGTATTTCTATACTTTCTTTAAATATTTCTCATTTGGATATAAATAATATATAAAAAAATTAAATAAAAAAAATGTTTAAGAAACAATATCATTTAAGAAAATCAAAGCCATTCGCTGGGAACTTATGAAAATCGAGTAGCTGATAAGGTAATAGAATTACAAACTAATTTTAATTTTTATTTTAATTTTATTTTATTTTTACAACAATATAATTTTTTTATTATTTTATTTAATATTAGTTTATTTTTTTGTTTTATTTCTCATTTTCGAAGAAACAGAGTTGATTATTTGATTAATAGTAGAGTTTTGAATTTGTGTAATTGACAATATATTTGGAGCAAATGATTTATCACACCAATTCTTTACTTCCACAACCAATAAAGAATCAGCACCATAATCGATGACTTTAATATCTAAATTTAATTTATCTGAATCGATTGATAATAAACCTGCAAATTTATTAATGATTCCTTGTTTAATTGAAATTTCATTTTCATCAGTTATTAATTCTTTTGATTTAATTGGATTTAAAAAATAATCTAATTTGTAGTATAGTTTATGGTTTTCATATGTTTTACTTGTACTATAATATTCAAATGATGAAATCATTTTATTTGTTGATTGCTCTTGGTTCTGTAAAAGTAAATCCAATGTACCCCATACTGAATCCATGGAAATAGGAATTAAACCTTGTAATTCAAATAATTTGGAGACCGCTTCATTACGAGCAACATAACCATTATGTTCTAAAAGTCCCCAATTAATTGAAATGCTTGGTAAGTTTAATGATTTTCTATATCTTGAAAGTGCATCGATTAAATTATTACTTGCAACATAACCACATTGACGTTGTGATCCTAAAATCGAAGTAACTGAGCTCGATAATATAAATTGTTTGATAGGCCAATTCAATGAGAGCTTATGTAAATTTAATGCACCAAATGATTTTGCAGAGTGAGATACATTTAAATGGTTCATATCTATATCCAATGCTTCGCATTCAGCTGGTGCAAATGCATTATGAAAAATTGATTCTATAGGCGAAATGTTTTTATTTTCATCAAATAATTCTTTAATGGCTTTAGATAAACTCTCTTCATTTGAAACATCAGCTTGTTTGAAATAAATATTTAAATTAGAACCTGAAAATTTTAAATTTCCAATTATTAACTCTAATTCATATTTAATTGGTGATTTTGACAATACAATAATTGTTTCAATTGAATTTGATCTATAAAGTTTTATCCAATCTATAATCGTCTTTGAAAGACCAGTTTGACCAGTTATTAATATTGTTTTGCCTAAATGGTTTTCATGAATTTTATAATTTGGTAATTGGAAGAGATGATTCTTTAGGAACTGATTATCTGATTTGATAATTGTATCATTTACCAAATCATTGGAAGTACTAAAGTTTACAACAATTTTACCAATATGTTTTCTATCACCCTGACATTCTATTGCTTCCTTAATTTTTTCAACTGGAAATTCTAAAATAGGAACAGGTTTTAATTTTCCACTTGCTAAATGATCTACTAAGATTTTTAATACGTGTTTATTCTTTCTAAAACCAGCGATAAGAGATTCATACGAGGTATAACCAATGAAATTTTTAAACTTATAAAAGTCGGTTGTATCAGTTGTTGTCATATGGGTAATTGATATATCAACGATTCTACCACCTTGAGAAAGACAATTAAAATTAGCATCCAAAAATTCACCAGGTAATGAATTAATAATTAAATCGACATGATGTTGAGGCAAAATATAGTTGGTTTGTGATCCAGTTAACTCTAATATTTTTGATTTTATCAAATATTCATAATCTGTGTTTTTTGAAGAATAGATAGCAGTTATAAAATCTCCATAACGATCAATCAAATATTGTTTCTTTTCTTCTGAGCTAACCGTTACAAATAAAAATCCTTTGAAATCATACAACTTTAAAAAATCAATACATGATAAACCAATACCACCAGTACCTGAGTGAATTAGTACAGTTTCAGTTGATTGATATAAATCTAATTTGCCAAGTTCAAATAAACAACTATAAGATGTAATATAAATTAGCGAAATTGCTGCTTCAGCCCATGATATATTATTCGGTTTAATGGCAATTCTTTCTTGATCAATTTGGACAATTGATGAACAACAATGAAATCCAGTGCCCATAACATGGTCACCAACTTTAAACTTTGTTACTTTATCACCAACTCTTACTACAACACCACTCATTTCATACCCAAATTGTGGTTTTGTGGGATCACCATTTTGATTTGAATTTTCCATTGCAATTAAACGGCGATAAACCAAATTATCTTTAAAGTTTATACCAGCTGCCATTACTTTTATTTCAACAAAATTTGATTCTAATTGTGGCAGTGCTTCCAATCTAAATGTTAAATCAGTATTTAATTTTGCGACCAATTCATTTTTATTTTCAACATATGAATTTGATTTATATTTTAATTTTAAATTTGACTCCAATTTAATTCTTTCATAATAGACATTATCATTTCTAATTATATATTCTCTTTGTATGTGTTTTTTTGAATTTGAAAGTTCTTGAATAATATTAAATAATAAGTGATTTCCTTTTAAATATGACGAATTATCATCAAATTCCAATGAATATATATTTAATTGGTCAAACTCGCAGAAATATCTAAATGAACCGGCCAATGGTGATGCAAGATAATTTGAAGATTCAAAATTAATATTTTTTGATAATAAAATATGTTTGCATCCTCCAATTTCATTTCTTAATAAATATTGATTTATTTTGATATAGTTCAAAGAAACCTGATTAAAATTATCAATTGACAATTGATTAATTGATTCAATGAATAAAATTAATGAATTTTCAGTTAATTGATTGAGTTCGACATGATTTTCAAATTCTTCAAATGAATAAATTCTCTTAACGTTTGTAACGTATTTACTGATTTCCTCACGAACTATATCATTACTATTATCACCTCCAAATATAATAACTTGGTCATAATTAAAATCAGCATGCTTAATATTTTTGATTGAGCTTGATAGATTTGGTTTTTGGACTTGAATTAAATATGGTTCAATCTCACCAGATAATGAAATGAAATCATTAAAGTGGAGTTCATTTACCAATAGATTATGCCATTCATTTAATTCCATTGATTTTGAATTTAAATAGTTAATTGATAACCATTGTTGATACTTTTTATCATCGTCAATTGATGTTTGTCGGAAATTAGAGTCCAATATTAATAAATGACCATTTGGACTTAAAATTTCATTTAAATAACCAATTGATGATTTAATATCTTTAATGTTACCATTATCACTACATGTATTTGATAATATAATTACATCATAATAAGATGGATTAAATAGTTGTTCTGAAACCAATGACTTGTTTAAATTTGATATTTTAAAGATGCAACTCGATTTGGAGTTTGATAATTTTTCAATAATTATCATAGCTTTTGAATCATCGGTATCGGTAAATGTATATTCGATATTTATTTCATTCAATGGATTATCATTTAATAACTGATCTATTTTATCATTTATTTCTTTTGATAATTCACCAACACCACAACCAATTTCTAAGATTCTAAAAACTATTTTTTCTTTAACAATTGGTGAAATTAAGTTTGATAGGAAATCCGATAGTAATCTATGTTGGTAGATTTCTAAATTTAATAAACCATCTGAAATATAGTTATTAATCATTACATCTGAAAAGAATGTCATTGTAGTTTCATCTTCTTTTGTCAATGTATTTAATGTTTGACCAATATATGAAACTTTTGATTTTAATATTTTAAAGATGGTTCTAATTAAATTGATTTTTTTATATTCATGATCATTATTAATGGTATCTATATCATTTGTTTTTGTTATATTTTTATATAAGGAACAACTATCGACCAATTCATCTACAGATTTATCTACGATATCATTGATTGTTATTTCAAACTTACTATTAAATTTTAAAAATAAAAATGTTGAAAATGTTGAAATTGCAATTGATTTTTGTTGTTGTTGACGATGATCAAAATGTAGAATATTCTTTAATACAGATTCGGAAATCGAATCCTTTAATTGAAGACACTGGGAGAATAATTGATTGTTTGGACATTCAATTTGTTGATTAACTAAATATGGAATAATTGAAGTAAATGTAACCAATGGTGAATGGAATAGGATTGACCCATCCTCTAAAAAGCATGTTGTCTTTGCATACAATGAATCGCCAGTCATTGTTATTCTTTCAGAATAACAATAAATGAGTTTGTTTTTTCTATCTTCAGCGGATTTGGGAATATTTGAAGAATAAAATTTTAAATTTTCAACTTTATCGAAAATTAATGTTGTTGGATTGGGGAAAAGAGCACCTAAAACTTGAAAACATGAATCTAAAATGCAAATGTTAAAAAATGAATCGTTATCATAGCTTGAAACTGATTCCAATGAAATTTTAGCAAAACAGCTCTTTTTTCCATATGATGCCTCCTCAATTCTTTGAAATTGCTGTAATATTGAAATATTTCCCATTTTTTTAAGTGTTTTGTAGAAATCTTCTTTATTTAATGTAGTTATTAAACACTCACTTCTCAATTTATCAACATCGACCTTATCAACTTTTGACTCAGTATGTTTTATGGTTGATATTCTACCAAATGAAGATTGAATCCATTTTCCATTTTTATCTTTAAAACTAAATATTGCTCTATATTCATTTTTGGAACTTTTATAAATATTGGTTGAAAGAATTTGTTTCACACCTTCTGTTAATGGAAATTGCGATTTAAATTCTAAATTTGAGATTGTTAGGTCTTGATTTGGGAATATTTTTAAAATATTATCAAGATATCCACAACCAGGAAATAATGGTTTACCACGAGATTGATGATCTTTTAAAAATTGAAATGGTTCTTCTTTAATATCAATACTTGAGGTATATGATATAAATGGTGTTGAATCATTAATGTAACCTAATTGATTGTAGCTTGGTCCATTGTTTCTGGTATTAATTGAAGTTATACCTTCTTTCCAATAAATACTTTCATCCCATTGATAATGTGGTAATAGATGAGAGCATTCTCCTAATGAATTTGATGATGCTAATAATAGATCATGTGGTTTGTTAAATTGACATTTAAAATCAACGTTATAGCCATTACAATAGAGTTGAGAAATAGTTGCTTGAATACTAACCGTATCATTGGTTTTTCTTTTTAAAGATGATAATAATGATATTGATTCATCACCATTAAAATAATCTGAATTTAAATTTGGAATCATTTCTTTAATATAATAATTTAATGTTGGATGAGGTGATAGCTCTAAAAATACTATAGAGTTACCTAAATCATTTGATTCAATATATTTAAATATGTTTTCAATTGTTTGTTGAAATAATACTGGTTGCCTTATGTTATCGAATATATATTTTGAATCAAATGGAGTGTTTTCATCAAATTGATTGGAAGTAACTGTTGAAAATGTTGTTATCGTTGGTAATTTTGATATGATATCTTTGGTTGATTCAATTACTTCGTCTTTTATTATATCTTGTTTCGATGAATGAAAAGCAGCATTTGAACCTAATAATGTTGAGAATATTTGTTTGATTTTTAAAGATTCTGAAATCTCTAATAATTCATTTTCATTACCACAAATTACAATTGAAGATTGAGAATTGTAACATGCAATTTCTATATTTGGGTATGATATTGAATATTGACTTTTAAATTGTTCTTCACTTAATCCAATTGATAATAATCTACCCAATCCATTGGTTTTATTTTGAAGAACTGCTCTTATATAAACTAAAAAACATGCAGTTTTTAAATCAATCATACCAGAACAATATGCTGCTGAAATTTCACCAAAACTATGACCGACAATTATTGATGGTATGATACCCCAATGTTTATATAAAGTAAATAATGAGATATGTATCATAAACATTGATGGTTGTGCAATTGATAATTCATTAATGCTGATTTTATCGTCATCTTTGATTGATCTTAACTTTTCTAAAATAGAATAACCAAATTGCTTTTTTAGTAATAAATCAATTTCGTCCATTGATTGTTTGAATATTGGTTCATTTTGGTATAGTTCAAGTCCCATTTTTGGATATTGTGGACCTTGACCACAAAATGAAAATATTAATGGCGGATTCTTTTCATTGTCCTTGATGATATTACCAGATTTATTATTTTTGGTTGAAAATGATATTGGTTGATCCTTTAGCTCCTCCCAATTATTTGCGATTAAAACTGATCTTTGAGATAGTTTTGTTGTTTTTGAAAATGTTTGAAATAATGCAAATTCATTAAAATTAATTGTATTTGAATATTTGTTGATATTTTCATTTAAAATTGATTTATAAGATTCTAATGATTTCTTTGAATTTGTTGAAATTGGAATTAATAATTTTGACGATTCATTTAATTTAATTAATTTTGCTGCTGATGATGATGGTGATGATGATGGCGGTGGCTTAATATACTCTGATAATAGTAAACAAGCATTAGAGCCTGTTATTCCAAAACTATTTATAGCAATTGATGTTTTTTTGTCGGATGGGAATGGTGTATTCTCGGTTACAACTTTAACATTCCAATCTTTAAATTTTATATTTGGATTTGGATTATTAAAATGAATATTTTTAACGAATTGACGGTGTTTAAACATAAGACAAACTTTTGCTAATGATGCTACACCAGATGCGGGTTCAAGATGACCAATATTGGGTTTGACTGATCCAATTAATAGTGGTTCTTTTTTGATTTGGTCAAAAACTTTTGAAACTGCTTCTACTTCAATTGGATCGCCAACTTGAGTACCAGTACCATGTAGTTCAAAGAAATCAATATCTTCATACTTGATTGAACCATTTGTCGATTTAAATGCACTCTTGATATTTTTAATTTGAGAATCTTTTGATGGTGCAAAAAAATTACTTTTATTTAATGATCCATCAACATTTGAACTGCTACCTTTGATTACCGAGTAAATTTGGTTACCATCTTTTATTGCTAAAGATAATCTTTTTAAAATTAAAACAACAACACCTTCTGATCTTACAAAACCATCTGCTGATTCATCAAATGCATTACATCTACCAGATTTGCCAATGATATTAATTGATGTAAACGATCTCGATATAAATGGTTCTAAATAGTTTATAAAATTTGTTACTATTATTATTATTTTTTTTTTTTTTTTTTTATAAAAAAGGTAAATAAATAAAACTGTCGCTTTCACTTACTTAAAATTACATTACAACCAGCGACGATAGAGTAATCAGATTTACCATTAATGATTGTTTCATAACCTAAATGAACAGCATTTAACGAAGATGAACATGCAGTATCAACTGTTAAAGAAGTACCATGTAAATCAAAGCAATAGGAGATTCTATTTGAAAAGGCACAAAGAGAACTATTGAAAACGTTTATTGGACTTTCATTAGGTTCGCAGTCAAATGAAAGATAGTCAGTTGACGAAGCACCAACGAAAACTGAAGTATCTGTACCTCTTATCGATAGTGGATCGATTGAAGCATCTTCAAATGCTTCCCAGGTTGTTTTTAACATCATTTTGATTTGTGGATCAATTTGTTTTGCGTCAGTTGGGTTAATACCAAAAAACAATGGATCAAAGGATTTCCATTCTTCTAAATCTAATAAACCAGCTTTATTACTTGAGATTTCACTATTTCGATAAAATGTATCACTCCATCTTTCGGTTGTTTCAACAATACCATCAAAGCCATCAATTAAATTATCCCAGAATTGTAATGGGGTTTTTGTGTTACCTGGTAATCTTAATCCAATACCAATTATAGCCACTTGTTTATCATTTACTTCCTCTACTGTATTTATTTCTATCATTTGTTTGAATCTTTTATTATTTGATAAAAAAAAAAAAATTAAAAAAAAGAATTCATTTTTATATTAAAAAAAAACCTTTTTAATTTTTGTAAATGATTCGACCTTCTTTTTTTTATTTTTTCAATATCTGAGCTGATAATAAGACCACCAATCTTTTTTATATTATGTTTAAAAAACTGTTATAACAGTTTTAACAACCAGGTGTTTTTATCTTTCCACAGAAAGACTTTAGTACCAAAAAATTAATCTAACCACTAAAATGATAAAAAAATCACCTATTTGAGGAATAAAAATAATTATTATTTTGTTATATTTTCCCACATAGTGGTTTTTTTTATCATTTTGGTGGTTAGATTAATTCTATCACTCCTTTAATTTTTTGGTACTAAAATCTCTTTTATTAACTTTTAAAGAAACAAAAAAGTTGTTTAAAATTTTTTTCATTTATTATTTTTTTTATCTATATATTATTATTATTATTATTTTTTATATTAAAAACAAAAAAATGGAGATACTAAATGTATTAATATTATTAGTTTTTATATTTTTACTTAAGGATTTTGTATGTATGCTATAAAATAAAAAAAAATAAAAATGAAAATAAAAAAAAATGTGTGAAAACAAAAAAATTAATTTTTTTTTTTATAATAATTTTTATTTTTTTTTATTCCAAATATATAAAAGATCAAAAAAAATAAAAAAGTTCATCCAAAATCACCTAGCGGACCACTAGCATTTCCAATAATAGGTAACATTCCACAATTGAAATTCAAAGAATTTCTATTCAATAAACAAGAACATACAATTATTGGAGAATATAGTCAATCTAATGATGGAATTTGTAGAGCTTATCTAGGCGACCGTTACTTTTTATTCATTTCAAACTATGATGTTGTTAAGTGCATTCAAAAAGATGATAACTTCATGGATAGACCTTCTAAATTTGTACCAGGATGGAGATACATCTCAAATAATGGTATGGGTATTATGAGTTCATCAGAAGAGAAATGGACAAGAGCAAAAACATTAGTAATTAAATCATTGAGAATTCATTCAAAAAAAGAATTAATTGAAGAAAAAGCAAAAGAATTAATTGATTCACTAGATAAATGTGCAAATTCAAATGAAATTGTATGTATACTTAAAAATATAATAATTACCATCTTTTAAAAACATAAATTATAATAATAATAATAATAATAATAATAATAATAATAATAATAATAATAATAATAATAATAATAATAATAATAATAATAATAATAATAATAATAATAATAATTTATTATAGATTTATCCAAAAGAATATTTCCAAGGATATTCATGCTCAATTTTATTTAAATATATGTTTAATCAAGAGATACCAGTTAAGAATGAACAATCAAAGGCTATTGGTAATGCAATTGAACATGTGTTTAGTAATATTTCAAAGTTAACTGCATTTGATTGTTTTGAATTCCTATCACCATTTTATGATTGGTTTTTTGAGAAAAGATTAAAAGGTTGTGATATAGTTAGACATATAATTAATAGTCAAAATGATAAGCATTTAGAATCAATTGATCCAAGTAAACCAAGAGATTTAATGGATGATTTATTAATTGAATATGGTGTTAATGAAATTACTCAAGAAGATAGAACTCAAATCAACCAAATTTGTTTTGACATTTTCGGGCCATCAGTTGGTACAATTACAATCACATTGAATTGGGTAATATTACAATTATGTAATCATCAAGATTTACAAGAAATAGTATACAATGAAATTAAAAATGCTGTTGTTTCTGATGGTAGTGAATATGTTAATATGTCACACAAACAATCAATCCCTTATTTGGTTGCATTTATTAAAGAAACCATGAGGTTATGTTCAAATGGATTTGGTTTGCCAAAAACTGCAAAAAAAGATCAAATATGTGGAAACTATCTAATACCAAAAGATGCCATCATTTTTGTAAACTACCTTGCAATTAGTCTAAATGAAGAATTATTCTCAAATCCACATGAATTTAATCCAAAAAGATATTTAGATGAGTCAATTCCAATTCCAAATATTCATTTCGGTGTTGGTCCTCGTGCTTGTCCAGGTCGCTTTATCGCAATAGATGAAATGTTTCTTGCTGTTTCGAATATTCTTTTGAAATATAAAATTAAATCTGTTGATGGTAAAAAAATTGATGATTCAATTCAATTTAGTGTTTCTTTAAAAGCAAAAGATTACTGTATTAAATTAGAAAAAAGAAAACAATAAACATTTTTTTTTATCAATGATAGACGCAAAAATGATATTGTTGTTTAATTTTTTCTCCCCTGTCTCCCCTCTCGACAATTGTTGGATATTCTTTTTTATTTAATTCGCTTATGCCCTATCTTTAAGAATGGAGAAGTTTCGATTTTATCAACTTTATTTGGTATTAGGCAAGAGTCGAACCCGTGCCCTATAAATGGGTTAATGAAAATTTCGCCTAGACATGGGATCGAACCATGGACCTAGCGGTTAACAGCCGCTCGCTCTGCCTACTGAGCCATCCAGGCATTTTTGTTTTTTACAAATTTAACTACGTTTATTTATGTAATTTTTGGTGAGTTAATACTTTTTAAAAGTGCCGCGACCTGGAATCGAACCAGGGTCAACAGAGCCACAATCTGATGTACTACCACTATACTATCACGGCCTTTTGGTGAACATTTGTAATTAACTGCTAAAAGGTATATTTGGAGCGTGCCACTTTCAAATGTTAACACCCGTATCAAATATCATTATTTGTAATTAACATCAAAAATCACCAACCACACGACACATTATTTCTCATTTGTGTACAGATTACAAACAACTATCACTTTTTATTTCTAAAAAAAATAAAAAAAAAAATAATAATAAATAATTAAAAAATATCGACCAAATGAAAAAAAACGCAGTTTTTTTTCATTTTCGTTGTGCCACTTTCAAATGTTAACACCCGTATCAAATATCATTATTTGTAATTAACATCAAAAATCACCAACCACACGACACATTATTTCTCATTTGTGTACAGATTACAAACAACTATCAATAATTCATTTTTTCAAATTCATTTTGATACTCTTTTTTTTTTAGAATAAAGGAAATTTTGCAAAAAAAATCCGGCTTTTAAAAAAAAAAAAAAAAAAAAAAAAATGAAAAAAATTAAAAAAAAAAAAATGAAAAATAATTAAAAAAAAATAATCAAATTAAAATATCAAACTAAAAATATCAAAAAAAAATATCAACCCCAAAGTATCAATTCAAAAAGGTGCTGGTTTGAATGTTAACACAAGTATCAAATATCACTGTTTGTAATTAACACCAAATGTTACCAGCCAGATAAAGACACATTATTTCCCCTTTGTGCCACACACTCAAAACATTAATTTTATACATTAATTGAGCCTGTAAAAAAAAAAAAAAACAATAAACACGAGTTCTATTCTCGAGGAGAGACAGCCTAAAAAACTGTGATATTCAATTTAAAAAAAAAAAAAAAAAAAAAAAAAAGTATATTTGGAGCGTGGTCACAGAAAAAAAAAATTTTAAATTAAAATAATTAATAAATAAAAACTAGATTTGAACACATCCAATTGGATGAGGTTATTAAAAAAAAAAGTATATTTGGAGGTGGGGCTTATCATAGTGGTTTCACACAGAATAACACAGCCTCCATGGCCTTGGTTCAAGTCTTGGTCATACCACGAATTAACGTGGTCACAGAAAAAAAAAAATTTAAATTAAAATAATTAATAAATAAAAACTAGATTCGAACACATCCAATTGGATGAGGTTATTAAAAAAAAAGTATATTTGGAGGTTTAATAAGGGTCGGGTTAGATAAGGTAACTTGAGATGAATAAATATCGAACTTTCCCTTTTGTTGTAATGGTTCTGCGATGTTAAAGATAATCTTGTTCGAATTATCACAAATTTGTAATATATCAATAATAAAAAACTGGAAAAGTTAAGTTATACTTGGAACTAAAATTAACCAAAGAATATCGATCAAAACTCATTTTAAAAAAAAAAAAAAAACATAATAAAAGAAGAAATATCAATATTTATAACAATATAACATTAAACTAATTTAAAAAAAAGCTTATGGTGTTATTGTTCATAATATATTAAACTATAATCGAATAAATTAGAATATTCGATACTTTAAAAAGAACTTTTACAAACTATTTAAAGAAATGTAACAGTAATCAATATTTTAACATAATAAAGGTGGATTTATATTTATTTATTTTTATTTTGACTATTGTTGGTATCACTTAAATATTTGATTAAGCCATTTGTTAAGCCAATTAAACCACCTGTTAAAAGATAAATTGACTTTCTTTCTCTATAAAATAATAACCCACCCAATAATGACGCACCAATAACCCCATTTATAAGATACTTTCTTGTTTTGTTATCGTTTATATTATTATTGTTTGTCTCATTGGAAAAACAAGGCGTTGTTGGAGTTGGCGTGGGGGTTGGTGTTGCTGTAGATGTAGATGGTGAAGAGGATGAATTAATAGTTGTTATATTATTTATTATTTTGAATAAACCATAACCACTTGCTACAAATAAACCAAATTTGCAACTAAACTTTAAAAGTGATATCATATGATCTTTATTCGATAAATCCAATTGACCCATTATATTATTATTGCTGCTAGAATTATTTAATAGTCTGTAATACATAATTGATAGAGTTGATCCTGTACCAACCAATAATGAACTTAATGTTATTGATTTTAATGAATTCTTATTATTATTATTATTTATATTATTTTGATTAATTTCTAATTGAGAATTACTTTTTATTGGTTGTTGTTCTTGTTGTTTTTGTTTTTGTTGTTGACTGACACTATCATCTTCTGTAATGTTAATATTAAATATAGGATTTGTAGTAATATTTAAAGTATCTTTAACCAACACTGGAACTTCTCCAAACTCTCCTTGGTTAATCTTGCTATTAGCATCTTCATCTTTTATGATTATAGTTGAAGTGTTTCCATTAACAATAGGCAATGAAATATTATCATTATTATCATTATTATCATTTGAATTAGTGTTATTATAAGTATGAGTTGTTGTGGTTATACTAGTTGTAATAGTGGTAGCGGCTAAAGAAGGAGTTAAAGGTGGAGTTTGAACTATTTCAGAGATACCAGCTTCAATCTTTCTGATTTTATTTTCAAGTTTTCTTAGTTGAGTGAATTGATCATGATCATGTATTAATTGCTGCTGCTGTTGTTGTTGTTGTTTTTGTACATTTAAAAGAGGTGGTGAAGATAATTGATTTACAATTTGATTTTCAATTTTAACGATTTTCAGTTGCATTTCATTGAGTTTTGCTTTTTGTAAATTCATTTCATCCAATAATAACTTTTCGTTATTGTATTGTTGAGAACTTGAAACTATTGATTGTTTTTGATTTTCAATATCTAATAGTTTATTGGAGAGATCTGATTTTGTGAATTCCATTTCCTTTAGAATGAAATCCTTTAAACATTGAATGGTCTTTTTACTATTGATTTTACCCTTTTCAATGATTAATGATAAGTTTGAACCTAATTGAATGATTTCATTCTTTTCATTATTTAAAAACGATTTCATTAATATAGCTCTATCTTTAATGTTATTAAATTCTTTATCATCATCACCGTTGCTATCACTATCTTCTTCTTCTTCTTTAATATTGTTATCAATTTGTTGTTGTTGTTGTTGAACCTGTTGATTTAAACCTAAATTAACCTTATCCAATCTTTCAAGTTCTTTTGTTAATCTATCAACTTCAGATTCAGTCCAGAGTAATTTTTTATTAACTGTTAAAAGTTGTGATTGGAATTGATTACAATTATACTCACTAGTTTCCAATTGTTTGAATGTTGATTCACATGATAACAATAGGGTGTTATGAGTTTCTGAAATGGATTTTCTATTTAACTCTGATTGATCCAATTGAAGTGATACGAGTGAAAGTTGATCAATTAATGTAGATCTTTCAAACTCTATCATTTCAATAGAATTAGTTAATGACTCCCTCTCCGTTGATAAATCATTGATGATCTCATGTAATTTGGCGACTGTATTCTCACCCATTCTCTTAATCTCTTGAATTAATTGATTAAATTTCTCTAGGGTGAAATCTCTTTCTCTTTGCATCTCTTCAATTGTATCGGATAAAGAGGACTTGTCATTCTTTAGATCAAAGATTATATTGGATAGAATTGATTCTCTACCTTCTTTTTCACCGACATCAATCATTAACTCATCTATTTTCTCACTCAATCTATCTCTTTCCTCTTCTACTTTTTTTATCTTGTACGATAGATTCAATAGCTCTTCGGAATTATTCTGTTTATCATTTAATAACTCTAAATGTAACATTTCATTTTGATGTTTCCATACCATTAATCTCTTTTCTAACATTTCAATTTGTTTTCTATAAAATTCAATCTCTTTTTCCATTGACAGTGTTGTAGCTGATGATGATGTTGTTGTTTCTGTTATTTGTAAATCAGATGGTGTAGTATTATTTGGAATTGATGAAGATGCTGAGGTTGATAAAGAAGATGATATCGATGATATTGATTGAGGTGATAGTGGTATATTATTATTATTATATATTGTTGAATTTGATGAACCTATTGGTATTATTGGTGTTGAATTTATTCCATTTTGTATATTATTTATACTGTCATTACTATAAGGTAATGGACTGCTATTAAAACTATTATTATTACTAGCTAAATCAGAATTAATTTTATGGGCAACAGCTTTTGACAATTGCGATGCCATTTCTAATAAATGTTCTGTAATATCTTTTAACTCGCTATCTCTATTTATCTTTTCAGTTTTCTCTTTTTCAATTTGTTGTTTCTACAGTATTGATTTTAAGAAAAAAAATTTTAAAAAAAAAAAAAATTAATAAGATTTCTTAAACTACCCACACTTCTGATATTTGGGTATTTAAAATAAAATCTACAAATTAATTAAACACATACTAAATGAACGAATTCATGCAATAATGAATTGATTTTAATCTTTGATTTACTACTACTACTACTATTGCTACTGCTGCTACTATTACTTCTATGATGAATATGATGATTATTCGATTTATCTTTTGTATCACTTTTTTTAAGAGATTCTTCAATTTCACCAATTTTATTTTCAAGTTGAATCAATGTCGATGATACCTCTTCTAATTTATTATTGCTATTGGTGCCATTATTATTGTTGTTGTTTGAGGAAGAAGATAGTGTATTTGAATTATTTATAAATAATTTAGAAGCATTTTCAATCGATTGTCTTAGGTCAATTTTAGCTTGGTTGAAATAATCTTTAAGTTTGATTCTTTCTGCCTCAGCTTTTGCTCTAGCTTCCAATAATGTTTGTTCTACTGATGCTCTATTTCGTATAATATTTTGAATCTCTTCATTATCGATATCACTACCACTGATTTCAATCTCTTCTTCCTCTTCTTCCTCTTCTTCTTCCTCTTCCTCTTCTTTCTCTTCTTCCTCTTCTTCTTCCTTTTCTTTCCCTTCATTATTTTCTTCATTCTCTTCGCTACCTATCGGCAATGAAGATTTGGTAGTTCTGGTGGTGGTAGTTGTAGATAAGTCATTACTGCTTAGTGGTGTAGTAGTTGGAGAAATTGGTGGTGTTTGTGAAAATCTTGAAACGTATTTAGTTTGAGGTCTTTGTGCCCATTGTCTTAGTTGTGGTGATCCAGCAGGTGATTGTGTTCTTTGTTCTAAAATTACATTGTTTGTTCGTGGTGAGGATTGTATAGGAGTAGATGGAGTAATTGGTGTATTGTTAAATGATGATAAATCCAAACTATCCTGCTCAACATCCGAATGTTCCTCAACACTATTAATAACATCTTCTTCCTCTTCCTCTTCCTCTTCTTCTTCTTCTTCTTCTTCTTCTTCTTCTTCTTCTTCTTCTTCCTCCTCCTCCTCCTCTGAGTCATTACTATTATTTCTATTATTACAATTATTATTACTATTACTATTATTGTTACCTTTTATATCAATTTTCTTTATATAGGAAAATGGTTCTTGTTCGCTTGTATCACTTTCGCTACTATGTTGGTAGAAATTAAAATTATTTCCTTTCTTTATTATTCTTGCCGATCTTTTTTTATTCTCCTCACTAGAGCTATCATTTAATTCATCATAATCATAATATTCGTCACGCTTAATATTATTTTTATTTTTATTAATTTGTCGTATTCCTTCTTCCTCTTCGCCGTCTTCTTCTTCCTCTACTTCTTCTTCCTCGCTAAATTGATTCAATTTATTATTATTATTGCTATTGTTATTATTATTATTATTATAATATTCACCATCCTCTTCCTCTTCTTCATCTTCTTCGTCGTCTTCTTTTTCATCATCTTCATCATAGTCGTAATCATCATGAAAACCATTATAATCAGCATCGAAATAGGACTCTGGTGATAATTCTATTGGACTTTTTGTGAAATGAAAAATTCTACTAGTTTCACTAAATTGAACTTTGGGCTCGTCAATATCAATTGATCCATTTGATAGTAAATTACTGCCAAACTTTTGATGGTCATATAATTCTTTTTTCATTGGCGATTCTTCTACCCAATAGTTGGTAATTTTACCATCATCGTCGTCATCATCGTCATCATAATCGTCGCTATCATCGTCTTCATAGTCATCGCCATTATTATTCTCTTTGGCTACTATATTATTATTATTTGCACTATTAATATCATTATTAATTAAATCATCCTCGTCATCCGTTGATATGATTGCCGTTGTAACTTTTGATTCTTCTTCTTTGTACTGTTGTTGTAGTTGTTGTTCTTGAGCTAGATATTGTTCTTTTCTTTGTTGTTTTTCTTGTTTTAATTGTTTTTTATTTTTTTTGCCTCCCATTTTTTTTTTATTTTTTTAATTTTTTTTATCTAAATTGTTTTTGAGAAAAAAAAAATTTAATATATTATATTTTATTAATAAATTAAATTAAAAATAAATTTCCAAAAAATAAAAATAAATTTAAAAATTTATTTAAGAAAAATTAATTTGTTTGTATATGTTTTAAATATTTTTTTTTTTTTTTTTTTTTTTTTTTTTTTGTTTTTTTTTTAGTTATTATATTAAAAATAGATATTTTTATTTATGATTGTAAATTTAAGATAAATAATAAAAAAAATATATTAAATTGTATTGTTACAAAATTGGTATTGATATCTCTGTATTATTATTATTATATCAAATACACACATATTAAAAAATTAAAAAAAAATAAAAAATAAAAAATAAAAAATAAAAAAAAAATAAAATGTAAAAAAAAAAAAAAAAAAAAACAAAATAAAAAAAAAAACAGAACATGTGGTTTATTTGAAAATTTTTTTTTTTTTGCAAAGTCGTTTAACCCCACATTTTTGATATTTTTTAAAAATTATTAATTATTAAATTTAATTAATATATATATATACACATATTTCTACTTAACATTCATATATTACAAGAATATTTTTTTTTTTTTTTTTTTTTTTTTTTTTTTTTTTTTTATTTCTTTTTTTTTTTTTTTTTTTTTTATTTTTTCCAAATAAATAAATAAATATATGAATATATAATTTAAATTTTAATAATAATACCATTTCCATCACTTGAAGTAGAGGAATCGGAAGCTGGTATTTCTCCATCGAATAAATAACCACAATTTGTATTTAAATTACCAGTTTTGAAACCAATTTGAAATAATACCCAACCAGAACCATAAGGATAACTGGCCACACTAATCAAAGAGATGAATAATAAATAAAATGATAAAAACTTTTTCATTGAACCTTGAATTCTATGAGGTTTCTTACAAATTCTAATTAATCTAAATCTATCAACATAATACTCTACGATATTACAAACCACACCAAACAAAGCAACTATTGGATAAATTGGTAAACCTAAATAAACAATGAATTGTCTATATAAAATCTCTAAATATTCTTCTGATATCTCAAATTCAGGTTTATAATATTCTGTTGATTTTTTACCACTCTTTTCTCTTCTTCTACCAATAAATGCCATTGAAACACTATATATAATTTCCCAAAGATTTGATAACTAAGAAAATATATATATATATATAATTAATATAAATATATTTCAATTAATTAATATCATTAAATATTAAATAAACTTACAGTTAAATCTAAAACTAAAATAAATAAAAATTGTGAACCAACATCAACGAATGGACAACCTTCTAAAATTGATTGATGAGTGATATTTTCAAATATTCTATCTCTAAGAATATATAAAACGATAACATTTACAATTTTAAAAACAAATAATTTTAAAGTATTTTGAATTTTAAATTTTGTCCAAGTTGGATGTTTTTCAAACATTGTTAAATAAATTGAAATTTGATCATAAATTACATTAATAACTCTAATAATACACGCTGAAATAAATGATGTTGTTCTAATTTATTCAAAAATAAATAAAAAAATAAAAATATATATATATGTATATTAATAATTTATATTTTATATTTTGTTTCATTTAATTTATAATACATACAAAATATTTGTAAAAAATTTATAAGAATTTACAAATTTTAAAACTAAAGCACAAAGTACAGCAGAACCACCTAATAATAGTATGAAAACGATATAAGAAATAAAGAAACGAACCAAACGTTCTTTACGTGGTATATTTGCATTTTTAATGATTATATCATCAGCATCGAAACCATCTTCAAAATCTTGTTTATTTGAATTTTTAAAGTAGGAATTAATTTTGAAAGCATAAATTGGACCCATGAAAAATGAAAGTAAAATACAACCAAATGTTGACCAAAAATAATAGAGTTTCACTTCTGATTGATAATAAGATTGAAGATTTAAAGATACCAATAAATAATCTTGAATTGAGAAATTCTTAAAATGATTATATTTTACACCATAGTAATAATGTGGTACTAAATTAATGAGTACACATAATAGTAATATTAAATTGATACCAATACAAAATGTTATGAAATTAAAGTATAGATAAATACCTGTACCATATACTCTTTCAATTTCTTTATTATCACAATTTATTGGTAACTTTAATTTAGCATGTTCATTAGCAGCTAAGAAATCTTCATTAGTCTCTTGTTGTAATTCAACTGATAATAAAAATGGTTGACCTGATTTAGTATATGATACAACAAATCCTTCTGGTACTCTTGCTTTCTTTTGACGTACTGTAGCTCCAAATACATTCTCTAATACTTGATCTTTTAATCCTAAATCTTCATACGTTGATTCTTTTGATGGTTTTAAATGTTCATATGCAAATTCTTTTTCCTTTTCAATATCTTGTAATCTTGTTAATGTTTTATTACTATAATTAACATTATCATTACTATTATTTTTATGATGTTGAATTTGTGGTGAATTATTTCTTGATGAATCTAAATCATTTATACTTGGGTATATTTGCTCTTGTTCTTGTTGTTGTTGTTGTTGTTGTTCTTGTTGTTGTTGTTGTTGTTGTTCATTTTCTTGTTGGTTATAATTTTCCATTGGGATTGAATTTATATCTTCATCTTTTGTCATTTTTATTAAAATTATTTAATTTTCTTGATTTTTTTTTCCAATCACGTACCTTCCTTCTTTTAAAATATATTTAAATCTGGAAAACAAATTTAACATAAATGAAATATATATTTATTTTTATCTTTGTGTTTTTTATTTTTTTTATTTTTATTATTTTTTTATTATTTTTTATTTTTTTTTTTTTTTTTATTATTGTGTGTGTGTATGTGTGTGTGTGCACGTTATATAAATATAAATATAAATATAAATATTTAATAATATATTTTACAAACACAAAAAAGTAGTTATTATTTTGTGTGATGGGGTGGTATTAATAGAAACAAAAAAAAAAAAATATATAATTTAAAAAAAAAACACAATGTGGTATTGATACAGATAAAGGTATGATTGTTTGAAATTCTCTACCGAAAATTGTATTTTTTTTTTTTTTTTTTTGATTTATGGTTTTTGAGTATTTGTAACTGAAAAAAAAAAGCAGGAAAAAATCAACCTTAAAATTAAAAAAAAAAAATTTTTATTTTTGGTTTCTTTTTTTTTTTAAAATTTTTTATTTATTTTTTTTATTTTTTTTATTTTTTTTTTTTTTGTGCAAAAAAACAGTTGTGCATACACGATCATAGATTTGAGCAAAAAAAAATAAAATAAATTAAAACATTAAAAAAAAAAAAAAAAAAAAAAAAAAAAAAAAAAAAAAAAAAATTCTCTTTTTAAAGTCTTTTTTTATATTTGCAACGCCTATATCAAAATTTATATTTTTATTTTTCTTACACACATTTATTTATAAAACAAACAACATTGCAATATGAAAAATGGATGTGAAAAGCTCTTTTCATATAATGCACTCTTTCTTATAAAGATTAAGATATTTTTTTTTTTTTTTTTTTTTTTTTTTTTTTTCGATTTGTTGGGAATTAAAGGATCAAACTCAAAATCAAAATATTAACAATCTAACTATTTTTCATCACTATTTAAAATTATACCAAGTTTTTTAGTCATCTGAATTATCGTAACACCTTCATATTCTGCTAATTTACCTTTATTGGATTGAATATAAAACAAACAAAAAAAAAATTATTAATAATAAAAAAAAAAAAAAAAAAAAAAAAATTATATATGTGTATAAATAAATACTCACCAATTTGATTTTGAGTTGCATCTTTAATTTCATTATATGTGTGAACTTTATCAAGGTTACGTTTTTCAATTTCTTCTAATTCTTTGATTTGTTTTTTAAATGGTTCTAAATCTTTTATAACTTGATTTTCTTGATCTTGTAATTCTTGTAATTCTTTTTCAATATTTTCAATATCATAATTTAACCAATATATATTTTCTTTTTTACTATTACTATTATCATCTTCAACACTATCATCGTAATCAATATTTATAATTTTACTTTTATTATGATAGTTTTTTTTTTCTAATGATAATCCTATATTATTATTATTATTATTTTGCATTTTTCAAACTAAATTTAAATACAAAACCACTTTTTTTTTTAATTTTTTTTATTTTTTATTTTTTATTTTTTTTTATTTTTTTTTATTTTTTTTTATTTTTATATTTTATTTTTTTTTTATTTAGTAGATTTCTTGGTATTTTTTTTTTGTGGTTGTGGTTTTGGTTGTGGTTTTGGTTGTGGTTGAATTGAAGTTAATTTTGATTTCAAATTTTTTAAACCTTCCAAATTTTTGAATAATTTCATTTGTTTATTAAAATCTTGACTTTCATTGAAATAATTATTAAAAGTTATATTTTTGTTTTGAATTTCTTTTTCGGTAGTTTGTTGTTGACATTGTGAGAGGAAAGATGATTTTTCAAATTGTTTTTGAGGAGTAATGAAAACGACGATTTCACGATTTTTAAATGCTTTTTTCAACTTACGAATTTTACCAACTAAATGATGTTCTTTTGGTGGTTCAATTGGTGGATTAAAACCACCTTTACTATTATCATAGGAACGATATAGTTCTAAAGGTGAACGTTCACGAGTAACATGTTGAGAGGACATTTGTGATTCATTATATGATATGATTCTTTTAACCATTGGTTCAAACTTTGGATGCCAATGATTTACCAATAATGATAACTCCCAAAGTGTTGATGCGAATGGATTACAATGATCAGGATCTTGAGCTTCTGCTACATAATCACCACCAGAGAAAGTTGAATCGGTTTCAAGTAAACGTTGAGTTTGTGGATATGTAATGAATAATTGTTTAACGAATGATACTAATGCAAGTGATGCATGTGGTTGTAAAAACAATGAAATTGTTGATAAACGTTTAATAAAGGAAGCAACTCTTTCAACTGCAGTTTGTTTTTTATCACCCAACATTAATTGTAGTGCATCTAAAGCTGTAACGGTTACACCATGTTCTCTTGGTAATACCATATCAGTTAGTAATGAATATACACGAACGTAGTAATCCTTTAAATCTACATTTAAACTACCACCATGAAGTTTAATGGTTTTGAATGCAGTGATATTGGTATTAAAAGCGTTGGCAATAGAAGTTATACCATTTTCAATTAAATCACTAAGAACCTTTAAAAGATCACCCAAGAAATCTACAGAAATTA
The DNA here is from genome assembly GCA_036169595.1 of Dictyostelium firmibasis. Lineage (NCBI taxonomy): Eukaryota > Evosea > Eumycetozoa > Dictyosteliales > Dictyosteliaceae > Dictyostelium > Dictyostelium firmibasis. The sequence continues at coordinate 400,852 of CM069765.1, read as the reverse complement.
AATGAGAGAATTTTGCCAAGCCTTCCAATACAGATGTTAAAGCAGGTGATTGAGGTGCTTTCTTTATAATTCTAAAGTAAAGAATGAAAATTGATTTTAAAATTTCAGTTTGAAGGAATCTTTGTTCCTTTGCAGAGAATTCTGCCTCTGCTTCTTTCATTTCTTTATCCAATTCTTTATCTTCTTTTCTTTTTTTCTTTTCGGTACGAGTTAAATGCTTTCTATCTTTTTTACTTAGTTTTGTTGTATCATCAGATGCAATACCAAATGGATTGATTTTCTCAACTACGTCAGTTAAACGCATTGCCAAGAAAACACGTACAACCTTTGGATCGATCATATAATTTGCTGATTTTGCAACGTTTGCTAAACAACGTACAACCTCTAATGATGTTTCACCACCTGTTGAATCATGTTCAAATAATGATTTAATAGACTCTAGACACATCATTGCAATATCTTTATCTTTATAAACTGTGAAACGTGATGTAATTGTCACTAAATTTGTACGGAAATTAAAATGAGGATGAGTGATTAATAATGTTGAAACAGCTTTCAAAATACATTGTAACAATGATGTTAAATCATTATTACTATAACCACCATTGATTTTAAAGAAACCAATACCACCACCATTTGGTCTCTTTCTGGCTAATAATGATAGAATATTTGAAATTGAATTTTCAACCAATACTAAATAATTTTGATAGAATTTTAATAATTTCTTTTCGTACTCTCTAATTTTTTTAACCTCTTTAGATAGTTTTTGTTTTTGTTGACCAGAACCTTCAGCACTGGTTTGACCATTCTTTATCTCTTCTGCAACATCTTTATTAATCTTATAACCTGGTATAATATCTTTAAACACTGCACATAATGATAGAATACTATATTTCTTTATAACAATATTTTTATTATTGATACAAATTGAAAATAATTCTTTAATTGCTTGAATATTATTCTCTGGATTTGAAATAATTAATGAACTTGCTTTTGCTAAACTTATCTTTGCATTATCAATTAATTCTTGTTCTCTTAAATATCTTTCACCTTCTGACAATTTTGATAATTCCATATTTGATTTAATAGTATTTTCATTATTTTCATCATCATCATATTCATGATTAATATTTCTATCTAAAATATCTAAATTTTCAATTTCTGTATCACTTTCATCTGATGATTCATCTTTTTTTTCTTTTTTTTGTTTTTTTTGTGGTGCTTCTTTAATTTGTTTATTGACTTCATTTGTAATTGCTGTTGCTGTACCTTTTTTAGCTTTTTGTTTATTTTTGGCGCTTCTCTCTTTTGTAACTTGTTCAATTAGTTGTTCTTTTGTCTTTTCTTGTTTTTCTCTCGTTTCTTTTAATTCCTTTGGTGTAATTACTTGAGTAATTGTTTTCATTCTACCATCATGAGTTTTAATTGGTAATCTTTTTTTAACAACTGTTTCTAATTTCCATTCTCTTTTATCATTATCATTTTCTCTTTCATTTTCAATATTATCGTCATCTTCATCATCATCATCATCATCATCACTTTGATTTTCATTATATATTTCATCCTCTTCTAATTCATTATATTCCTCTTCATCACTTTGATCAATTGATTTTCTTTTTTTTAATTGTGCAACTGCTTCTTCTGCTTTTAATTTTTCTTTTGGATCAACATATTCATTTTCTAATTGTTTTGAATATGATAATCTTTGAAATTTACTATTTAATTATTTTAAAAACATAAAAAATTTAATTATGGTTAATACATAAAGTTTTAATGGGGGAGTGAGAGATAAAAAAAATAAAAAAAACATACGCATCATCGGTTAAAGTTGATTTTAAAAATGAAGAATTTTTAAAAAAATCTTCCTCATCACTATCAACTTCATCGTCACCTGCTTCTGTGATATTTGAAGTTTTTGATATATTTTTTTCACCTTCTCTAAAGAGTATATCATATTTTGTTAATTCTCGAATTGATAAATTTTGATCTTTTGGTAATTGTACCTTTTTAGTTGTTCTCTTTGGTTTAATATTTAATGGTAAAACTGTTGGTTTCTTTTCTTTTTTCCCCATTCTTTCTTAAAATTTCTGTATTTGTGTGCAAAGAGTTTAAATAAATTAAGAAATATGTTTTATGAAAAAAAAAAAAAAAAAAAAAAAAAAGATTCGTTCGTGTCGGTTTTTTCTAAAAAAACTTTTTTTTTTTTTTATTTTTTTCTTTTTTTCTTTTTTAATTTTTTTTATTTTTCCACAATTTATTTCAACTAATCTCAATCAATCAAAGAAATTTATTATTCTCCGGAGCAATTTCCTTTTGAGTCTTTAATGATAAAAAAAATAATAAATTTAACAAAATTTTTTTTTTTTTGAACTATAGGCGAGATTTAATTTTAGTGATTGAAAATACTATCACAATAAAGTTACCTTTGATAATTGATAAGTAATTGGGATATCTAAATTTTTTTACATTCTTTTTAAAATTGTCTTTTATTTTGGTCAGAGCAAAAAACAGAATTAAAAAAAAATATTTTATTTTGGATATTTAAATTTTATTAAAACATAATAATTATTATTATATTTGAAATACTTATATAATTAAATAATAAAAAATAAAAAAAAATTTCTTGATAAAAAAAAAGGGAAATTTTTTATAAAAAAAAAAAAGAAAACCAAAAATCCCCTTTTTTGTTATTTATTTTTTTTATTATTTTATTTTTTTTCAAATTACAACTCATTCATTTTATGTATTTTTTTAAATTATTTACCATTTGAATATGATAATTTATTCCAATTTCATTAGTTTCATTGAAAACAAATTTTAATTATTATTGTTTATTTTAATTTTTTTTTTTTTTTTCTATTTTAATTATTTTCACTTTTGTTTGGCGCTTTTTTTTTAAAAAATTTTTATTTTTTTTTTATTTTTATTTTCTTCTTTCCATATCATATCAATTGTATAATAATTTAAAAAAATAATAAAAATGCCAAGAAAAACAAATTTAGAAAATAAAAGAACACAAAAACAACGTGTTGATCAAGTTGTAAATAATAATAATTATGAAACTATGAGTAATAAAAATACTATAGTAGAGGATGAAAATAATAATGACAATAAAGAAAACAACATCAATAATAATAATAGTATAAATAGTGAAAGTAGTAATATTACTCCAAATAGTAATACCTCTGTAAATAATAATAATAATAATAATAATAATAATAATAATAATAATATTAATAATAATATTGATAGTTTAAATTTATATAAAAGGAGATATAATGAATTAAAAGAAAAAGTTAATCAAATTAAGAGAATTAGATATACAGAGACTGAACAATTATTCGAAGATTTTAAAATTCGATCAGAACAAAGGGATACTGAATGTAGAAAAGTTATAAATAGATTACAAAGAGAATTAGATAATGTTAGTACAAGTAATAGAATATTAATGCAATCATTGAAAGATAGCCATGGATTTAATTGTGATGATATAAAAAATGATATCATATTAAAATCACAAGATGAACATGAATTTATAATCAATCAAATTAAATTAAACTATGAAGATAGAATCCATCAATTAGAAATTGATAATCAAAAAATATCAAATGAATTTGAATCATTTAAAAATGAAATCGTTGAAAAACAAATCAAAGAAAATAAAGAGAAACTTGAAAAAGAAGAAAGAGATAAATTATTAATTTCAACAACAATTATAACACCATCAAAATTAAAACAACAACAACAACAACAACAACAACAAAATTTAAATGAAGAAACTGATTTAATTAAATTAAAAGAATTTATTCAAGAAATAAAAATAAAATATGAAAATGAACAAAAATGTAATCAAGAGAAATATCAAGAACTAGTTAAAAAAACTGAAGATAAATTAAAGGAATCATCAGATCTATTGAATAGATTAGAGGGTGAAAAATCTGAACTTGCTAATAAATATCAACTTTTATCAAATAAATATCAAGATAAATCCAATAGTTACAATGAATTATTGAGTAAAATCGATGATATGAAACAATCTGTACTTCAAGATCATCAAGATTTAACTCAATCAAAGAATAAAGAAATTCAACAAATGGAATTAACAATTAAACAAAAACAACTTGACTATCAACTATTGGAAACATCTTCAAAGCAAATCATTGAAACTCTTCAAAAAGAGATCGAAGAGATAACAATCGTCAACGATAAATTATTATTCGATCAATTGGAGTTGAAAAATAATGAAATCGATGAATTGGAGAAAAAACATTTAACTGAAATTGAAGAATATGAGGAGAAATTAATATCTTCTACTGATGATTCTTTAAAATCAATTCAAAATATTTTAAATGAATTTGAACAATCAAAAATTGATTTAAATAATTCAACTTTAATAAGTAAATATATATTTTTTTGTTTTTTTTTTTTTTTTCATTTTTAAATTAAAATATTTTAATTATTAATATTAATTATTATTTTTAGATAAAAATTTTGAAAAATGTTTAGAAATTTATAAACTTTTAACAGGTACAAGTTTTTCAATTATATCTGAAAATAAATTTGAAGTCCTTTGTCAAAATCCAAAACTTGAATCAAAGGTACATGGTTATATTACAATCAACGAAAATGATATTCATTATGATCCAATATCAATTGAAAATTGTAGAAACGAAAATGATTTTCTTGGTACAAGATTAGAATTTCACAAAGATGATGGTGTGGCTTTTGTTGTTAAATTAGTTGAAGCTGTTTTTAGATAATATATTACTATCTGTGTATCACTCCAACCATTCAAAATAAAAATGAAATAAATTAAAAAAAAAAATTTTAAAAAATAAATTAATAATATATGGAATTTTATAATATATACATATATGATATATTTGTTTGGGTCTAAACTTTTTTCTATGAATTTAATTTTAAAATTAAGTAATTAAAAAAATTAAAAAATTAAATAAGTGGATCTATTAATTTTTTTTTTTTTTTTTTTTAGGAAAAACAACAACCTCTTTGGACTCGATAAAAGGGTTATAGGATTTGAATTATTTATATATATATATATATATATATATTTTTTTTTTTAAAAAATTTTCTATTTTTTTTTTTTTTATTTGATTAAAAAATTTTTTTTATATTTTTTTTTTATTCAAATAATTTTAAAATACAATTCTATATAGGAAGAGGTTTAAAGTGTGATATGAATTTAATGGTGGTTGAAAATACTAATAATAATAATTATACTATTAATTGATTGCTAGGTTTGTGGAGGTTCAAGTTTTTTTTTTTTTTTCTTTTTTTTGATTTTTCATTTTTTTTTGTACAAGGGAAAAACAAAAAAAAAAATAAAAAAAATGTAAAAAGCGGTGATGTTTCTGAAAGTAATTGGTTGAATTTATGAATATATATGAATAAATGATTGATGAATATTATATTAAATTTGGTGTGCGTATATATATATATGAGAATGAGATTTTAAGCTGTTGTTTTTTTTTTTTTTTTTTTGTTAATTAATTAGTTCTAAATTTCCAACACCTTGAAAAGTATTTAATTGAAAAGAAGCTTGGAATCTTGTGGGTATTGATTGAAATTCAACTTTACCAATAATTTTTACACTATTTCCATCTACAGACCATTCACTAGTCGTATTATGTAATGTATATTCTTTTGGTAAACCTTTAATATTGACACCAATTTCTGCACCACCAAATGATTTTGGGAATTTAATTAAAAAGAATCCTTTAACAAGTGCTTCTTTGAATTCTTCGATTTTAGGTTTACCTTCAGCATCTCTATATCTTGATATAACAACTTCCTGTGGTTCTAATAGTTTCTTCATAATTTCACTAAGAACTGGTTGTTTAACTTTAAAAATTGGCATTTTAAATTTAAATTTATTTTTTTTATTTTTTTTTTATTATTATATTTATTTATTTTTTTTTTTTTTTTTTGATAAATTAAATTAGTCTATCGATTGAAATTTAAGTAAATTATGGAGATAAAAATTTATTAAATGATATTTTTTTAAAAAAATTATAATTATAATTAAAAAAAAAAAAAAAATTAAATTTTATAAAAATAAAATAATAATAAAATAAATTATTTGTTTAATTGGTTTGATTTTAAAAAAATAACAAGTAGTGTGTGTGTAGTATAATAATAATAATAATAATATCAAAAGTAAAAAAAAATAAAAAAAAAATATAATATATAGATTAAAATTTTATGAAAAAAAATCTGAGTGAGAAGAAGAAAACAATAAGTTGTAAATTAATGTAAAAGTACACGCTCACAAAAAAAAAAAATAAAAAAAAATAAAAAATAATAATAATAATAAAATTAAAAAATCAATAAAAATTAAATTATCCCTTCATATAAATACAAATATTTAGGTGCAATAGATTTATTGGTTGAATCAACAACATTTATATAAAAAAAAAAAATAATAATAATAAAAAATAATAATAAATAATAATAATAATAATAATAATAATAATAATAAAATCATATAAAAAAAAATATAAAAATAAAAATAAAAATAAAATAAATATGGAAATGATTTGTGGGTGATGTAATTTTGTGTGTGGGTTAAAAGAAAAAAATATAAAAAAAAATAAACTACTACATACCTTTTTTATCATCTTTTCCCATTGTGTATATTTATATTTAATTTATTTGAATTTAATTTATATTGGTGATTATATACAAGATTATTATTATTATTATTATTATTATTATTTACAATGCTATATATATATATATATATATATTTGAGTTGAAATTGAAAAAAAAAAAAATAAAAAAAAAATAAAAAAAAAAAATAATAAATCTAAAAATTTATATAAACTATGGAAAAAAATAATATAAAAAATATTTATAATTAATTGAATTCGTTCGACTGTAATGTGATTATAGTCGAGATATAATGATTTTTTTTTTTTTTCAATTTTTTTTTTTTTTTTTTTTTTTTTTTTTTTAAAACTCATTTTTTTATTTTATTTTTATTTAATTTTTAATTTTTTTTTTTTTTTTTTTTTTTTTTTTGATAAAAATCAAATCAAAATAATATCTAAATGAAAGTGGGTAATTTTTCATTGGTCAAATAAATCTAAATTTTTTTATAAAATTTTATTTTTTGAATTATTTTCTAATTATTTTTTTTTTTTTTACGAGCTAAATCATGCAAATCTTTTTTTTTTTTTTTTTTTTTTTTTTTTTATAACCTTTTCTTTTTCTAAACATTTTAAAATAAAAAATAAAAAATAAAAAAAAAAAAAGAAAACCCTTTTCCAAACTCTTTTTTCATAAGCAATCAAATTAATATCTGTTTTGTGGGTGTTTTGTTCTTTGATTGGGAATTTTTTATTTTTTTTTTTTATTTATTTTATTTATTATTTTTTTATTTTTTTTTTTTGTAAAATCAGATTCAAATTCATCGCAAAAAAAAAAAAAAAAAAAAAACCACTAATGTTGTAATAAACAGACGAAAATTTTTTTTTTTTTTTTTTTTTTTTATTTTATTTTATTTTATAAAATGAATAATTCCTGAAAAAAAATAAAAAATAGAAATATTTGTTTGTGTTTTCATTGTTTTTTTTTTTTTTATAAGAAATTCTCAAAGAATTTCAAATTAATTTTGTTTTTTTTTTTATTGTTTTTTTTATTTTTTTCTATTTTTTTTTTTTTTTTTTTTTTCTTATTTTTTTTTTAACCCCTTCTAGATTATTTTAATACTCAAAAAAATTATTTATATTAATAAAAAACCAATAAATGTCATGCTTATTAATTATTGATGTACAAAATGATTTTATGAAAGATGGTAGTTTAGAAGTTGAGAATGCAAATGATATATTAGAACCAATAAATAATATTCGTAATAATTGTTCATTCGATTTAATTGCTTTATCAAAGGATTGGCACCCTGAAAATCATATTTCATTTGCATCTACTCACAACAAACAACCATTTATAGACTCAATTATAACAAAATCAAATCATTCACAACTTTTATTTCCTGTATGTATACTAATATATATATATATATATATATACTAATTAATTTAGAAATTATTAACTATTTATTATTAAAAAAAAAAAAAAGGATCATTGTATTCAAAATACAAAAGGTAGTGAAATAAATAAAGATTTAATAATTAAAGATAATGATATAATTATAAATAAAGGAATGGATATAGAGGTTGATAGTTATTCAGCATTTTATGATAATGATAAAAATTCAAAAACTGAATTAGAGGAAATATTAAAAAAACATTCAATTAATAAAGTTTATGTTTGTGGTTTAGCAACTGATTTTTGTGTGCTTGCTAGTTGTTTGGATTCAGTTAATTGTGGCTTTAAAACTTATTTCATCCAGGATTGCTCAAAAGGTGTTTCAAAGAATGGTGTTGATCAATCATTACAACAAATGAAAAATAAAGGTATTATCTTTATAAATTCTTCAGATTTAATTCAAAATAAAATTAATTAAATTATTTCTGGTATAATAATCTTCTAGAACCTTCAAATATCAAATTGGATTTTAACACCCAATATATATAAATGAAAATTAATGTAGTTTTACATATAAACACACACATTCACACAAAAAAATAAAAATATATTTATTTATTTATCATATGATAGATTTAAAAAAAAAGGAAAAAAAGAAAGTTTGGAATGTTTTTTTTTTTTTTTTTTAGTTGTTATATATTACAATATTTATTATTATTATTATTATTATTATTATTATTATTATTATTATTATTATTATTATTATTATTATTATTATTATTATTATTATTATTATTATTATTATTATTATTATTATTATTATTATTATTATTATTATTATTATTATTATTATTATTATTATTTTTTCATACACCCACCCAACACACTAATTAAAATAATAACCAAAACAATAATAAAATTACTATTTTTTTTTTTTTTTTTTTTTTTTTTTGTTTCTTTGTATTACTTGATATTTTTAGGGGTTGTGAGTTTTTTTTTTTTTTAGTATATCCTTAAAAGGTAAAAACATTGTGGGACTTAATAATACCCATTGGCTCACAAAAAAAAGAAAAAAAAAAATTGTATTTAAAACATTGATAGTAAACAAAATTGTTAATATTATCATAATTAAAAATTTTTCCCAATAACATAGGATTTAAATCTCACTTTTTTGAAAGTAGAAAATAAAAATTTATGAAATAAATAAAAAAATAATGTGGTTAAAAAATCAAATTATTCCATTTTTCTATTTTTTTCAATTTTAAACACTATTAAAACTAATTTCTAATAATCTACCCTTCAAATTACCTTAAACACACACCACCACCACTACCACAACAACAACAACAACAACAACAACAACAACAACAACAACAACAACAACAACAACAACAACAACACCCACTCAAAAACACACATTTACACTATTAGGCAATTATTATTGTAGTTGTTCAAAAAAAAAAAAAAATAAAAAAAAATAATAAAATAAAAAAAAAAAAAAATAATACTATACAAAAAAAAAAAATTTAAAAGCAAAAAAAAAAAAAAAAATTATTATTTTAATACCATCCATATAAACAAACTGAGATTTCTATTTTTTTTTTAATTTTGTTTTAGTTGTTGTTCACTACATCAATACATTAAAATATTATAGTGGTACCACATTTATTGTATAACCAATTATTATTAAATTTTTTTTTAATTTTAATAATTTCCAACCCATTTTTTTTTTTTTTTTTTTTTTTTATCAATTTGTTATTTAAACAAAAATAAATTAATAAAAAAAAAATATACATATATATACATAAAAATAATAAATTTTAAAATAAAAATAAAATAAATTCCTAAAAAAAAAAAAAAAATATATATATATATATATAAAAAAATAAATATAAAATTAAATAATCCATTATAAAAATGACACCAATTTGTAATATCGAAAACGAAAACGATTCATTCGAATTAACAACCACAATTTCGTTTTTAAAAAAAAGTAAACTTTTCAAAAAAGAGATAAATGTAAACGAGATTGTATCAATAAATATTTCACAAGTTTTAGGTGAATATAATAGTTTTTTAATAAACAATACTATAGAAGATTTAGAAAGTGCAATAGCTCAAAATATTCAGAATTATTATAAAAAAAAAAAAAAAAAAAAAAAAAAGAAAATCGAAAAGAAAAATGAAAATAAGAAACGAAAAAAAAAAAAGAAATAAATTGGTTTTTTAAAAAGTTTTAAAACTTTATTTGTAAATAAAAAAATAAAATAAAATTGTAAATAGTATAAAAATGAGAAATGAATAAAAAAAATAAAAAAAAAATTTGAAAAAACGATGACATTTTTTTCGTTTTTTTTTTTTTTTTTTTTCATTAAGGGGTTATTTTATTTTTTATTATTTTATTTTATTTTTTTTTCATATAATTTGATTTTATTTTTTATTTTTGAATATTTATTAAATAAATAAATAAATAAATACATAAATAAATAAATAAATAAATAAATAAATAGATAAATAAATAAATAAATGCAATCCAATAAATGTTATTATAGAACAACTAAAAAAGGAACAGTTTTGAAAGTTGTAAATGAAATTTATTTAAGAGATGATATACCATGTGGACATGATAGTTGTAAAGAATGTAGAATGAAATTGGAGAGAAGGACAACTGTTGAAGATAGAGCATTATTATCGAATGATATTAATACAATTGAAGACAATAAAATCTTAATACTTGATACCAATGTTATATTACATCAAATTGATCTCTTGGAAGATCCAGCCATAAAGAATTGTATAATACTATCGACAGTGTTGGAAGAAGTTAAATCACAAAATCGTGCAATCTTTAATCGTATACGTGATGTAATTAAAGATTCCTCTAGAAAATTTTATGTTTACTCTAATGAATATAGTACATTTACATCAATCACCAGAGAGAGTGGTGAAACACCAAATGATAGAAATGATCGTGCAATTCGTATAGCAACACAATGGTATAAATCTCATCTTCATAAATATTCAATTAAAATTTTATTAATTACAAATGATAAAGATAATTTAAAAAAAGCAAAATCATTAGGTTTGGATTGTCAAACTAGTAAGTTACTAATATATATAAATATATATAAATATGTTTAATATATATTAATTTTTATTTTTATTTTGTTAATTTAATTTTAAAATAGTTCAAGATTTAGTATTTGAATTATCAGATAAAAATCCATCATTAGTTGATAAATTATCAGATCCAAATGATGATAGTAATGAACAAGATAATGATGAATCAAAGAGATTCCAATATCAAGAGCATAAACCAATGTCAATGTTAACAGATGAATTAAAGAATGGTAAATTAATTCAAGGTATATTTAGAACTAGTATTACAAATTATAGAGAGGCAACAGTATCTAATAGAGATATGGAAAAGGATATATTAATTCAAGGTATTGAAAATATAAATAGAGCAGTCGATGGTGATATTGTAGCTGTTGAATTATTTGATCAATCTAAATGGAATACACCATCAACAATAATCATGTTAGAGAATGATGGTGTTGAACAAGATGATGACTCAATAGCTAAAGATTCATTGATTTCAAAGAAACAACCAACTGGTAAAGTAGTTGGTATCATTAAACGTAATTGGAAACCATATTGTGGCGCAGTAGAATTTAAACAAGACATATCATCAACAAAAACAAGTACAGGTTTACATTTCCTCTATTTTATGCCAATTGATAAACGTATACCAAAGATTAGAATTAAAAGTCGTCAAGTTAGTAATTTAATTGGTAAACGTATCGTTGTGGCAATCGATCAATGGGATAAGAATTCTAAATATCCAAGTGGTCATTTCGTAAAGGATTTAGGACCATTGGGTGATAAAGAAACAGAGAGTCAAGTGTTGTTGTTACAATTCGATATACCACATCATCCATTTGGTGCAGCCATTATGAAATGTTTACCACCTCCAGATATTATGGATCGTGTTAGTAGTGCCGATATGGTCGGCCGTAAAGATCTTAGAAAGGAGTGTATTTTCAGTGTAGATCCACCTGGTTGTACAGATATTGATGATGCTTTACACATAAAAGATCTTGGTAAGGGTATTATGGAAGTTGGTGTTCATATTGCTGATGTATCACATTTCGTTCAAGAGGGTTCTGCTATGGACGAAGAAGCTGCTAATCGTAGTACCTCTGTATATCTAGTCGACAGAAGAATCGATATGTTACCAGGTGAACTATCAGGTAATCTTTGTTCTCTAATGTCAAATGTTGATCGTTTCGCTTTCTCTTGTATTTGGAAGATTAATCATCAAACTGGTGAAATCTTAGCAGTTGAATACACCAAGAGTATCATTCGTTCCTGTGCTTCACTAACCTACGAACAAGCACAAATTAAAATTGATGATAAATCTCAACAAGATCAAATCTCTGTAAATCTAAGAAATCTAAATGCATTGGCAAAAGTATTAAGAAAGCAACGTTTCGACAGGGGTGCTCTCTATTTGGCTTCACCACAAGTTAAATTTAAAACTGAAGAATTGGGCGGTGACCCATCTGATGTTGAAATCTATCAACTTCGTGAAACCAATGCAATGATTGAAGAGTTTATGTTGTTGGCAAATATTTGGGTAGCTAAAAAAATCTATAAACATTTCCCTGGTTGTGCAATGTTACGTCGTCATCCAACACCAAAGAAATCATCTTTTGATCTCTTGACAAAGTTAGTCGAGAATAAAGGTTACAAATTCTCAACTACAACAAGCAAAGAATTGGCTGAATCATTAGATGCATGTGTCGATAAGGATGATGCATACTTTAATACTCTCTGTCGTATTATGACAACACGTTGTATGTCCCCTGCTCAATATTTCTCTTCGGGTTCATTACCATACGAAGACTTTAATCATTATGGTTTAGCAACTGATATCTACACTCATTTCACCTCACCTATTCGTCGTTATCCAGATATTATAGTTCATCGTTTATTGGCATCAGCAATTGGTATTCAATCGGTCTCTTTGAACCTAGAGAATAAAACAATCTCTAACCTCACAGAGAATAATAATTTCCGTCATAAAATGGCTCAATACGCTGGTAGAGGTTCAACTCAACTTCATACATTAATCTTCTTCAAAGGTCGTAAATCTGTTGAGGAAGCCTATGTTATTCGTGTAAAGGCAAATGCTTTCGTTGTATTGGTACCACGTTATGGTTTTGAAGGCACTGTTTATGTTTCAGATCCAAATGGTAATACAGGTTCAACAACAAATGTCTATAACTACAATCATGAAGATCAAACACTTAGCAATGGTATTCACACATTTAGAGTGTTCGATAAAGTTACCGTTGAAATCTATGTTGATGATAGTAAAGCTCATGATCAAAAATTAAAAATCAATTGTATAAATCCAAATATTTCATTTGTGCCATCTGATGATGTCGATAGTAATAATTTAGATGATATTTTAAATCAAGAAAATAATACCAATAAATCTTCCTCCTCATCTTCATCCTCTTCAAATAAATCCACTAAGGTTAGAAAGCAGACCTCTGAAAATATAAAAACTACGAATAAAAAATTAAAAAAATAAAATCATTTAACTAAAAAAATAAGATAGAAAATTATTCAATCAACTAAAAAGAATAGTTTTATAATTTTCAATTAATAAATTTCTATATTTATTATTAGTGCTTTCGTACATTACATTATCTTTTGAGATAGTTATTTATAAATATTATACATATATATATATATATATATATATATATACTAGGTTTTAATACCTTAGTTTAAAGTATTATTGTTTATCCTATTTTATAACATGTTTCCAGAAAATTGAATATATCTTCTATAGTTGCGGTGTTATTATTATTAGTAATATTAATTCCTTTTTTTATTATTTTTTTTTTTTTTTTTTTTTTTTATTTATTTAAAATTTTTTATTTTATTTATTTAATTCTAAATTTATTTTATTTTGATTTATTTCAGTTGTTTTAATTTTTTTAGATTTATTCCAATTTGGTTTATTTTAAATTTATATATTTGTTTAAATTTATTTATTTTAATTTATTTAATTTTAATTTATTTTATTTTAATTTAATTTAAAATTTTTTTTTTTTTTATAAAAAATTAGTTTGGGGAAAAAAATACTTTAGCGAAAGTTGGCCAAGATGTCGCCAATGTGATATTAAAGCAGAATTTAACCTTTGATACCGTAATATAATCATCTGTAGTTAACACATTACGATGTCAAGGGTTTATTTTTTTTTTCAATATCATTTTTTGTTATGTAAAGAAACGAAGAAGCTATGTTACCAGTAATATACTCTGTGATAATACAACTGAATTTATCTTTTTGACAACGTAATGGGATAATTGTATTATTACAAAATGATTATATTATTAAATAAAGAAATAGGATAAATAATAGTACTATTATTCGTAGAGAATTTAGAAAACCAAGTTCAATCAAAACTATTCATAACATTAAACTAAACACTTCAAATTTCAATTTTGTTCCATACCCAGTGAAATACACTGAACACCAAAAAAATAGGCTAGAGGAACATATCAAAGAATTATTGAAATTAAAAATTATAAGAAACTCAAATTCACCAGTAGCTTCAAGCATAGTCTTAAGACCAAAAGAAGATATATACAGAATGTGTATCAATTTTACCAAATTATACAATGAAATTCAGAACGTAAATGAAATTTTAGCTATTATAAGAAATCCAACATAACACCTTACCATCCACAAACACATGGATTTGTAGAAAGATTCAATAAAACAATAATTCAAATGATTAAATGTTTCACACAAGACTATCATTTATGGTGGGATCAATATTTAGAATTATGTTTACTCGCATACAGGATTTCAATTCAGGCTTCAACAAAATTCTCACCTTTCTAATTGCTCTATGGTCGAGAACCAGTCATTCCAATGGATATTATATTAAAGAATGACAATATACCAGAAAATTTTAGAAAATATGATAATTTTGCAGAAGGGTAAAATCAATTATTAACAGAACATTAGCTTTGGCAAATAACAACATTAATTATAATTAATTTAAATCAGCTCAACTTAAACAAGAAAATTATTATAATACTTTAAAACCAATTAAGATAATAAAACAAGGTGATCAAATATTATTAAAAAATAATAAACCAGCCGAAGAAGCTCAAAGCAATAAAATTTTACCAACATAGGACCATTCAAAGTTTTAGAAATATTATCTGATCAAACAATTAAAACTCAGATACCAATAAACTCAAGAATGTCAACATTACAATCAACTAAGAATTGTAAGATATATAAACAAAGAATGGAAAAAATAAACATATAAACAGATAAGGAGTCTTAATTATTATTATTGATTATATTGTGGAAATTATATTTATATAAATAGAGTTATATAAATAATAATTTAAGGGACACAATTAAAGTATTCTTTCAAGAGTTAAGAGGGGATTATATTTAGATATTACTCACGCGATTCTTTATATCTCTGTAATAAACACGAATAAATAATGATGCTATAAAACCACCTAAGGTTTAGTCCAAGGTTAGAATCAAAAGGTCTGAAGAGAAGGTTTGATTAGAAGGTCTCAACAGAATCTAACCTATAGGTTCCTTAGGAAATAATTCGAGTATAAAAACAAAATAAAAATTATAAAATAAACATTCATCATTTAATTAACAATAAGTATATAAACAGTTAAAGAGTATAAATTATTATTATTGATTATATTGTGGAATTTATATTTATATAAAAGAGTTATATAAATAATAATTCAAGGGACACAATTTAAATATTCTTTAAAGAGATAAGAACGATTATATTTAGATATGACTGACGCGATTATTTACATCTCTCATAAAAATAGCCCAGATAGCTCAGTCGGTAGAGCGCAAGGCTTTTAACCTTGTGGTCGGGGGTTCGAGCCCCCCTTTGGGCGAAACATTTTGCATTCATAAAACAGAGATCGCTGGTTCGACACCCATTATAACCTCATTTTTACCGGGGCTTAGCGTAGTGGTTCCACGCTGAATCACAAGCCTCCGTGGTCAAGACCTTGGGATCGGGTCTTGGTCATACCACGAAGTAACGTGGTCATAATTAAACCCTGGTTCTGCGCTGAATCACACAGTCTCCGTGGCCTTGGTTCGAGCCT
The DNA here is from genome assembly GCA_036169595.1 of Dictyostelium firmibasis. Taxonomy (NCBI): domain Eukaryota; phylum Evosea; class Eumycetozoa; order Dictyosteliales; family Dictyosteliaceae; genus Dictyostelium; species Dictyostelium firmibasis. The sequence goes on along the minus strand of CM069765.1, from coordinate 384,652 downwards.
TAGGTCATACCACGAGGTAACGTGGTCATAAATAACACACCTCATAATCAAGCGGAAAAAAGCTCGACTTCCAAAAAAAACAACAACAAAAAAAAAAAAAAAAAACATGGTGATTAGAAATTCTAATCCCAATAATATTAAAAAAAAAAAAAAAAAAAAAAAAAAAAACCTCACTTTTATTATACAGATAATACAAAATGCAAACATTCTATTAAAAACATCCCTCTAAACATTCATTAAAAACATTTAAATAAACATTTTATAAATAGCTTATTGCTATATATTAAAAAAAAAATACAAAATGCCACCAAAAGCCACCGAGGTAAATCCAAACAAATTCAAGCATCCAAAGCTGCCATCAAAGGTCGGTAGAAAGAAATAGTCCAAAGGTATATCAAGAGAAAAATTAAACAATGCTATTCTCTTCGATAAAGAAACGTAAGCCAAACTCTTAAAAGAAATGCCAACTGCGAAAGTTATCACTACCGCTGTTGTTTCTGAAAGAATGAAGCGCAATGGTTCCTTAGCCCTTAAAGCCATCAGAGGATTATCAAAAGGTCTCATCAAAGTAATCAAAGGTCACGGTAATGGTGTCAAACTAATACTCAATAAACCGATGGGTAAATAGATAATAAAAACTTTTTAAAAAAATCGAAAAAAAAAAAAAACAACCTCAGAGGTACCCCTTAACAATATCATACTTCAAAAAACAGTAATATTTATAAATAAAAACCACATTACAAATAGCAAAATGCAAGACAATAAAAAAATCATATCCGACGGAGACAATCAACAAACTATCTTTCTTAAAAATTAGAAGTTGGAATCTAGATACAATGATCTAATTTCCCTTATTTTTTTTTTTTTTTTATAAGGTAGGACCTTCGTCTATTCGTGGTCTGGCCGAGAATCTATTCTCGATCCTGGAAACTTTAATAATTTTTTTTTTTTTTTTTTTTTTAATATTATTGGGATTAGAATTTCTAATCACCATGTTTTTTTTTTTTGTTGTTGTTTTTTTTTGGAAGTCGAGCTTTTTTTTCCGGTTGATTATGAGGTGTGTTATTTATGACCACGTTACTTCGTGGTATGACCTAAGGCTCGAACCAAGGCCACGGAGACTGTGTGATTCAGCGCAGAACCACTACGTATAGCCTCCAATAATGAGGGTTTAATTATGACCACGTTACTTCGTGGTATGACCAAGACTCGATCCCAAGGTCTTGGCCACGGAGGCTTGTGATTCAGCGTGGAACCACTACGCTAAGCCCCCCGGTTTTAATAATAATTATAATAATAGGGCTGCCATCAACAATCTATTATAGTCTCCCCCTAACTAATTTCCTAGTGTCAATTTAAAAAAAATGAAGGTAATTTCTGTAAACAATAAAGAGAATCGAACCCTTGATCTAATATTGAGGTGTGTAAAAATTGGAGAAGAAGGGTATCGATCCCTTTACCTCTCGCATGCTAAGCGAGCGCTCTACCATCTGAGCTACATCCCCTATTTATGATTTTTTAAATTAAACATTAAAATTTAGCTTCAATTGGGGTGCCACTTTCAAATGTTAACACCCGTATCAAATATCATTATTTGTAATTAACATCAAAAATCACCAACCACACGACACATTATTTCTCATTTGTGTACAGATTACAAACAACTATCACTTTTTATTTTAAAAAAAAAATAAAAAAAAAATAATAATAAATAATTAAAAAATATCGACCAAATGAAAAAAAACGCAGTTTTTTTTCATTTTCGTTGTGCCACTTTCAAATGTTAACACCCGTATCAAATATCATTATTTGTAATTAACATCAAAAATCACCAACCACACGACACATTATTTCTCATTTGTGTACAGATTACAAACAACTATCACTTTTTATTTTAAAAAAAAAATAAAAAAAAAATAATAATAAATAATTAAAAAATATCGACCAAATGAAAAAAAACGCAGTTTTTTTTCATTTTCGTTGTGCCACTTTCAAATGTTAACACCCGTATCAAATATCATTATTTGTAATTAACATCAAAAATCACCAACCACACGACACATTATTTCTCATTTGTGTACAGATTACAAACAACTATCACTTTTTATTTTAAAAAAAAAATAAAAAAAAAATAATAATAAATAATTAAAAAATATCGACCAAATGAAAAAAAACGCAGTTTTTTTTCATTTTCGTTGTGCCACTTTCAAATGTTAACACCCGTATCAAATATCATTATTTGTAATTAACATCAAAAATCACCAACCACACGACACATTATTTCTCATTTGTGTACAGATTACAAACAACTATCACTTTTTATTTTAAAAAAAAAATAAAAAAAAAATAATAATAAATAATTAAAAAATATCGACCAAATGAAAAAAAACGCAGTTTTTTTTCATTTTCGTTGTGCCACTTTCAAATGTTAACACCCGTATCAAATATCATTATTTGTAATTAACATCAAAAATCACCAACCACACGACACATTATTTCTCATTTGTGTACAGATTACAAACAACTATCACTTTTTATTTTAAAAAAAAAATAAAAAAAAAATAATAATAAATAATTAAAAAATATCGACCAAATGAAAAAAAACGCAGTTTTTTTTCATTTTCGTTGTGCCACTTTCAAATGTTAACACCCGTATCAAATATCATTATTTGTAATTAACATCAAAAATCACCAACCACACGACACATTATTTCTCATTTGTGTACAGATTACAAACAACTATCACTTTTTATTTTAAAAAAAAAATAAAAAAAAAATAATAATAAATAATTAAAAAATATCGACCAAATGAAAAAAAACGCAGTTTTTTTTCATTTTCGTTGTGCCACTTTCAAATGTTAACACCCGTATCAAATATCATTATTTGTAATTAACATCAAAAATCACCAACCACACGACACATTATTTCTCATTTGTGTACAGATTACAAACAACTATCACTTTTTATTTTAAAAAAAAAATAAAAAAAAAATAATAATAAATAATTAAAAAATATCGACCAAATGAAAAAAAACGCAGTTTTTTTTCATTTTCGTTGTGCCACTTTCAAATGTTAACACCCGTATCAAATATCATTATTTGTAATTAACATCAAAAATCACCAACCACACGACACATTATTTCTCATTTGTGTACAGATTACAAACAACTATCAACAATTCATTTTTTCAAATTCATTTTGATACTCTTTTTTTTTTAGAATAAAGGAAATTTTGCAAAAAAAATCCGGCTTTTAAAAAAAAAAAAAAAAAAAAAAAAATGAAAAAAAATCAAAAAAAAAATGAAAAATAATTAAAAAAATTATCAAATTAAAATATCAAACTAAAAATATCAAAAAAAAATATCAACCCCAAAGTATCAATCCAAAAAGGTGCTGGTTTGAATGTTAACACAAGTATCAAATATCACTGTTTGTAATTAACACCAAATGTTACCAGCCAGATAAAGACACATTATTTCCCCTTTGTGCCACACACTCAAAACATTAATTTTATACATTAATTGAGCCTGTAAAAAAAAAAAAACAATAAACACGAGTTCTATTCTCGAGGAGAGACAGCCTAAAAAACTGTGATATTCAATTTAAAAAAAACAAAAAAAAAAAAAAAAAAAAGCTTCAATTGGTGCCACTTTCAAATGTTAACACCCGTATCAAATATCATTATTTGTAATTAACATCAAAAATCACCAACCACACGACACATTATTTCTCATTTGTGTACAGATTACAAACAACTATCACTTTTTATTTCTAAAAAAAATAAAAAAAAAAATAATAATAAATAATTAAAAAATATCGACCAAATGAAAAAAAACGCAGTTTTTTTTCATTTTCGTTGTGCCACTTTCAAATGTTAACACCCGTATCAAATATCATTATTTGTAATTAACATCAAAAATCACCAACCACACGACACATTATTTCTCATTTGTGTACAGATTACAAACAACTATCAACAATTCATTTTTTCAAATTCATTTTGATACTCTTTTTTTTTTAGAATAAAGGAAATTTTGCAAAAAAAATCCGGCTTTTAAAAAAAAAAAAAAAAAAAAAAATGAAAAAAATTAAAAAAAAAAATGAAAAATAATTAAAAAAAAATAATCAAATTAAAATATCAAACTAAAAATATCAAAAAAAAATATCAACCCCAAAGTATCAATTCAAAAAGGTGCTGGTTTGAATGTTAACACAAGTATCAAATATCACTGTTTGTAATTAACACCAAATGTTACCAGCCAGATAAAGACACATTATTTCCCCTTTGTGCCACACACTCAAAACATTAATTTTATACATTAATTGAGCCTGTAAAAAAAAAAAAAAACAATAAACACGAGTTCTATTCTCGAGGAGAGACAGCCTAAAAAACTGTGATATTCAATTTAAAAAAAAAAAAAAAAAAAAAAAAAAAAAAAAAAATTAGCTTCAATTTGTGGGGGCTTAGCATAGTGGTTTCACACTGAATAACACAGCCTCCATGGCCTTGGTTCAAGTCTTGGTCATACCACGAATTAACGTGGTCACAGAAAAAAAAAATTTAAATTAAAATAATTAATAAATAAAAACTAGATTCGAACACATCTAATTGGATGAGGTTATTAAAAAAAAAAAAAAAAAAGCTTCAATTGTGGGGGCTTAGCATAGTGGTTTCACACTAAATAACACAGCCTCCATGGCCTTGTTTCAGGTCTTGGTCATACCACGAATTAACGAGGTCACAGAAAAAAAAAAACTTTAAATTAAAAAAATTAATAAATAAAAACAAGATTCGAACACATCCAATTGGATGAGGTTATTAAAAAAAAAAAATAAATAAAAAATAAAAAATTAGCTTCAGTTGGGGGCTTAGCATAGTGTTTTCACAATGAATAACACAACCTCCGTGGCCTCGGTTCAAGTCTTGGTCATACCACGAATTAACGTGGTCCCAGAAAAAAAAATTTAAAATAAAAATAATTAATAAAAACATGATTGAACACATCCAATTGGATGAGGTTGTTAAAAAAAAAAAAATTTAGGTTTAGATGTGGGAGCTTAGCATGGATTTCACACTGAATAACACAGCCTCCGTGGCCTTGGTTCAAGTCTTGGTCATACCACGAATTAACGTGGTTACAGAAAAAAAATTAAAATTATAATAATTAATAAAAACATGATTCGAACACATCTAATTGGACGAGGTTATTAAAAAAAAAAAAAATTAGGTTTAGACATCTTCCAATTTTAAAAAAAAAAAAAATTACCTTTTTTTTTTATTAACCTCATCCAATTGGATGTGTTCGAATCATGTTTTTATTAATTATTTTAATTAAAATTTTTTTTTTTTTTTTTGTGACCACGTTATTTCAAAATTTTAATATGAGAAAAAAATTTAGAATAATCCACCTCTATCTAATGATGATGAACCCCTATTTGATCCACACAGCTTTTTTATAAACTCCATATAATACTACATATTTCTTAGAAGTTTGTAAAAAATAAAGATATAAATTGTAAAAACTTAATATTGTAATTTATTTAATTTGGCCAAAGAATTAAAATAATTTATTTCGAGAAAAAAAAAAAATGGCACATTTTCGAGTTTTTATAACCACCTCTGGGTCGATACTCTCTATGGACAAACGATATAACTACCAATTTTGATCTTTTTATACTTAGTAACATATTAATAATATTCAGTTTTTAGATGGTTGTATTAGGAGAAAAACGAAATTTTAATTTTCAAAATCATCATTTAGTTAGCTAAAACTATATTCAATCGAAAGAAAATTAAATTTTATGTTTATCACCAATAGTGAATTTATTAATACCGACATATTTTTACAAAATAAAATATGGTCACAAACTTGCTCTTCCTACGAGTACTCGTAGGAAGAGCAACTTTAAAAGTTTTTATAATGAACTCTGGGATCGATACTCACTATTGAAAAAAGCCATAACTATCAATTTTAATGTTTTTTACAATTAAAACCATTCATTTTCAACATAACCATAAAAACTTCATTTAATCGATTTGTTGTGGAAATTTTTTAAAAAAAAAAATATTTTTTTTTAGGGTGTAAAAAAAAATCTTTTTTTTTTTTTATTTTTTTTATGAAAATTTTTTCTTTATTTTTAATTAATAATTCTCCGGCATATAATATTAAAAAATAAAATAAAAAAGAAAAAAAAAAAACGATGATTTTTAAATTAGTTATTTTAATAATATGTATAATAATAAATGAAACAGTTTCTATGGTGGTATTACCATCAGATTCAAATATTCATTATGTGGGAAGAATTGATAAAATTCAATCCAATGACTATTATGCATTTTCATGGTCAGGTTGTCAAATTATTTTCAATGTTACAGGAACGACACAAGTTCAAGCCATTTTAAATTCAGAAAAAGTAAATTGGTTTGATGTTTTTATTAATGGACAATTAAGTAGTGTTTTTAATGTAACAGAATCAACACCAAATCAACAACAAATAACCATTGCAAATAATTTAAATAGTGAAGTTATATACCAAATAAAGATATCTAAAAGAACTGAAGCAGAATTTGGACAAGTAAATTTCTATGGTTTTCAAATGGACGATAGTTTTAAACTTTTTAGTTATACACCTTTGACAAATCGTAAATTTGAATTCATTGGTGATAGTATTGCCACTGGATATGGTGATATGGGAAAAGCACCTTGTGCATTCACAGAATCAACAGAGAATGTTGACGTCTCTTTCGTTACAGATATTACTGATCAATTATTTGGCGAAATGAGTGTAATTGCATGGGAAGGTAAAGGTGTTGTAAAAAACTATGGTTCATCAACACCAATTTCAAATCCAAACGATCCAACATTACCAGATCTATATCCATTTATATTACCATTATCAGATAATAGTAGTTATTGGAATCCTTCTGAATTTATACCAGATGTATTAGTAATTAATTTAGGTTCAAATGATTATACAGATTTACCATACCCACCAAATGACTATTTTCAATCAAAATTCATAGAGTTTGTAAAATTAATCATTTCAAATTATAATCCAATTCCAAAGATTTTCTTTATTTGTGGTGTAATGGTTGATGAACATCCTTGTTGTACAGTAACTGAGGCTGTTTCAAATGTTTTTAATGCAACTTATATCGATATGCCAAATATTCAAAATTCAAGTGATGATTTTGGTTGTTATGGTCATCCAACTATAATTGCTCATGCTCATATGGCTTCAATTGCAATTCCAATTATAAAACAAGTAATGAATTGGTAAAAATATAAATAAATTAAAAATATAATATATAAATTATATATATATATATAAAATTATAAAAGATATTGTTTTTTTAATTATTTTATTTGTTATTTTTATTTTTTTAAAATTTTAATAAATTTAAACCTTGTTTAAAAATAATATCAATTGGAATACCTGAATAATCAATAATAACTTCTTCTTTATTTAAAGCACCCATTTCATCAATCCAATTTTTAGCTGCAATTTTATCACCATTACCTTGAAGGACTATAATATGATTTACTAACTTTGGAATTGCCAATTTCATTTTATCGAAATTAACAGAGAAATAATTTGTTGTTGAATTCTTTTCAAATGCACCAAATTTATGAAGGAAATTAAAATTCAATGTATTTGCTTTAGCATGAGCATTTGATGTACCAAATCTAACAGAACGGAAAATACCAGCAATATAAGAAACATAGTTATCCATTAAATCTTTATTTGAGATTAAATTTTTATCTGAAAGATAAGTTATAAAGTAAATTCCTAATATATCAGCTTTTGCTTCTTCCAATGGTGAATAATAGATTTCAAGTGCTTCACGAACACTTACACCACTACCATCAACTAAATATTTTACACCTAAACCATGAGCAATTTCATGAAACATAACATTTTCAAAGAAACCATCTTCAAATACAACATGTTTAAATTGAGTTGGGTCAATTAATCTTTTTGCAATTGGTATTAGAATTTCATCGAATTTAGCCTTCATTAAATTTTTAATTTGAAGTTTACGTGTACCTTTATCAGTTTGAACTTTTGGATCATTTGGTAAATTGATTGCAATGTTTTTTGGTCCTGCATTACCTGAGCCATAACTTGCTATTAAATCATAAACATACATATCACCTTTTGAACTACTAGCATTTTCACTCTTATATTTTTTATCAACTGGTAGATTTTCTTGTAATTCTGGTAACATTGAATTAAACTTTTTAATTTTTTCACTCCATATTAAATCTTTAATTAAAAGTTGACTTTGATATGATGCTTTTAAACCTTTGAAATTATCATCATATGTTTCAATTGGACCAATTACAATTTCAACTGAATTATTTTTCATTTCCATCCACTTTGCATCACTTTCATAATAATTATCATTTAATAATGCTTTTGATCTTAATTTTAAATAATCTTCAAATCCTTTATCACTTGAATAACTTGATGCTTTCATTAACATTTTTGAAATCTTTTTTACCTCTGTTTTATATTCTTGATTATACCAAATACATTTTAAATTATTTTTATCTCTTCTTAAAACTGTATATGAATTTGTTTTTAATGTGTTATTAAATTTATCAAATTCAGTTTCTGTTATATCATTTGGATAAAAATCTAAACCAGGTGGTTTTTCACCAATACCAATAATAAATGGTTTATCACCATTTAATCTATCCCATGGTCCATAATTTATTAAACTATATTCTATGGTTTCTTTATCTTTATAATTTAATAAAAATTGTTGTTCAGTTTTACCCATTGTTTGTTTCCAAAAAATATCATCAACTATTCTTGAAGCATTAAATAAAATTTCAACCATTAATTTATCATTTTTTGATAAATAACTTAAATCTTTCTCTAATGATATCACTGCATATTGATCTATTAATTCTTTTAATTCTAATTCTTCATTATTTATTGCAAAAATTAAATTTAAAAATAATAATTTTAAAATTATTATTTTAAAAATTTTCATTTTCTTATTATTTTCTTTATATAATTAAAATTTTATTAAATAATAAATAAAAAAAAAATTTTTAAATGAAAATATAAGGAATTAAAATTACCATTTAAGTAAAAATTTTTTTTTTTTTTTTTCTTTCTTTCAAAGGGCATAAATATATAATTTATTATTAATTGCATAATTTAACACACATTGTGTGGTAGTATTTTTTTTCTTTTTTTATTTTCAATTTATAATTTTCATTTTACAAAAATGGTAGTTGTTTTTGAAAAATTAGAGAAAGAAAAAAAAAAAAAAAATGAAATAAATAAAAAAAAAGATTATTGAATTGATAATAATTTTAAATCATTGGACAAATCAGCAACAAATATTGAATTGTTTTTCAAATTTGAGGTTGTAATACAATTAATTTTTTCAGAATGTTCAACCCATGTTTTAATTCTTTCATTATTTTTTTCATCGTTTGTTAATAAAGATGAAACTTTTGTATTCATATCTTCAGAGATATCCCAAATAACTATCTTTTTATCATAATTACCAAACGAAATTAGTCTATCATAATTATTTTCTAAATATTTTGGATAATGACTTTTTTTTTATTTTTTTTTTCCAAAAAAAAATTAGTAAGGTGCATACTTTTTTTTATTTTTTTAAAAAATACATACACTTGTTGAATTGAGGATTTATGTACAGAATTTATTTTTAGGTATTGTTTAAAACTTGAGATTTCATTTATTACAATTGTACCATCACCCATTGAAGCGGCAACATATTTTGAATTATTTGAACAATCAACACTTGTAATGAATGGTGGATTTAACATTCTATTTGGTTCTGTTTCCTGTTGTTGTTGTTGTTGTTGTGGTGATGATTTTGCAATATTTTGAGGTAGGGAACCATCTTTAAAAGTATCTCTATGTAAAACTTTTGCTTTTAAGAAATCCCAATGAATGATTGAAAAATCCATTGAAGATGTAATTAATTCATTTTTACTATTTGGTCTAAAGACACAACCTGTTGCTATATTTGTATGTTTTTTATTTAATGATTCCACTAATTTATTCTTTGTTATATCAATTATTTTGGTTTGACCTGAATCATCACATGCTGCTAAATATTGATATTTAGAATCAAAACTTAACTAAATTATTATTTTTATTTTTTATTTTATTTTTTTTATTGTTATTAATAATGAAAATTTATTTATATGAGATAAGAAATTTTTTAAAAAATAAAATAATAATAATAATAATAATAATAATAATAATAATAATAATAATAATAATAATAATAATAATAATAATAATAATAATAATAATAATAATAATAATAATAATAATAATAATAATAATAATAATAATAATAATAATAATAATAATAATAATAATAATAATAATAATAATAATAATAATAATAATAACATACTTGATTAATCTCCTCAGTATTAAATTTATATTGAGATTTAAATTCTTTTAAGATAACATTTGGTTGTCTTAAATCGAATGAAACTATAATATTATCATAGGAACAATATAAAGTGAAATCTTGATCAAAACAAACATTATTCACTGGATTACCTTGAAATCCATCAATAATTGATTGAATAGATTTATTTGTATTTAAATCCCAAATTCTAACTGTACAATCATCTGAACCACTAGCTATTATCTCTTTTTTATTATGACTTGAAACACATAATACTGTATCTTTATGTCCAATTAATTTACTTTCAATTATATTACTATTATTGTTATTATCAACAATGTCAACACTTGCCATTATTTATAAATAAAAATAATAATTTTAAAAAAAAAAAAAAAAAAAAAATTTTAAAATGAATAAGGGGAAGTGGAAATTATTATTTATTTAAAAACAAAAAAACAATATAGATATCTCGAATCTTGAAAAAATGAGATCTGAAGTTTTAAAATGAAAAAAGCATATCAAATCTTTCGGAAAAAAAAAAAAAATAAAAAAAAAATAAAATAAAATTAAAAAAAATAAATATAAAAAAAAAAAAAAAAAAAAATTATAAAATTAAAAAAAAATAAAATTAGAAAAAAAATAAAATTAGAAAAAAAATCTTTTTTTTTTTTTTTTTATTTCCTTTTTTTTTTTTTTTTTTTATTATTTTTTATTTTATTATTTAAAAAAAAACAACACCCACCAATAAGTAATCAAACCACACATTAAAATTAAATAAAAAAAAAAAAAAAAAAAAAAATGGGAAAAAAAGATAAAAAAAATAAAAATGAAGAAACAACAAAAACAACAACAACAACAACAACAACAACAACAACAACAACATCAACAAAAAGTGAACAAGATATTTCAAATTCAGATTTAACAGATAGTAATACAAATAGTGCAGGATCATCATCAATTACTGGTGAGGATAATGAACAATATACAAATTCTAATAATAATAATTTTGAAGATGGTTGTGAATTTAATCCATTCAAGAATTTAAGCGAAAAACAAATTAATATTTTCAATCAATTCAAAGATAGAGTTTGGATAGATGGTAGTAATAGAGGTAAGACAGGATTTGGTGAGATATCAGAAAAAGAGAGAGAATGGTTAGAAGATGGCGGTGATATGTTATTATTAAGATATTTGAGAGCAAGAGATTACGATCTCTCTTTATCATTTAATCTTTTAAAAAATACATTAGAATGGAGAAATAAGTATAGACCCTATGAAATCACTGCTGAATCATTATCTTATGAAGCATCATCAGGTAAACAATATGTTTTTGGTAAATCACATGGTAGAAGTGTAATTTATCTCAGACCAGTGAGAGAGAATACTAAAAATCATGAGAACCAAATCAGATTAATGGTTTACAACATTGAAAGAGCAATATCATATATGGATAAATCACGTGGTCATGAACAAATTGTATTATTAATAGATTTCAAAGATTACTCAATTAGAAACGCACCACCAATGTCAGTTAGTAAACAAACACTTCAAATTCTATCCGATCATTATCCAGAGCGTTTAGGTAATGCTTTCTTAGTTGAAACACCTTTTATTTTCAATGTTTTCTGGACAACCATTTCACCATTTATCAATAAAGTAACCTACAAGAAAATAGTTTTTGCCAATGGTGAAAAACAAAAGAATAAAGTTTTCTCTCAATACTTTGATCCAAATGATTTAGAAAAAGAATTCACTGGTTCATCTGATCACGAATATACTCACCATACTTATTGGAAAAATGAAATAATCATCAATAGAAAAGAACGTAATTTACCACCATTATCTGATGATGAAATTTCAGCAATTTTAAATTCAAAAGAATAAAAAAAAAAAAAAAAAAAAAAAAAAAAAAAAAATATTATTTTTAAATAAATAATATTAAATGAAGATTGAGAGAGAATTCTTCACCAGATACAACTTCACAATCACTATAATATTTTTCCGTTAACCTAAAAAAGCATAAAAAAAAATTAAAATACAGAAATAAATTTTGCAAAAAAAAAAAAAAAAATTATAAACGATAAAACCCTTTTATTTGTTTTTATTTGCAGTTCATTGATATTAAACCTTTTTTTAAATTTGAGGAAAATATTCAAAATGAATAAAATAACACCAATTATGAATATAAATATTGGTGGCATATTTTTATTTTTTGTTTTTTTTAATTTCCTATAAAAAACATAATTTTTTTATGAAAAAATAGAATAAATTTAAATAAAGCATTTATTATATTAAATTTATTTATTTATGTAAAAATAGAGTCAATGTCTAACTTTTTGCTCCAATTATTTTTTAAGAAAATTAAAAAAAAAAAAAAAAAAATAATAAAAAAGTTTTTATAATAAAGAAAATAAAAGGAAGATCTTATTCACAATTAAAAGAAAAATCAAAAAAGAATAAATAACTATTATTAATAATACTTTTCACACGTCATTATTAATATGATTTACAAAAAGTATATTTAGAAAAAAAATATCTTTTTTTCAAATTAAAATATCTTATTTTTTTTTTAATTGGTTTTCAAAAAAAAAAAAAAAATAAAAAAAAAATTAAAATAAAGAACTTTCTATTTAAAATTCAAAAAAAATGAAAATTCTTTTTTATTTCAAAAAAACCAGGATTAATTTTTACCAAAAAAGAATACTAAAAAAAAAAATATAATATAAATTTGAGAATGGAATTAATGAAGATAGCAGGTAAGAAATTAGTCACCAATCAATCAAAAAAAAAAAAAAAAAAAAAAACTATTTAAAGTGAATAATAATTTTAATAGTAATATTTTCAAAATATAAAAAAAATGAATAAAATAAATAATAAGGTTGCAATTATTACTGGTGCTAGTGATGGGATTGGAAAAGAAACATGTAAGATAATTGCTAAAGAAATTGGAACAATTGTTATTGGGTGCAGAAATAAAGAAAAAGGTGAAATTGCTGCTAAAGAAATTTCTTTACACTCTGGAAATAATAATATTATTATATTAGATTTGGATCTAAGTAAACAAAATGTAAATTTGAGAAAAAAAAAAAAAAAAATTATATTTATTAACTTTATAAATATTAATAAATTGAAATTTATTTTTAACAGTCAGTAAAATCATTTGTAAATGAATTTGATAAATTAAATTTACCATTAGATTTATTAATTAATAATGCAGGTGTTATGTGTCCACCATTTTCAATAACACAAGATGGTTTTTCATTCCAAATTTCCACTAATCATTTTGGTCCATTTTTATTAACTAATTTATTATTGAAAAAATTAGAAAAAAGTGAGAATCCAAGAATATTAGTTTTAACCTCGGATCGTTTCAAAGATGCTGACTTATCATTAATAATTAATGATAAAATTAATGTTGAGACTCAGGCAAACTATAACCCATTGAAAGACTACTCACTTTCAAAGTGTTGTAATTTATTGTTCACAAAGGAATTACAAAGAAAATTAATTGAAAGAAGATCCAAAATTATTGTTAACTCAATTAATCCTGGTAAGGTTCAAACAAGTTTACAACGTGATTTCACTGGTGTTTTAAAATTTGCCTTTAATCTTATGCCAAATTTCATTTTCACCCCAATTCAAGTTGCTTCAAAAGAATGTGCTAAAGTGGCTCTTGGTATTGATTCCTCAACCCATAATGTTAAAGGTTCTTACTTTAATATTGGTGTATTAACAGAAACTCCGAATCAATTTAATAATATTGAACTTTCAAAAAAACTTTGGGAAATTTCTTCAAGATATACAAATATTTCAAATGATTTGATTTTATAAAAAAAAGAAATATAAAAAAGATTTAAAATTTTTTAAATAAAATTAAAAAATAAAATAATAATTGGTTTAAACCAATCAATGTTTACAAGATATAAAATATTAGAAAAGTATTTATTTTTTTATATTAATTACAACATAGCTCTTGGCCAATTTTAAGATTGGTACAAATTATACCTGGATTAACTTTATCAAATTGACTCTGACTCCATGAATTTCCACATTTTGATGTCCATATATCCCAACAACCTTGTCCTGCTTCAACTTTACCTTTTTTTGAACAAGTACCAATTGTACCGGTAACAGTACCAGTAGATGAACTACTACTACTACCGCTACTTCCACCACAACAAAGTATTTGGCCAACATTGAGATTGGTACAGGTTATTCCAGGATTAACCTGATC
>CM069765.1:355000-367500 GCA_036169595.1 Dictyostelium firmibasis | reverse complement strand
AACTGATAATCAACGTGAACAATTTGGTAATACTTTCTCACAAATTTTAGACAACATCGCAAAAAACATTGAAAATCGTTGTAAAGATGATATGACATTAGAGAGTTTCAATGATGTAACAGCCAATGGAAGAATTAGTTTCAGACATAATCCAAAACAAACCACAGGCTATTGGGCATGGTCATTCAGTAATGGTGATCTTATCATTTCATTCAAATCTATTTGTAATGTCTCTGATAATGCAAGTTTTGATTTCATCAAAGTTTTACCAGTACCAGGAGTTTTCTCATTGGGCGCTCGTTTAAATATGAAAGTGAACCAAGAGAAATTCGATAATGCTTTCGAAAGAATTAAAGAAGTAACCAACATGGATTGGTCTTATGAACAAGAATCACTTGAACAAGTTTATCCATCACTTGAAGAGAGAAATAAAGAGAGAGTTGGTGATCTTTTCGCTGAAATCTTAAAATACATTGCCGATAATATCACAAAAAGATGTAAAAGTGATATCGTATTGGAAGCATTCTCTGAAGCCTCATCAAATGCAAAGATTGTTTTCCGTCATAATCCAAAAGCAAGTGGTTATTGGAATTGGACTTTTGAAGGTGGTAATTTAATAGTTACATTCAAATCTATTTGTAATACTTCCGAAAATGCAAATTTTGATTTCATCAAAGTTTTACCAGTACCAGGTGTTTTCTCATTGGCTGCTAAAATCAATTTGAAAGAGAATCAAGAGAAATTCGATGAATCTTTCCAAAGAATTAAAGAAACAACCAATATGGATTGGTCATATGATGAACAATCTTTAGAAACTGTTTACCCATCACTTGAAGAGAGAAATAAAGAAAGAGTTGGTGATTTATTCTCTGATATTGTTAAATATATCGCCGATAATATTGTTAAGCGTTGTAAAGATGATATGGTTTTGGAATGTTTCACTGAAGCAACTTCAAATGCCAAGATTGTTTTCCGTTATAATTCAAAAGCAAGTGGTTATTGGAATTGGACTTTTGAAAACAATGATTTGGTCATTACCTTTAAATCCATTTCTAATATTTCCGATAATTCAAACTTTGATTTCATCAAAATTTTACCAACACCAGGTGTACTCACTTTAGCCTCTAGAATCAATTTGAAAGATAATCAAGAGAAAGTCAATGAATCATTCGAAAAGATTAAAGAGGTATTGGGTAGTGATTGGACTTATGATGAATCATCACTCGAACAAGTTTATCCAAAATTAGAGGAAAATAATAAACCACGTGTTGGTGATATCCTTTCTGAAATCATTCGTTACATTAGTCAAAATATCGTAAAGAGATGTAAAGATGATGATATGGTTAAAGAAGGTTTTGTTGAAGCTACCCAAAATTGTAAAATCATCTTCCAACATATCGAAAAACAATCAACCTATTGGGTTTGGAAATTTGATAATGGTAATTTAGTAGTATCCTTCAAATCAATTTGTAATGTTTCTGATAATGCTAATTTCAATTTTGAAGCCCTTCTTTAATTGAAAAAATAATAATAATAATAATAATAATAATAATAAAAAAAAATAAAAAATAAAAATAATTTTTTTACAAAAAAAAAAAAAAAAAGACAAATTTATATTTAAAAATTAATAATTTGAATCTTTATTAATTTATTCATGTCACTAAATTTACACAAATTTTTTAATATAACAAAATTTGGGTTGGTGAATATTGTTATAAAGATGGGATATACTAAAAAAAAATTTGTGTAAATTTAGTAATTTATTGTTTTATTCATTTCGTTTATAATTTAAAAAAAAAAAAAAAAAAATTAATATATTCCATTTTTTTTACAATTTATTTTCAAATAATAAAAACTATAAATTGTTTTAAAAAAAAGATATTTTAAAAATCTTAAAAAAAAAACTCCAAAAATTCACTTCAATGAAAAACAAAAATATCTATCTTAAAAATTTTTTTTTTTTTTTTTCATTACTTTTTTTAAAAATTTTTGGTTCGACGAAGTTTGTCATTTAACTTTTTTTTTTTTTTTTTATTTTTTATATTTTTTTTTTTTTTTAACCTTTTTTTTCCACAGAAAACCAAAAGAAATAATCATTTTGAATGAAATCATTTACTTTTTTTATTTTTTTATATTTTCTTATTGTAAAAACGTTTGGAGGTTCAATTAATCTTTTTCAATTGGATAAAACAAGTGATTTTTATGCTCAAAGTATGTATATTAATTTTTTTTTATTAAAAAAAAAAAAAAAAAAAAAACCAATATTTAATTAATCGATTATTTTCCAAAAAAAAAAAAAAAAAAAAAAAAAATTTAAGATGGTTATTGTTATCCAAAATTCATTTTAGTTGGATCATTTGATGGTTCAATTTCTTCAATTTCAATAAATTCAAATATAATAGTGAATAAATTTGAAATTTTACAAAACTACTCAAACTATTATTATTTTGGTGTTTATGTAAATTGTTCAATTGGTGATCACTCAATTTATTCAATTTCAATGGCAAATGAAACAACTTCAATTGGTTACTCAATCCCTAATATAACTGTATATAGTTGTTTAGAGCCACCAACACAATTAAACTATGAAATTAATCAAGATTTAATTTCAACAACTCCACCATCACCTAATATCTATTTTACTTTAAAAATTAATAATATAGCCAAAAAATTAAATTTATTCCAATTAGACCCAATAAATCTCATTCCCTACACATACAATTTATTTGAGAGTTTTATTTCTGGGTCAACATTTTTAGCAAGATTTAAAATGCAATTCAAACCTTTAGCTCCACTTGGGATACCAAATGAAAAAATTACAATTAAATTATCATATGGTTCTATAAATAGCTCAAACTTAATTGAGT
This sequence comes from Dictyostelium firmibasis, assembly GCA_036169595.1. Classification (NCBI taxonomy): domain Eukaryota; phylum Evosea; class Eumycetozoa; order Dictyosteliales; family Dictyosteliaceae; genus Dictyostelium; species Dictyostelium firmibasis. Next base: position 364,633 of record CM069765.1, on the reverse strand, counting down.
TTAATTTATCTTCACCCATTATCGGTATGTAAATTATACTTTTTTTTTTTTTTTTTTTTTTTTTTCTCTCTCCAAATTTTGAAACTTTTTTTTACTAAAACAGTAAAAACAAAAAAAAAAAAAAAAAAAAAAATTAGGTTACAATGGTGATGTATGTTCTCAACATAAAAATTTAAGAGCAGGAAACGATTCTATATCACGTAGTATTTGGGATATTAGTTTAATTACATCATGTATTACAATTGATAAAACAATCTCAAAATTATTTTTATATTCAAATAAAACTACCGGATTGAATTTTAATACTCAATGGTTTAAAATGGTTGGTGGAAATGAAACAAATGCTCAATTTTTTTTATCTTCTTCTGAAACTGATGCAGTGAGACCATTTAGTCTTAAATATTCAACTTTAGTTTATCAAAATGATACTGTAATAGAATCTTCAACATTAGAATATTCTCGTAAGTGTTGTTTGTCACATCATGATAATTGTTTAAATTATTTTTGTTTTTTTAAAAAAAAAAAAACCAACAACTAATTATTTTAATTTTTTAAAAATAGCTCTTTATTTTTCTTATTATTCTTCTCTTAGTTTTTATCAAAGTAATGATATTTGGGTTTTAGACATACAAATCCAATATCCAAGATCAGTTTTATTTTCAACAGGAATGGGAAGCCAAGCATTTATTGCAAATCAAGCAATGAGACAGTTTAAATATCCATATGGTGTTTGTAATGGTACAATAATCAGAATAAACTATCGTACAAGTTTAAAAAGCCAAGCTTTTTCTTCATTATATTATGGTTACAATACAATTTTATCAAAAGGTATTACTCCAATACAAGTTAAAGGACCATCACAATCCCTTGGTTTACCAACAATCGATAGTATGGAAGTTTATTATCCAAGAGGTGGTGATGGTAAGAGAGCAATTCTTAAAGTAAGAATTATATCATTATATGGTGCAGGTGGTTTCTCATGGATGAATTATAGCGGTAATATTATAACTGGAGCAGATTTAGTTAATGGTACAGATTTTAATGGTTTTTATGAAAAGGTTATTAATGTTACTTTTGACAAATCACCAATTGTAATTATGAATACTATGGGACAATCTATGCAGTTGAATAAATACTATTCATTAAATCCTTTAAAAGAAATACCATACATTAATGCATTTAATAATAGTGAAAGTAATAGTTCCAATGGTTTATCAATTAAAAGATTTGAATTTGAAGCTCAAAATGTAAATGTAGATAATAATGGATTCTTACAAACATTATATTTCGATTATAATGGATCAACATTTGATATACCAATTTCATTTTATTTATTAGATCCAATCTATGGTGATTCATTAATTAATCCAATGGATGTTGGTGTAGGTCAATTTTTAAAAGATAAAAATGAAAATGTTTTTAAAATTCAATTTTTAATTCCACCTCGTAGATGTACTGGTAATATACCATATATAGTTAAAGTTGATGGTATTACCTACTCAATGGATTACTTTTATGCATTGTTTGGTAATGCTGCATATCTTAGTGTAGTCTGCTCAAATTGTGATGAAATGCCACCAATTATTACAAATGTATCTTATTTTGCACAACCAACCAATGGTAATCAATTTATATTAACTGATCAAGAATCTGAACTTGGTTGGATAGTTACAATTCAAGATAGTATTAATGGATTGAGATCTGCATACTTTAGAGTACAAGGTGATAAAGATCCATTACCTTTAGAATATTATTTTACACCAAATCAAAAGGCTGGAGGTAATGAATATTTAGGTCAATATAATGTTACATTCAAAGCAAATCCAAATTATGCTAGTCAGGTTTTTACACTTGATAATATAATTTTAGTTGATAACTCTGGTCATACATCACAATTAGGTGATAATAATTTCAACTATAATATACAAAGTCTTAAAACTTTAATACCACCAACCTTAAATTTAAATTCCACAACCAATAGTTTTTTACTTTTTAAAGAATACGCTCTAAATGTTCCATTTGATAGCACCATACCAAGTTTAACTTATTTTTTACCATCATCAACAACTATTGATACCTATTCACTAAATAGAAATTTATCATTTCAATTTGGAACAGCTGATAATGCTGGTTTATTATTTAATACTCATAAACCAACTGTATTTTTAGAATATTATATTAATGATTTATTAGATTTAAGTTTAACAACTCTAGAGTGTATAACTACATTAGAGAGTACAAAAAACAACTCGAATTTAGTAATTTCTGCAAACTATACAGCAACTTGTTCAATACCATATGGATTCAGTGGTAGTAAAGGATTCTTAGCATCAATTTATGGTATTGTTGATACATCATATAATTTCAATGGTTATTCATCATATGATTTGAACATTCTTGGTTATCATAGTGAAATAACCAATAGTATACTTCAAAATAAAATACCATTAATTGAAAGTTTTACTTCTATACCAAAAAGTGGTGGTTTAATAACAATAACTGGTTATAGTTTTGGATTCCAACAAAATATATCAATCACTGATAGCTCAAACTCTCTAGTTCGAAATAATTTAGTTTTCAGCTCAAATGTACTATTAATTACAAATGTCCTTTCATTTAATTCTGAAAAATTATTTGTTTTTGTAAATGATCAAATTAATAATGTTCAATCAAATACAGTTGAAATCACCGTTTTACCATCTGATTCATCATCATCAGAAACTCCAACATCAACTGTAACATCAACACCAACACCAACTGTAACACCAACTGTAACACCAACTGTAACACCAACTGTAACACCAACTGTAACACCAACTGTAACACCAACTCCAAAAATTGAATGTTTAAATAATTGTAGTGGATCAAATAGAGGTATATGTATTGAAAATGTTGGATGTCATTGTATATCACCCTATAGTGGATTTGATTGTTCATCAGAGATTATAATAATACCTCAACCAAATACAAATACAACATCACCAGATGTTGTAAATGAAATTCCTATTGGTAGTGATATTAAAATTAGTACCATTGTTTCAGTAGTTGCATTACGTGAAATGAATTTCAATAATTCAATTGAAAACATTCATTATTTTGATGCTTGGGAATTTAAGAATTTAACAAGTACCAAATTTTTATATAGTTCATTCGTTAAAAAAGGTGGTAAACCAGTATCAAATATAACAATAGTTGCACAATGGTTTGAAAAAGAAACTAAAATTTCATTTGCAGGTGAAAACTTTACTATGAATCCATCAAGTTTAAAATATACAATATCAATGGATCATTATCCATTCTCATCGACTTTAAATTCAATGGAGTTGGTAATTAAAAGTTTTATTGAAAATTCAAAAACTGATGATATTTGTTCAAGTGATCAATTTGGTTTAAATGATGGTTCAGATTATTTAGAACTTCAAGTTGGTAAATACAGTTTCCTTTCAAAATATTTAAAAAAAGCAATTATTGATAATATGGCTCTTACAATTAGTAATAAGGTTTTAAGTGATTTCAATGAAAATGAAATATCTAATAGTACTGGCCCAAATAAAAAATTATCATTTGTTGGTATTCAATTACCTTATTATAGAAAAAATATAGAATTGGATCCTGACTTTTCAGTATTGGTAAATTCTAATCCTGCTTCATCAAATTCTGATAACTCAATATGTTCACCATCGTCGTCATCTCTATCGAGTGCTCAAATAGCTGGTATTGTAATTGGTTCAGTAGTAGTCTTTATTATTGCAGTTTCGGCAATTATATTATTATTACCTTCAAAATTAAAACTATCCTTAAAAATTCGTGCTTTCAAAATGAAAAGAAAAGTTAGCATGAAAAATTAAATAATTTATGTATTTATAAAAATGGAATAAAAAAAAAAAAGTATAAAAAAGTTTTTTTTTTTTTCTTTGTATTATAATAAAAAATCTTAATGAAGTATCTATATTTTTTAAAAAAAAATTTGTTGACTAATGGTTGAACACATATTTCTCTTTTTGGGTTTTTTTGGCGTTAATTTGAAAAGGATTTGTTATTAAAACACTTTCATTTTTTTTTTTTTTCTTTTTTTTTTTTCTTTTTTTTCAAAATTTTTATTTTACATTTTTCTTATGACAATACGATATAATGAATATTAATAATAGTGATGTTAAAAATGAACAATTGTTTTGGAAAGTTTTTCATAATATGGTTTTATTTAAAAATATAATTAATAAAATAAAATATGAAAAAGAGAAATTTGTTTATAATGAATTAGTAGTTAATTATAAAAACTATAAAGCTAGGGAGATGCATAAATTCAAATATATTACTTCATTAGATTGGATGATTAAAAATAGAGAATATCAACTATTAAAATGTAAATTAATTGCTAATGAATACATTGATATCAATTTAAAAAGTTTAGAATCATTTATAAACATCATTTCAAAGTCTTCAATGGATGTAGGTCATTTATCAACAATTGAAAAGCAATTAATAGTTTTATTATTTAAAACTAAAAAAATTCAATGTAAAGGGTTCATCGATGATATTCTATATTTTTTAGTATCAAAGTTAGGTTTAAATTCAGATTATTTAAAAATTACAATAGATTTTAAAAATAATGGAATTAAAGAAATGTTTAAAATCTTTCTTAATGATCTATCATATCCAATTCCAATATACCCATCAACTTTAGAATTTATAATTGAAAATCAAAATGATAATTACTCTTTAAGAGTATTACTAGAGCTAATATTAAATTCATCATCATCAACAAATTTATCATTTCAATCAAATGAAATTTTAAATAATAATATTAAATTTAAAAGATTTGAAACCAATAAAAATTATAATAATAGCAATAATAATAATAATAATAATAATGAATATATAATGCCCAATAATAACAATAGTAATGATAGTAATAATAATAAAATTGGTTACACTGATTATATTTCAAAAATTTTAGAAAATCATAGATTATTAATAGAACAATCAACATCGGATCAATTAAATAAAAGATTAATAGCACCTATTTATTTCGATTCTTTATTAGAGTTATCAATTTCAAAGTATAAAGTTTATGATATTATTAATTTAATTGAAAATTTCATAAATGAAATTAATACACTAAATCATAAACAAACCTCTATAACAATCAATCATCTATATCAATTACTATTGAATATTGGTGGTATAAAATTAGAAGAGATTAGACATGTAAGACTATTATTATTAGATCATGAAATAATCATTACCCATAGTGTATATCATACATTTTGGTATCTTGCAATTAAATCTCCTTATCTAATAAGATATCTAATGAAAAGAGAAACTAGGGCTTACTCAAAAAAAAGAAAATTTGAAGAACATGACCATAGGAATGATTATGATCGTGGTAGTAATTTATTCTTTGATACTCAAATTGATATTGGTAAATATAGATACAACAATGGTTATTTTAAAAATATTGGAACCAATTTAATATATCAAAAGTTAACTTTTGATTTTATATTTGGTAATGATGATAATGATAATAATAATTTTGATACATTATTATTAGAATTAATGAATCAATGTACACATGAATCATTTAATATCGAGAAAAAGAGTTCAGTTTGGTCAATGTCTCAAGATCTATTTTATTTAATTTCAGATTTAAATAGGAAGGATCTTTTTGAAAGAGAGATTCAATTCTATTTAGATAATTATTACAAAGGTAATGAGTGGACATTGTGGAATACTTTGGTTTCAAATGGTTTTAGATGTGATTTACTTTTAAAACAATTTGATTCTCAAAGATTTCAATCAACATTTAAAAAAGACGATATTCTATCAGTTAGTGAAATAATCACTTGGTTTCATTTAATTTTCTCAAGTGGGAATGTAGATGCAATCAATGCAATCTTTCAAAACTATTACCATTTTCAAGGGAAATATTCATTTCAATTCGACTCTATCAGTTTAGAAACTGTTGAGTACTTGTTCACCCACTATTTCGATTTCTTTATTCCTTCATTCGATGAAATTTCGAAATCTTCTGAAAATTTCTTTACAAAATCATTCATTAGAGGCGACATTTTAATGTGTGATTTATTTTTAAAACATTTTCCAAACCAATTCAAAATTACAAACGATTTAATAACATTAGCCATTAATTCAAATAAAATTAATATAATTAAATATTATTGCGAAAATGGAACTATTAAATCCAACCACCAATTGGATCATTTAGGTAATCAATTAAAAGATCATATGGATTATAAATTTTTAAATTGAAATCCAATTTTAAATAAAATATTTTCTTTTTATTGTTCGTTAATAAATAAATATATATCTATATTTTTAAAGTTCTTTTGTTTATTTGTTTTTTTTTTATTGATTTTTTTTTTTTTTTCAAAATGTATATGTATATAATTTCATTATTTCTTTTTCGACTTTGATTTACCTGATTTACCTGAAGGCGATGAAGATGTGGTGGTTGTAGTTGGTGGTATAGTTCCATCATCAACTAGAATATTTTTTGAAACTAAATCACTCTTATTTGGACGTTTTTTCAAAAACATTGAAAGTATACCACCAACTCTTTTCTTTTCTTCAGAATTTTGTGACATAATCTCTTTAGAATGTTCTTTCTTTGATTTTGGTGATTGTTGAGTTTTTTGTGGCTGTTGTTGTGATTGTTGTGATTGTTGAACTGGAGATTGATTTGATAATTGATTTGGAAGATGAGAATGTGAATTACTGATTTCTGACGAAGCAGAAAGTGGTTTATCCCATCTTGAAACGTTGGTTGCTTTATTGAAATAATATTTTCTACCATCTTTTGATATTAACTCTTCCCAATGATTTGGATCAGATGATGATGGTGGTGGAGGTGGTAAACCTTGTGTTGAAATCATTGTATCGTATGCATCATTTTCATTCCAAGTTGTTATATTTTGAGATCTATTGTAATAATACTTTTTACCTTCTTGGGTTGTAAATACTTCCCAACCTGGTTTCAATACCTTGTTTGCTGTAATTGGTGGTGGTGGTGGTGGTAAATTATTTGGTGGTGGTAAATTATTTGGTGGTGGTAAGTTATTTGGTGGTAAATTATTTGGTTGTTGTGACAAATTTGTTTGAGAAGGTAATTTTGGTGGTGGTTTATTGTATAGATTTGGTTGAGATTGATGAGTTGGAAGTACAGGTGGTGGTAAATTAATTGGTGAAGGTAAATTAATTGGTGACGGTAAATTATTAGGTATTCCAGTTTGTTGTGATGGTGGTGGTGGTAAATTAATGGGTGCTCCAATTGGTGGTGGTAAATTTGATGGTGTATTAAAGTTAATTGGTGGTAAATTTACAATTTGAGGTGGTGGTGGTAAATTTACAATTTGAGGTGGTGGTGGTGGTAAATTATCAGTTGCCAATCTTGGTGGTGGGAAATTTGGAGATACTGTTAATTTTGTATTATTGAAATTAGTTGGTGGTGGTGGTGGTGTTGTTGTTGTTGGGACATGATTTGGAAGTGATGGTGGTGCTCTAATTGGTGGTAAATCAACTGATGGTGGTGGTAATGGAATATCAGTTGCTGCCATTATTGGTATTGTTGGTTTTGTACTATAATTAATCGGTGGCGGTAAGTTTGAAGCTGATAAATGTTTTGGAAGTGATGGTGGTTGTTGTGATGGTTTTGTACTAAAGTTGATGGGTGGTGGTGGTAATTGTTTTGGAATTGATTGAGGTGGCAGTTGTGGTTTTGTATTAAAATTAATTGGTGGTGGTAAATCACCACCAAATGATGGTGATGAAGTTGGTGGGGGTGGAGGAGGGAATTCATTAGTTGGTGGAGGTGGGAAATTATTAAATGATGATGATGATGATGGCGGTGGTGGTGGTAAACCCTCACTACCAAATGATGATAATGGTGGTGGAGGTGGTAAACCTTCACTTGAACTTAGTTGGTATGGTGATACTGTTTTCTTCAATGCAAATGGTGGCAATTTTGAAGGAGATGAATCTGAATCATTGTTTGGTGGCAATGATGCTGTAGAGTTGATTGCAGCTGTCTTTCTAAGGTTTGAAGGTGAGAAAGTAGAGGTTGGAGCCGTTTCTGATGGTGGTATTTGAGATACTGGTCTATTTACAGTTTTTCTTAATGCAAATGGTGAATTTGGTTCACTTGAGGAACCACCCTCATTCTCTGTATTATTGTTTGGTTTTTGTGTTAAAGAATCGAAAGAGGCAATACTATGTCTACCTTCTTTTGGTGCTTTTTTTAACATAATCGATGATGGATCGAATTTTGGAATTACCATACCTGTACCCATCATCACTAATTTTGGTTTGTCAGTAGATGATGACTCGTTACTTTCACCACTACCTTCCTCACTATTATTACTATTGTTTTCTTCATTATTACTATTATTATTTGTACAGTTTTCAATTTCTTTTGTTGCTACTCTAAGTCCTCTTGTTGGTCTTGTTCTACCACCTGCACCTCTTGCTTTTTTAATCTAATATATTTTTTTTTTGTTAATAATTATAATAGTAATGATTTAATTAAAATAATATTGAACTAATAAATAATAAATTCTACATACAACTTGTAAAGCAGGACCTGTTGGAGGTGGAGTTTCTCTAAGCCAACGAGATTCTTCATATAGTTTTTTATAGAGTTTTCTAGCTAAATATCCCCTATAGATTTTTTGGACTATAACTACAGCCTTTAAATATTTTTTATATTGTCTTCTCTCTCTGAACGCTCTCCAAGATGATTGAATTACAACAATTGCATTTAATCTAACAGTTGGATCAATTTCTGGTATTAACTCTGTTCCATCACAATCATTCCAACTTGATGGAATTGGTGGTGGTGGTGGAAATTCTGATGACGATGATGATGATGATGATAATAGTGGTGGTGGTGAAAATGTATTTGTACTTTCTAATAATGGTGGAGGTAATGATGAGATATCAGGCATTGGTGGTAATTCTGACATTGATGCTGGTGTTGGTGGTGGTGGTGGTAATTCTGACATTATTGGTGGTGGTAATGAAAATTCTGAACTTTGTTCATAGAAATCCATTGCCAATAATATCGTTTTTTTTTTTTTTTTTTTTTTTACTCTCTATAAAATAATGTTCTTTTCTCTAAACTTTTATTACTGTTTATTCTTTCTATAATTTTTTTATATTTTATTTTGTTTTTTCTAATTTCGATATATATGTATGTTGTATAATGTTGAATGTAATTTAGAAAAAAAAAAAAAAATTAAAAAAAAAAAAAAAGAAGTTATGTGGGTTGATGGAGAGAGAAAAAAAAATAAGGGGGGGGGGTGGGTAAAATACAAAAAAAAAAAAAAAAAAAAAAAAAAAAAAAAAAAAAAAAAATAATAAATAAAATGAAAATGAGAAGTTTTTTTTTTTATTTTTTAATTTTATTTTGTCACAAAAAAAAAAAAAAAAAAAAAAAAAAAAAAGTGTGGATCGTATGTCTTATCTCACTTATTATGTGGTGAGAGTGGAGTGAATGTTTTTTTATATATAAAAGGTTGTGGGTTGAATAAAGGGGGAGGGGTTTTTTTTGATATTGATTTTATATATATATATTAATATAAAAAAAAAAGAAAAAAGAAAAAGATTTGTTTAGTTATAACA
>CM069765.1:320000-352500 GCA_036169595.1 Dictyostelium firmibasis | reverse complement strand
TGTAAATACAAAAAGTATACCATTTAATAATTTACCAGAAATTCCATTTATTTCACAAATTAAAGAAAATAATAATGCAAATGGTACAAATTCACCAAAGTTTCCATGTGCTCTAATTGATCTTACTAAAATAATTAACAAATATTAGTAAAATACTTTTTTTTTTTAAAAAAAAAAAAAAAAAAATTACATACAAAGGTTATCATATGAAAGATAGTCAATTTTTGAAAAGTTTTCAATCTTCCCACTTTTACCAGCATCAATAATCTTTTGAATTAATTGTTGAGAACCATCACCAAGAGAAGTCTTTGCTTTTTTTCTTTCAATACCAATGTTGAATGATAACTTTAAGTAATAAAGTCCTAAAATTCCTGCATATGTTGAAGTGATTGGTGCTAAAATTGACATTTTTTTTTTTAAAAAATTATTTATATAATAATTACAGAGAGATTTGTTTGTTTTGAGAAATATTGTTTTTTTTTTTTTTTGTTTCTAATCACTATCTATTTATATTTTTTAAAAATAAAAGGAAAAATTATAAAAATCAATCAAATTTTAAAACGATATCTCGTTACAACACCTCAAAATTGTGTAACCATTTACTCGTCAAAAATCTCCAAATATAAAATTAGAGTCAACAAATAATACACATAATCATTATATCAATAAAAAAACACACAAAGAATAAATTTAATTATGGGATAATTGATTTTTTTTTTAAAAAATTTTATTTTTATTTTTTGTTAACAGACCTTGTTACCATTAAAAATAAAATAAAATGAAAATCTTTATGATAAAAGTAGTAATTAACTTCATTTATTTTCAAATGAAAATGCCAAAACCATTTTTAACCAAAAAATTTGGATACTAATTTTTTTTAAAAAAAAAAAAAAAAAAAAAAAATTAAAAAAAGTTGAAAATAAAAATTTAAAAAGGTTTTTTTTAATTATTTTTTATTTTTTTTTTTTATTTTTTATTTCATATTTTTTTCTCAAGAGACAAAACAAAGAAAAAAAACGTTAGAGAATTTCTAACTTTTTTTAAATAAAAATGGATGAATCTCAAAACATTCTTCCAAATATACAAACACAGAATAGTTTAGAAAATAATAGTAGTACTAATAATAATACTACAACATCTCCAGTAGCAGGAAACACAAATTATAATAGGAATAATAATAGATATAATAACAATCGTTATAACCATAGAAATAACTTTAATAATAACAACAATAACAATAACAATAACAACAATATGGTGACATCAACAACTTCACCTTCTACTACAACAACAACTACAACAACTACATCCACTCCTTTGAGTAACAGTAACAATCGTAGAAAGAATTATAATAATAATATTAATAATAATAATATTAATAACAATCATCCATCAGAAGACGATGAGGTTATTTTATATACACCAGCAGATATTTCAGCATTAAAATCTGAATCTGCTAAACAACAGACCCCACCAACACAAGAACCAACGCAAACTTTAAATTGGCAACAAGAATTATATAAATTGAACCCAAAATCAAAAGCATTTGTACCCAAACCACAAGGAAGTGTTCCTTTTATTAATAACAACAATAATAATGTACCACAATCACCAATAAAAGATAGACCACAAAGAGAAAGAAGAGAAAGAAAACCTAAAGATAATAATAATAATAATAATAATAATAATAATAATAATAATAATAATAATAATAATAATAATAATAATAATAATAATAATAATAATAATAATAATAATAATAATAATAATAATAATAATAGTAATAATAATAATAATAATAATAATAATAATAATAATATACAACAACAAGTACCAAAAGAAATTAATAGAAATTCTAAAAAAGAAAATAAAACACAATTGAAAAAAGATACGACTAATAATAATACTAATAATAATGATAATACAGAAACAATAAAATCAAAAGAAGATAATAGTTTAGCAAATAAATTTGCAAAGAATAGAGCAAAAGAAAATTTAGCAAAAGCCAATAGTAGTAATAATTCTAATACTGGTAATAGTAACCAAGTTAAAGGTAAAACCAAATTTATATTTAATGAGAATGATGAGAAAAATTCAGAGTATACACCATTGGCAATTCAAATGATAACAAAGATACAAGCAAATACCTACGAATGTATGGTTTGTTTTGAGAGTGTTGGAAAGAATGCAGTGATTTGGAGTTGTAGTCAATGTTTTACAATGTTTCATGCCAGTTGCATAAAACAATGGTCGAGTAAATCGGCCACCACCGATGGTAAATGGAAATGTCCAGGATGTAGATATAATCATGAGACGAAACTCGAGCATTTCCAGCCAACATGTTTCTGTGGTAAAGTTAAAGATCCACAATACAATCCATACCATTTGGCTCATTCTTGTGGTGAGGTTTGTGGAAAGTTACGTGCAAAATCAAATTGTCCACATAGTTGCACAATGTTATGTCACCCAGGCCCTTGTTTGAATTGTTCATCACTCGGCGATATAAAAGATTGTCATTGTGGTAAAACAAAGTATCGTCTTTTGTGTGGTGAGGTTGATAAGGGTAAAGTTTGCGAAGGAAAATGCGAAAAACTCTTGTCTTGTGGAAATCATCGTTGTCAACAACAATGCCACAGTGGCTCCTGTTCTCCATGTGAGGTAGTTGAAACTCAAAAATGTTATTGCGGAAAACATATCGATAAGACTAAACCATGTGGATCAGGTTCTATTGACTCGAGCCAAGGTGGTGATGACGATCCACGTTTTTTCAGTTGCGCCGAAAAATGTAATAGAACATTGGATTGTGGTAATCATAAATGCCAACGTACTTGCCATAAAGGCGATTGTGATCCATGTCCATTAGTACCAGAGCGTATCAATCTTTGTAATTGTAAACAAACAAGTCTTCAAGAATTGGGTGTAGTTAGAACATCCTGTTTAGATCCAATACCAATATGTAAAAAAGTTTGCTCGACTCTATTGGCATGTAAACAACATTCATGCACTGATCGTTGCCATACTGGACCATGTGGACCATGTAAAGTTAAGATTAGATCGATTTGTCGTTGTGGTAAAACCACAGAAAACCGTCAATGTGGTGTAGTTCAACAGAATATGTCCTCAACATCGGCTGCAGCGTTCACATGTGGTAATGTTTGTAAGATACTTCGTTCATGCAAACGTCATGAATGTGGTATAAAATGTTGTCCAAGTACATCAAGCTCCGATGAAGCAGGCAATCATGTTTGTACATTGGTTTGTGGTAAACAATTGAAATGTGGAGTTCACAAATGTCAACAGCTTTGTCACAGTGGTAAATGTTACAATTGTTATATAAACTCTTACGATGATTTAGCATGCCCTTGTGGAAAAACAATAATTCAACCACCAGTGCCATGCGGTACAAAACCACCAATGTGTAATCATCCTTGCACAGTGAAAAGAGAATGTGGTCATACCAATGAAGTTTGGGAACATAAATGTCATAGTGGTCCTTGTCCACCTTGCACTTATTTGGTCGATAAAATGTGTGCAGGTGGTCATCAAATTCAAAAGTCTGTTAAATGTAGTACTATCGATGCTTCATGTGGTAGAGTTTGTGGTAAAGTTTTATCTTGTCTCTCTCATACTTGTCCAAAAATTTGTCACTCTGGTCCATGTTTAACTACAACAATTTCAAATAATAAACAGCCATTACAACATGCAAATTTAATAATTTCCTCAAAAAGTAACTATCAACAACATGGAAAAACAACAACTACAACCACTACCACCACATCACCTTCACCAAAAAATATTGAAAAAGATGAAGATCATGATGATGATGATGAGGATGATGATAATGATGATGATAAAAAAGAAGAAACTATCCACACTCATGAATGTAATCATGAACATGAACATGGAAGTGACGAGGATTCAGATGAAGAGCATGAATGTAATCATAATCATGAATGTGGTGAAGAAAATAAAGAATTAAATGAAGAAGAGATTGAGAGAATTAGAAAAGAAAAAGAGGAAGATGAATTATTTGATAGTTTAATGGGTAATTTAACGTGTGGGTATTTATGTGGTATTCCTTTGAAAAGTTGTGAGCACACATGCCAACAAGCATGTCACCCAGGCGAACCATGCCCAACAAATATAGCATGTAAACAAAAAGTTAGAATCTACTGTAAATGTCAGAGAAGATCAGTCGAAACTTTATGTTGTGGTAAAGATGATACAAGACAATTAGAATGTGATGAGGTTTGTGAAAAAGAAGAAAGAGATAAACAGTTGAAAGAGGCATTCTATGGTAGTCATACTTTAGGTTCAGATGGTAGTAATAACAGTCCCTCAGCGACAACAACCACCACAACCACTACAAACTTTTCAACATTGGATCCAACTTCAATTGATTACCAACCAAATAAATTGCAAATTGAAGCATTGCAACAAATCGCTAAAGCATCACCAAAGTTAATTAAAAAGATTGAAACTATCTACGAAGACTTTATAAATTCAAACTTATTAAAACAAACTATAAAGTATACAGATTCGATTCAATTGTTTTTATTAGTACAAATGGCAAAATTCTATCAAATGAAATATAGAGAGAAGAAACCATTAAACTACATTGAGTTCTTCAAGAAAACATCCTATCAAATTCCATCACCTAGATTATCGGAAATGGTTGGAATTAGTGGTGGTTCACTAAGTAGTGGATCCATTTCCAATGGTTTATCATTCTCTATAAACAATGGCCAAAGCTATGCTTCAATCTCGCTTTCGCCAAGTGGAATGGTAGCACAAGCACAAGCTCAAGCCGAATTAGAGAATCAAAGTCCTGCTCTATTATTCAAGAATTTAGATTCTTTGATTAAAACAGATCATTTAACAAATCTATTACAAGAGTTCGAAGGTAGATATAAATTGATGTGGGTTGATGATTCAAATTGTTTAGCGATTTTTGGTGATTCAATTAGTTTTGGTATGGCTTCTCAAATTAAAACAATGTTCACCTATGAAGTTTATCAAGATGATCCATCTTTAATTGATATCACTTTTGGCAACTCTATTATAAATCAATCCTCAATTGGCGGTGGTAGTGGCATTTCTTCACCATTATCTTCCTTATCTTCACCACTTAAAAATTCTCAAGATACCCAATTCTTTAAAGTTTCACAACAAATGAATAAATTTTCATTTTTAGATACTATAAATCAAACTACTGCTAATAATAATAATAATAATAATAATAATAATAATAATAATAATAATAATAATAATAATAATAACCCAAATCATAGTAAACCAACAACTCCATTATATAGTACAAGTACTGCAAATGCTAATAGAATGCTAAGAAGATCAAATGAAAACATAGCAGATGATTGGGAAAATCTTTAAATTAATAAATGATTAAAAACTTCACATAATAAATTATTTCTATTCGTTGTACATTCTTTGATAAAAAATGGAAATATAGAGATGAAGAAAAAATTGAAAAAAATTGTCTTTTTTGTAATATTTGGTCTCCAAACTAAGTGTGGTTTTTGTGAGAAAAAAAAAACCTATAAATAAAGCTGAGAGAAGCAGGTCCTCCAAAAAAAGCCCCACTGGCAATTTACATTCAAACAAAAAAATTTTTTGAATATTTTTATGAAAATTTTTTTCATTTTTTTTATTTTTTTTTCATTTAAATATTTATTTTTTTTTTTAATTTAAATATTTTGTTTTTTCATTTTTTTTTTTTTCATTGGCCTTTTTCTATTTAAATTGTTATTTTTAATAAATTTATTTCTATCTATTTTTCTTTTTGATTGTTATTAAATTTTTCTTTCATTCTTTATTTTTTCATTTAAAAAAGCACCTTCATATAGCAATGCAATTTTCATATCCATTGGATGAGTCAGATTTTAAATTAATTGAACCATATACATATATTTGCGAATCATCAGGAAAAGGGTTTAGAAATGCTTTAATTAAATCATTTGATTATTGGTTAAAAGTTGGTGACAAAAAAGTTGAAGAAATCTCGCAAGTTATTCAAGGTTTACATGGCGCAAGTTTATTGTATGTCATTTTAGATGATCTTAATAATAATAATAATAATAATAACTATAATAATAATAATAATAATGATAACATCAATGATGGAAATAATAATTATCAAAGTTATGATGATGAAATAAATATTAATAATAGTAATTACTTTAATAATAATTATAATAATAGAATTGATGATATTGAAGATAATTCTAAATTAAGAAGAGGCAAACCAGTGGCACATTCAATCTATGGAATACCACAGTCAATAAATTCAGCTAATTTTGTATATTTTTTAATGATGGATCAATGTAATAAATTGGGTGATCCAAAAGCCACAACAATCTTTATAGAGGAGGTTATTAGATTACATAGAGGTCAAGGTTATGATATATTTTGGAGAGACACAAATACTTGTCCCTCTGAAGCACAGTATATGAGTATGGTTAATGAAAAAACAGGTGGTTTGTTTAGATTAGGTTTAAGATTATTACAAGCTTTTAGTGATAACGCTACCAATTATATCGATTTAGTTGAAGATTTAGGAATGTATTATCAAATTAGAGACGATCTAATTAATTTAGTGTCTATTGATGTATGTATTTTCATTTTATTTTTGTAGTTTCATTTTGAAAAAAAAAAAAAAGATATTTCACCGAAAATGCAAAAATAAAAAAACCTGATATTTTTTTATTAATAATTTTAAAATTTTTTTTAAAAAAAATAAAAATAAAAATCTTATTTTTTTTGAAATTTTTTATATATATTACACTATATATATATAGTATCAACAAAATAAAAGTTTTTGTGAAGATATTTCAGAGGGTAAATTTTCATTCCCAATAATACATGCAATAAATGCCGATTTGAATGATAATAGATTATTAAGAATTTTAAAACAAAAGACTGAAGACCGTTCAATTAAAGAACATGCATTAGAATTTATAAAATCAAAGGGTTCTTTGGAATATACTGAAAAGAAATTAGTTGCATTAAAAGAAAAAATTATAAAACAAATTAATGATTTAGGTGGTAATCCAATCTTAATGAAATTAATGGAACACTTAGAAAATTCTTCAATATAATTGATATTAAATAAAAGTATATTTAAAAATTATTCAGTAAAAGCTCACAAAAATTCAAAAAATAGAGAGAAGCGACAACCAAAAAGATTTTTATCACTATTATTATCACTATTTTATTTTATTTTTATTTTTTTTTATTTTCATTTTTTGATATTTCCCAATTGCACCATTTTTATTATTAAAAAAAAAAAAATCAGTTATATGAAAAAATAAAAAAAAACAAAATAAAAAAAAAACAAAATAAAAAAAAAAAAGATATTTAATTTAATTTTATTTTTTAAATTTTTGATTGAAATTTGGTTTTTTCACAATTAAAAAAAAAATTAACAAAAAAAAAAAAATAAAAAATAAAAAAAAAGAAAAAAAATTTCAAATTAATAAAGTAAAAAAAAAGCAAAAAGGTACTCACACCCACACTTATAACTATATGATTAAAACATATTACAAAATTCTAACAATTTTTTTTTTTTTTTTTGTTAATAATAATTAAATTATTAAAAAAAAATAAAAAAAAATATAAAAAAAATAAAAAAATAAAAAAATAAAAATAATATAATTAATTATATAGAATGAAAAAATCAATAGTTTTTATTTATTCATTGGTAATTTTATTGTTATCTACGGGATTTATTGATGCATTCAAAATTTCAGTAGAAAATCATATAAAATTATCAGATGATTCATCTTATCAAATTGGTACAGGTATTTATGATATTACAGGTCCTGCTGCTGAAAGTATGTAATAATTTTTTAAATCTTTATTTTTAAAATTCAATGGAATTATATTAATTTTTTATTTAAAAAAAAAAAAAAAAAAAAAAAAAAAAAAAAAAAAAAATTTAGCAAATATGATGGGATACGCCATGCCAGGTCAAAGTATGTTTTATAAATTAATTTATGATAAATAATTTTAAGTCCGAATAATTCAAATATTAATATTGAAAAAAAAAAAAAAAAAAAAAAAAAAAAAAAAAAAAAAAAAAAATAATATAGTCACATTGGGATTACATTTTAGACAACGTGCTAGAGCATTTGTATTTATAGATTCAGAAGGTAATAGAGCAGTTTATGTTAGTACAGATTCATGTATGATTTTCCAAGAAGTTAAAATTCAAGTTGTAAAGGATTTACAAGCAATATTTGGACCAGATTTATACACTGATGCCAATGTATTATTGAGTGGTACTCATACTCATTCAGGTCCAGCTGGTTTCTCAGAGTATGCATTATATGGTATCACCTCATTAGGTTTCTATAAAAAGAATTTCGATACAATTTGTGATGGTATTGTTCAAGCTATCTTAAAAGCTCACAAATCTGTCCAACCTGCTAGAATGTTAACTCAACAAGGCGAATTATGGAATTCAAATATTAAGTATGTCTTTATAGCTAATAATAATAATAATAATAATAATAATAATAATAATAATAATAATAATAATTAATAATTGATAATTAATTAAAAATTATTTTTATCCTTTTTTTTTTCCGAAAAATAGTCGTTCACCATATGCATATGATAATAACCCAGAAGAAGAAAAAGCAATGTATGATGCAAATGTTGATAAAAATATGACTGTAATTAGAATTGAGGATATGAGTGGCAATCCATTTGCAGCAATTAGCTTTTTCGCTGTTCATTGTACTTCAATGAATAATACCAATCATTTAATCTCTGGTGATAATAAAGGTTATGCAAGCTATCTTTGGGAGAAACATGTAAATGGTCAAGACGTTTTACCTGGAAATGGTCCATTCATTGCAGCTTTTGGTCAAAGTAATGAAGGGTTTGTATATATATATATATATATAAATAACTGGATATTTTATTTTCATTTAATTAATCTATAATTTTTTTTTTTAAAAAAAATTAAATAATTGAATAAATCAATAATTAATAGTGATGTATCACCAAATACACGTGGACCAACATGTAGAGATGGTAAACCATGTGATTATAAAACTAGTACATGTAATGGTAAAGTTGAAGAGTGTTGGGCATTAGGACCAGGTACTGATGGTGATATGTTTGAATCTACACAAATTATTGGAGGTAATCAATTCAATAGGGCAATGGAATTATTTAATAATGCATCTATTCAAGTGACTGGTAAGATTCAATATAGACATACATGGCAACCATTTACCAACATCTCTGTAGAGGCACCATACAATAGTGGAGTTGAAGGTGCATCAACATGTAGAGGCGCAATGGGTTATAGTTTTGCTGCAGGTACAACAGATGGACCAGGTGCATTCAATTTCATTCAAAATGATAATCACACAAGTAATCCATTTTGGAATTTCATTGGTGGTTTCATTGCTAAACCAACACCAGAACAAAGTGCATGTCAAGCACCAAAGCCAATACTTATCGATGTTGGTATGGTTGAACCTATTCCATGGGTACCAGATACAATGCCACTTCAAATCTTAACAATTGGTCAAATTGTATTGGTTGCTGTACCAGGTGAATTTACAACAATGTCTGGTAGACGTCTTAGAAATACAGTTAGGGATATTATTGGTCAATCCATTGAGAATCCAATTGTTGTAATTGCAGGTTTGTCAAATACTTATTCTGGTTATATTGCAACCTTTGAGGAATATGAAATTCAAAGATATGAAGGTGCTTCAACAGTATTCGGCCCACATACTTTAGGTGCTTATCAACAAGAATTTGCCAAATTGGCTCAATCAATCGTTGATGGTACTGATGCCGATCCTGGAACTTTCCCAAGAAATATGTCTGGTCATACTCCATTCTTTTTACCACCAGTCATCGTTGATGTAGCTCCAAAATTCGATGATTTTGGTGATATCTCTTCGGACGCTTCAACCACTACACCTTATTCCATTAATCAAACTGTCACTGTTGTTTTCTATGGTGCAAATCCAAGAAATAACTTTATGACCCAATCTTCTTTCCTCACGGTAGATCAATTACAATCTAATGGTCAATGGACTACAATCTTGAATGATGGTGATTGGGATACCAAATTTGGTTGGAAAATGCATGACTTGGGCTACTCACTTATTACCATCGATTGGACAATCTCTCCAATCACTCAACCTGGTACCTATAGAATAACTCACAGTGGTTATGCCAAAAAAGATCCATTCTCTGATAATTTAACTTTTTATCAAGGTATCTCAAGTAATTTTAGTGTTCAATAAAATAAATAAAAAATGATTAATAAAAAAAAAAAAAAAAAAAAAAAATAGAAAAAATGTAACAAGACTTTATTTTTTTTTTTTTCCCTTAAAAAATTCAAATCAAATAAATTCTTGAAAAATATCAAATTTTTAAATACTAATAATAAGTAACAAAAAAAAAAAAAAAAAAAAAAAAAAAAAATTACCAATAAATAAAAAATAAAAAAATAAATAGTAACCTAGTAAACGTTTTTAAAAAAAATTTATATTATTTTCTTTTTTTTTTTTTTTTTTTTTTTTTAAAAAAAAAATTAATTTTTTAAAAAAAAAAAAAATAAATAAACCACAAATATTTTATAAAAAAAAAAAAAAAAAAAAAAAAAAAAAAAAAAGAGAGAGAATAACAATTTGGGTGTAAGTTTGACTAAATACTATCAAAACAAAAAAAAAATTATATAAAATAAATATAAATTCACCCTTCGCTTCTGCAATTTATAAATTGTCATTTTCGTTGAAAATTTTTGCGTGCATGGACTCCAATACCATGAAAGATTAAAAAAAAAAAAAAAATGGTGATGTCATATACAATTGAGAAAAAAAAAAATAATAAAAATAAACAAAATTATATAAAACTATATTATAATATTGAAAAATAAAATAATATAAAATAAAATAAAATAAAATAAAAGTTTTGTTTTTTATATTAAAAAATATATAAATAGAATTGCCCAAACAATAACAACAAAAAAAAAAAAAAAAATAAAAAAAATAAAAAAATAAAAAAAAATTAAAAAAAAAAAAAAAAAAAAAAAAAAATTTAAAAAATATTTTTAAAATTTTTTTTTGTGAAAAGTTTTTTTTCATATAAATCAAAGGTTATTATTTATACACCATCATTGCCAATTTTAATTCATATTTTAATTATATGTATAGTTAGAGTTTTTATCAAAATATATTTGTATAAATATATATATATATATAAATATATATATTTATATATAGCAAATAGTAATTCAAAAAAACTCAAAAAATAATAAGAAAAAAAAAAAGAAAAAAAATCAAATTTAGTAAATTAAAATACAAATTATATCCACTTTTTAATAATAGCGGTACTTTTTTTTGGATAATCAATCAAAAAAAAAAAAAAAAGTAATATAGCTAAAGAACACATTCTATGTTATTAAAAGACAATATATTTCAATTCTTTTACAATAGCAATAATATCAAATTCACATATAATGGCTCGTTTGGAAAATGATTGTCTAAAGTAGGTATCATATTTTTTCTTTAGTTTTATCTGTAAAAAAAAAAAAAAAAATGAGTATAGACTTTTTTTTTTTTTTTTCTCTTTCTGTGTGTTCAACATTGTTTTTTTTTTTTTTTTTAATTTTGTGTATACTGCCATTGAAATAAGAATTCACATTTTCCACCGTAATATTATCATCACCAACAATTCAATATCATCAAAACACACAATCATCGTCCTTAGCATGATCATTTGATTTTTTTTTTTTTTTTTGTGTTTTTTTTTTTCTTTTTTTTTTTAATAATTTAATTTTTTTTAATTTTTTTTTTCTTGTATTTGTAGGGTGTAAATATGATAAAACTCTCAACTCACTTGGAGCGCGGATATACACACACACACACATACACACACCACAAACATACTTTCCCATCGTTTAATAGATTGGAAGGTGAGAGAGAGAGAAAAAAAAGGAGAGAGAATTTATATGGGAGTGGGGTAGAATTGTGGTTTCTATTAATTTAAAATTTCATTTTCAATTTTATTTTTATATTAATATAAAAGGTTTATCTAAATTTTATTTATTGTTTTTTTTTTTTTTTTTTTTTTTTTTAATTATATTTATTTGATTTATTATTTTATTTTATTTTATTTATTTTGTTTTATTTTATTTTATTTTATTTATTATTTTTTTTATCATCCCCATTTTATTTTGGTTTATTTTTTTTTTTTTTGTTTCTAAATTTACCCTTTTTTTTTATAAATTTTTTTTTTTTATTTTAATTTTTTTTTTTTATTTTAATTTTTTTTTTTTTTTTTTTTGATATAACACTAAAAACAATCTTATTTTTTTTTTTTTTTTTTTTTTCTTATTGGTGTTCCCTTTTTTATAAAATCCACACTAAAAAAAAAAAAAATAAAAAAATAAAAATAAAAATATAGTTCACACATATTAAGTTTATGACCATCATAAACTTATGGAAAATATAAATTAAAAAAATAAAAATAAAAAATTTGTTAACATCACAATCACCCAATTTTCAAAAAAAAAAAAAAAAAAAAAAAATCTCGATTTATGAAATACAATTATCATTTATTATTACGATCGAATAATTAAATTTATAAATTTTTTTTTTATTTACTCATAAAAATATAAAAATACTAATATGGAACCTCCTTCTCATGTTAAACATATAATAAATAATTATAATAATAATTTAATATCAAATAATCATCAAAATAATAATAATAATAATAATAATAATAATAATAATAATAATAATAATAATAATAATAATAATAATAATAATAATAATAATAATAATAATAATAATGAAAATAACAATAGTTTAAACGCATACATATTAGATTATTTACAAAAGAATAATTATAAGAGCACAGTTGATGCTTTTAAAGCAGAGGTAAAAATACCATCAAATGTACAAATGATTGATACAGGTGGTAGTGTTGATGGTGAAAATATAAATAATAGCAATAATAATAGTAGTAACAGTGGTGGAGAAAGTTTTTTGTGTGAGTGGTGGAATATGTTTTGGGATGTTTTCTTTGCAAAGGCGAATGGAATGTCATTATCAAATAATGAGACAGTTAAGGCATATATAAACTTCACCAAATATTTACATCAACAACAACAACAACAATTGGATATACAAATACAACGACAGACCATATCATTACAACAACAATCACAACAGACACAACAACAACAAGCCAATCTACAACAACAGATACTACAACAACAACAAACCTATCAACAGGCACAACAAACACAACATCAACAACAACAATCAAATCTACAACAACAGTCCCAACTACAACATCAAATACAACAACAACAACAACAATTGGCTCATCATCAACAACAACAACAGCAACAACATCAACAACATCAACAACTACAACAACTACAACAACAACAATACCAACAATATCATCAACAATTACAACATCAACAATTACAACAACAACAATTACAACAACAACATCAACATTTACAATATTTAAATAATAATAACAATAACAATAACAATAATAATAGTAATAACAATAACAATAATAGTAATAACAATAATAATAATAGTAATAATAAAAATAATAATAATGGTAATAACAATAGTAATACAAATAGTGTTGTTAATACTGCTTCACCAATTACACAAAATTCACCAGCATCTGTATCCCCCCTATCATTGGCTAATAAACCACAGAATAATAACAATAGTAATAATGTTGGTAATAATAATAATAATAATAATAATACACAGACACCACAAACACCAAGTTCAGGTCCAATTACAACACCAAGTCAACATGCACCTCAAACACCAGCCCATGGACCACATGGTCATATGACATCACCTTTAGTGGCAACACCAGCACATGGACCACAACCAAACAATCAATTCAGTTCGCCACAACAAAAACCACCACATCTTCAAATTCAACATCATATGATGCAAATTCACCACCAACAACAGGGCCAACAACCACAAACTCCTCACACTCCTCATACTCCACAACAAGGTCAACAGCCACAAACACCACAACAACCAAACACACCACAACAACAACAACAACAACAACAACAACAACAACAATTTCATAATTCACAACAACCATCAACACCAAATCAATCAAGTAAAGGTAATAAAAGGGACAAAAAAGATAAATCTTCATCTTCAAATCAAACCGATGAAAAAGATGCACCATCAAATGATAATCCAAATAATAATAATCCAAATAATAATAATAATAATAATAATAATAATAATAATAATAATAATAATAATAATAATAATAATAATAATAATAATAATAATAATAATAATAATAATAATAATAATAATAATAATAATAATAATAATAATAATAATAATAATAATAATAATAATAATAATAATAATAATAATAATAATAATAATAATAATAATAAAAACCCTGGCAATAATGAACAACATGGATCAGATCCAATGAGTGGTAGTCCAAGTTCAAAACCATCAACACCAAGAAATAGTATATCACTACCAAATGGTGTAGTTCAACCACAACCACAAAACCAACAACAACATCAACAGTTACAAATGCAAATGCAAATACAACAACAACAACAACAACAACACCAACAAAAAACGAACCAGCAACAAGGTCAAAATGTTCCAATGCCAAGTCCAAGTCAATCAAAACCATATCCTTTTGGTCATCCATCTTTTCCCCAACAACAAATGAACCAACAACAAATGAATCAACAACAAATGAATCCACAACATATGACACATCAACAACAAATGAATCAACATCAAATGAATAATCAGACACAAGCAGCTGTTATGGCTAAATTAATGGCAAGCCAAAACATGGGCTCACCACACGGAAATGCTCCACATGGTCCACAACAACAAAATCAACAACAACAAAATCAACAACAACAAAACCAACAACAACAACAACAAAACCAACAACAACAACAAAACCAACAACAACAACAAAACCAACAACAACAAAACCAACAAACAAATCAACAAAACCAACAACAACAAAATAGTTATAATCAATTCCAAAATCAGTTTAATAGTTTACAACAAATGACCAATCAACAACAAATGAACCAACAACAAATGAATAACAGTAACAATCAACAACAAACGAATAGCAGTAACAACCAACAACAAATGAGCCAACAACAACAAAACCAAGGTCAACACCCTCAATCGCCACAAATAAATCAACAAAACCAAGGCCAGTTCCTACAACAACAGTTCATGCATAACCAACAACAACAACAACAACAACAACAACAACAACAACAACAACAACAACAACAACAACAACACATACAGTTACAATTACAACAACAACACATGCAACAACAAAACCAACAACAAAATCAACAACAAAACCAACATCCACAAGGTCAACAGCAAAATGGTATTTCACATTCGTCACCATCAACACCAACTGTAAATATAAAGCATGAAGAGGAAAAGAGGGTAGGAGTCCAAGGAAAAGTTCAACCATCTTCACCAATTAAAAAGAAAGGTTCTCAAGATTTTACAAATATTCAACCACCAACTCCACCTGTAAACCAAAACCAAAATCAAAATCAAAATCAAAATCAAAATCAAAATCAAAACCAAAATCAAAATCAAAATCAAAATCAAAATCAAAATCAAAATCAAAATCAAAATCAAAATCAAAACCAAAATCAAAATCAAAACCAAAACCAAAACCAAAACCAAAACCAAAATCAAAATCAAAATCAAAATCAAAATCAAAATCAAACCCAAAACCAAAACCAAAATCATAATCAAAATCAACAACAGGGTCATCCAAATCAACAAGGGCATCCTCAACATCAATTCCAAGGTCATATGCACCCACACCAACAAGGTATAAATCCTCAACAATTAATGCAACATGGACAATTTCAAAAGGTTGGGCCAAATGGAGTTCCATATCCACAACAAATTCAAGGTGGACAATCCCCAATTCAGTTTCACAGAGGACCACAAGGAATTCCTCAAGGAATCCCTCAACATATGATCGGTCCAAATGGCCAACAATTCTATTGGAGCGCTTATCCACCGCCACAAGGAATGAGTGTTGGTCCGCAAGGTCAACCTGGTGGTTTTTACACTGGAATGGCTCATGGATTAGTACAACAATTTCAGGCAGGTCACATAGTTCCAAATAACCATCCTCAAAATCATCCAAATAACCAACCCAATAATAATCCTAATAATAGTAATAATAATAATAATAATAATAATAATAACAATAATAATAATCCTAATAATAATAATAATAATAATAATAATAATAATAATAATAATAATAACAATAATAATAATATTAATAATCCTAGTAATAATCCTAATAATAATAATAATCCTAATAATAATAATCCCAATAATAATAATCCCAATAACAATCCCAATAATATTAATCATCCTAATAATAATCCTAATAATAATCCTAATAATAATAATAATAATAATAATAATAATAATAATAATAATAATAATAATAATAATAATAATAATAATCCTAATAATAATAATAATAATAATAATAATAATAATAATAATAATCCTAATAATAATAATAATAATCCTAATAATAATCATCCTAATAATAATAATAATAATCATCCTAATAATAATCCTAATAATCATCCTAATAATAATAATAATAATAATAATAATAATAATAATAATAATAATAATAATAATAATAATAATAATAATAATAATAATAATAATAATAATAATAATAATAATAATCCTAATAATCCTAATAATCATCCTAATAATCATCCTAATAATAATCCTAATAATCATCCCAATAATAATAATAATAATAATAATAATAATAATAATCCCAATAATAATAGTAATAATAATAATAGTAATAATTATAATAATTATAATAATAATCCTAATAATCATCCTAATAATAATCAAAGTAATAATACAAATAATATTTTGCATTCATCAAATGGTGTACCAAACCTCGCATCACCAACAATTAACTCACCACCTCAAACACCAAACCCATCAAATAGTAACAATTTGGGAACATCAACAACTACACCACCAACATCAAACAATGTAAATTCAAAATCAAGAAGTAGATCAAATAAAAAGAGTTCTTCTTCTAATGATCTTGAATCTGAAAAAAATAAATCTCAACCAATCACATCCTCTTCCACACCAACCTCTTCTTCGTCCTCCACAAAAAAAAGAAAACATACAGAGGAGGCCAACAATAGTAGTAAAAGTTCATCTTCAAAACGTGGATCCATATCTAAATCATCCACAGGTGGTATACCATCACCACATGTTGATGGAACACCGCCCCAACAATTACCACCTCAATCACCACTTTCCTCTCCATCAAATAGTTCCAATACCAACGCCGCTACTACCAACCCTCAACAGCATAGCACTGAAAATATTAAAACTAATATGCATCCACCAGCTACCAGTATACCACAACAAAATCAACAAAATCAACAACAAAATCAACAACAAAATCAACAAAATCAACAAAACCAACAAAATCAACAAAATCAACAACAAAACCAACAAAATCAACAAAACCAACAAAATCAACAAAATCAACAAAATCAACAACAAAATCAACAACAAAACCAACAACAAAATCAACAATCAATCCAAAATCAACAACCAACCCAAAATCAACATCAACACCACCCACAGCATTTACAACATGCCCAAAATCAAGCACATCATATAATTCAACAACAACAAATGCACCAACAACAAATGCAACAAATGCATCAACAACAACAAATGCATCAAATGCACCAACAACATCAAATGCAGCATTCAATACATCAAGGTCCACAACAACAAGGTGTTCATCCTCAACAAGGTGTTCATCCTCAACAAGGTGTTCATCTTCAACAAGGTGTTCATCTTCAACAAGGTGTTCATCTTCAACAAGGTGTTCATCCTCAACAAGGTGTTCATCCTCAACAAGGTGTTCATCCTCAATTCCATTTACCAAGCCAACAACAACAACAACAACAAAACCCAAACCAACAAAACCCAAACCAACAGCAAAACCCAAACCAACAAAACCCAAACCAACAGCAAAGCCCAAACCAAACTCCTAATCATCATATTCAAGCATATCTAGATTTCTCATCATTTGATTCGTCTATTCCAATGTCGTCTCCATCAACCAATTCCCAACCTCACAATATAAACAACAGTAATTTTAATCCTCAACAACAACCACAACAACAACCGCAACCGCAACCGCAACCACAACAACCACAACAACAACCACAACAAACGCAACAACAACCACAGCAACAACCACAGCAACAACCACAGCAACAACCACAGCAACAACAAGGCCCTTTAAATACAAACTCTCCAAATTTTAAAAGTGTGACAGAATCAGAGATTGGAATAGAGGACGGCATGTTTTTCAACACAAATATAAATTGAACAAAACAAAAAAAATACACAACAAACAATTTTGTACCAATATACCAATTTTATATAATTCTTATATAAAAAAACTCATTTTAGAAACTTCAAGATTTTTTTACTTTTGAGCGAATTTAACCCTATTTTAAAATAGATTAAAACAACATATAGAAATAGTAATAATAGATTCTATTCAACCAAAAATTATAAGAATATATCTATAAAAAAAAAAACTTAATAAAAATTGCCGCAACTTGTACATAACATTAATTTAAACACAAAAAAGTACACTACCTTTTTATTTCTATTTTTTATTTTTGTATTTTTTTTCTTTATAAAAATTATTGAATAATACAACATCTTCTATTTGCTTTTTTAGCTTGTTTTAAAAATAATTTACTTCTTGCACTTAAATCATCTGATGTTTCTAATAAATTTTCCATTTTCTCAGTGTTGCCTAGTGCAACATCTATATTTTTATGCATTACTGATGTTACTTCATTTACTTGATTTTGAACCTCTAAAATTTTATCATTTGCTTTTGGATCAGAGTTTTTAAATATACCTTGTAACTCAGGATATGGTGCACCAATAATACCTTGTGTTTTCTTTGTATAACCATTCATCATTTCTGATAATAATTTTGCTGCCACTCTTTCTGGATATTCTTTATCTGTAAATACAACACCTCTTTTTTTATAAATAAATAAAATTATAATTTATTAATATAATTATTTTATATTGTTACCATAATAATTAATAAACTTACCCAAATTCATTTCTGACATCTATAAAACATATATAATCTTCATATGGTACTGAATGTCTTGTATTTGGATCAAATTTATTTATAAAAATTTTACTTGCAGCTATAATTACTTCTTTAACACTATAAATAAAAATGTTTAATATAAATGTGAATATAAATACTATTATATATTTATATTATGTAGGCTGATACCTACGTTCCTTTTTCAAAGAAACCAAATTGTGATAAATCACAGGCAATTTCAATTAAATCACCTTTTCTCTTTGCCAATACCATAGCAACTAACTTCATTTTTTATTTTTATAAATAGTATATATATATATATATATATAAATGTTTATATGAAAGTAAATTTAAGTGGGATGGTGTAGTGGTGTTTTTGTTATTAATAACTTTTTTTGGATAGTGTGGGTTTTTTTTAAAAAAAAAAAAAAAACAAAAAAAAAAAAAATATAAATAAAATAAAATAAAAATAAAAAGGTTAAAAATAAATTGTTTATTTATAAAATTAATTAATCGAGTTATAACTATGTTTTCTGACTTTTTTTTTTTTTTTTTTTTTAAATACCCAATTTCAAAATTTTAAAATTTTCAAAAAAAAAAAATAAAAAATAAAAAAATAAAAAAATAAAAAAAATGAGAAGCAAAGTAAAAGAGAAATTAATTCTTTGAATTTTTTTAAAAACTAATCGACGTTGCTATTTTTTGGTGTATATGTTTTCTAAGAATAAATATCGATAAGAAAAGAAAAAAATGTGAGGATTTAAAATGTGAATGATTTTTTTTTTTTTATATTTTACCAAATAAATATATTTTTTTTTTTTTTATTTTCTTAAATTTATTTTGTTAATCTTAAAATGATACAAATATTTTGTATATATTTTAAAACTCCTTCAGAACGAAGTAATGGAACAACAATATCGGAAGCTGCACATAAGATTTGGAAACAACGACGAATACGAGCAGGTGTTGGGAAAGGGAAAATATTTTTGATGACACCATAGAAAGCGACAGCAAAGAAATGCATTGCCAAAATATGTGGTTTTGGTTTTAGACCAGATAACAAAGCTACTGGACCAGCAGAGAATTCACCACCTAAACTTAAATAACCCAAACAAGCCTTTCTAAGATGTTCATTCGATGCTGAGAATACCTTGTAGAGTGCACCGGCCAAAACATTCAAAGTTGAAGCCAATGGTTTTCTTTGGGTGGTGAATTTTTGTAATAACTTCTCCATTGAAACTCTATCGGTGAAATTAATCGATGGTTGACTTTGAGTGATCAACTTGGACAAGATTACGCAATCAGATAAACAAACTGTCATACCAGAGCCAGTTAAAGGATGTCTCATATTCCAAGAGTCACCAATCATCAAAACACCTGGTTTTGGTGTTGGATTTGGTGGTAAACGTGAGTTTGGCATTTTTTTCAATGGAGAGTTTCTTAATGCATATAAAAATGATTCTCTCAATGATTCTGGTAATTGTGGTGCTGTAACAGTTTCTAAATATTCTTTCAATTCAGAATTTGGTGGGCATTTAAATGGTATATCAACTAAAACACGAATTTCATCTGATCCAATCTATTTAAAATACACATATAATTAATTAGATTATAAAATATTTTTTTTATAAAAAATGAAAATGAAAATGAAAATGAAAATGAAAATGAAAATGAAAATGAAAATGAAAATGAAAAACAACTTACTCTATACATTAAAATTGGAGCAGGATCTACTAAAAATACATGACCATGACATTGGAATGGTAATTGTACACCTTTAATGATGAGACCAACAAAAGTTGATGTTAAAAGTGGTTGGTTTTCTGGTACCAACGCCTTTCTTAAATTTGAGAAACAACCATCACAAACTACTGTTAATGGTGCTCTAACTTCATTAATTATATCTTTATTGGTACCTGTTGTATTATTATTATTGTTGCTACTATTGTTTTCATCACTATTTTCTTTATTTTCATTGTTACTAGTATCTTTCTTTTTACTTTCTATATATGTTACACCTTTTATAATACCATCCTCTTCAATCAATGAACTAACTGTACCTTCCACCATAAAAACGCTGTACAAATATAAAGATAGAGATTAGAATAAATCCAAGGTAATCATTTGGCAAGATGATGATGATGATGATGATGATTATGATGATGATGATTATGATGATGATGATGATGATGATTATGATGATGATGATGATGATGATGATGATGATGATGATGATGATGATGATGATGATGATGATGATGATGATGATGATGATGATGATGATGATGATGATACTTACTTTTCACATGAAGATGCTTTTAATCTTAATTTTTGAATAAAACGACCATGATGGAAACTAAAACCATTTATAATTGCACCATTTGAGTCTTTTGGATATGATAATTTTGTACCTTTACCTTGTTTAAATATACCATAACCAAATACTAATGATGAATCAATTCCATCTAAACAATCTATTTTTTTTTAAAATGTAGTTGTTGAGAATTTTAATTTTTTGTTTTGTTTTTGTTTTTGTTTTTGTTTTTGTTTTTGTTTTTGTTTTTGTTTTTGTTTTTGTTTTTGTTTTTGTTTTTAGTAAAAAAAAAAAAAAAATTTTGTGTTAGAGATGGGTGGGAAATATTTTTTGGAAATTAAAAAATAATAATTACCCTCCATTCCTAATTCACGTAATGCTTTAACACCACCAGGTTGCATTAATTCGCCAACGATTCTATCTGGTTCAGAGAGATCACGTTCAATACATAATACTCTTTTACCAGCTTTTCCTAATGAGTATGCAAATGCACTACCTGCAACACCTGCACCAACAACAATAATATCAAATACTTTATTGTCTACTTCATTTTCAAATTGAATATCTTCCATTTTATTCTCAACTATAATTTTATACTTTTTTCGAAAAAAAAAAAAAAAAAAAAAGATTTTTTTTATTTTTTGTTTATAATAAATATCTGTTTTGCGTTTTTATGTAATAAATGATTTAAAGTTTTTTTAAACTAAAAAATAAATAATTATTAATATATAATATTATATTATTTATTTCAAACTTTGTTTATTATTGTAATTATCATTACACAAAAAAAAAAAAAAAAGAATGAATTTTCAAAAAAAAAAAATTTAAAAAAAAAAAAAATATAAAAAAAATAAAAATAAAAAAAATAAAAATAAAAATAAAAAAAATTAATTTTTTAAAAATCTTTTGAAAAAAAAAGGAAAATTTTGATGCGATTGGCATTTTGAAGAAATTTTTTTTTTTTTTAATGATGTAATCAAAATCTCCACCAATTTTCTCTATTTTATTTTGATTTCTAAAAATATTTTCTTATTTTTATTATTTTTTTTTGTTATTGGTGAAGTGATAGTTGATTGAAGAGTTTGAATTTAGAATTTTGATATAAATTTTATTTATACTTTAATAGGAAGAAAAAATCATATGGTATTGGTTTTTGTTGTTGTTGTTGTTGTTGTTGTTGTTGTTGCAGTTGTTGTAGTTGTTTTTTCATCTTCATCTTCATCTTTAATTTCAGAGGAAGTGGTAGAACTCTTATCAATTTTAATTCTCTTTGATGGATGAGGTGAAGATGGTTTTGAAACAAACCTAAAAGTTAAACTTATACGATGTTGACCTTTTTTTAATTTTGGAATTTCATGAGTCCAATTATACCTTGCCTCATCTTTTATTAACAAAAATGTACATGGTAATAATTGTTTTTCAATTTTTAAGATTTCAGGTTTTTCAATTGATTTTTGGTTGGGGTTGTGAATTGATTTTTTAAAAATCATTCTACATGCCGAACCTAATGAAATACTGAATATAGTATTATCAAATATTTTAGAATCAATATGAGCACTTATACCTTGATTATCTTTATATTCATTAACTATTAATTGTTGTGGTAAATCATTAATTAAACCTTGGTTCATTAGATGACTACATAAATCAACTGCCCATTGTGGTAATGGTGGTGCTATATCTTCATCTTTTAATTTTCTAGATTTATAATTATATTTATATCCATAATGTTGAGTTCTTCTTGATAAATCTGTTAACCATTCCTCCTTAATAACCTCTTTCCAAAGTTTATCATGCATTTTTTTATCAATAGCATTCTCGATAATAGTTAATCCTTCGATTTTAATTGGCTCGCTTTTTTTAAAATGATTTTCCATTTAAAAGAATGAATAATATTTTAATACAATTTTAAAAAAAATAAATTAAAATAAATTTTATTTATAAAAAAAAAAAAAAAAAAAAAAAAAAAAAAAAAAAAAAAATTGTGAAAAAAACAAGAACAAAGCCGAATACTAGGAAAATATATATGGATTAAAAAAAAAAAAAAATTGCGAAAAAAACGAGATTTAAAGCTAAACATGCACGAATTATCAGTGTTTTTTTTTTTTTTTTTTTTATTTGTTCATATTTTTTTTTTTTTTCTTCTATTTATGTGCAATAAAAGTAAATAAAATAAAAAAAATAAAAAAAAATATGAACTTTACAAAAATAATTGATATTTATTCTATGTGCTTTTTTAATTATTATCTCAAAAAAAAAAAAAATAAAAAAAAAAAAATAAAAAAATTAAAAATAAAATAAAATAAAAAAATAAAAAAATGAAATTTGATGGTTTTTGAATAAAAAAAAAAAATTAAATTGAAATTAAATAAAAAAAAAATAGAAAAAAATAAAAAAAATTTTTAATTTAAATTTTTTTTTTTTTTTTTTTTTTTTTTTTTTTTTAATCAATCATTAAAAACATACAAAACAATTAAGAATAAAAAAAAAAAGAAAAGAAAAGAAATAGAAAAGAAATAGAAGAAATCAATTATAAATAATGAGTGTATTATCAAGAGACGAAATTCTTAAATCATTAGCATCAGGGTATGTGTCTTATTTAATAAATTTAAAATCAAAAAAAAAAAAATAAAAAAAAAAAAATAAAAAAAAAATAAAAATAAAATAAAATAATAATAATAGTTAAAAATTAAAATAATAGTGAGATTAAAATTACACCAGGATACGAAGAGAAATCAATTGGAGCAGCATCAATTGATTTAACATTAAGTAATGAATTTAGAGTGTTTAAAAAGAGAGATAATAATGATACTATTATAGTTTCAGAGTCAATCAATTATCAAGATTTTTCAGATTTTTCCTTATTAAAAGAGGGTGAAAGATTTATTTTAGAGCCAGGACATATGTGTTTAGGTATCACTGAAGAAACCATTGAATTATCACCAAAACTTTGTGGTCTTTTAGAAGGTAGAAGTAGATTTGCTCGTATGGGTTTATTCGTTCACATTTCAGCAGGTTTTATGAACCCTGGTATTAAAAATAGACAGGTTTTAGAAATTTTTAATGCTTCAAGTGTATGTTTTACATTTTCTTTTGTTGAAAAAAAAAAAAAAAAAAAAAAAAAAAAAAAAAAAAAAAAAAATTATTGTTGGTTAACCTTTTTTATTTTTTGAAAAAAAAAATACAGAATAGACTAGAATTAGTTCCAGGTACAAAGATTTGTCAATTTGTTTTTATGGAATTAAAAGGAACCGCAGTTTACCATGGTAGATTTGAAAATAATAAATTATAATTTTTTTTTTTTTTTTTTTAATTAAAAAAAAAAAAAAAAACAAATAATATAAATCAAGCGTTATGTTGATATGATCAAAAAATAAAAATAAAAAAAGGGATAAATAAAACAAGGTAGTGTCAAATTAAAACTAAAAAAAAAAAAGAGAGTTTATCATTTTTTTTTTTTTTTCTAAAAATAATCTTTTAGTTTTCTAATAAAACTTCAAATGAATTAGGTGGATTTTTGAATATGGATATTCATTTTAAGTAATGATAATAGATTAATGATAAGTGACACCTCATGAATGGATTGATTAACCGTTCTTGACCTATTGAAGTTGGGGACAGTGAATTTTCAATTTTCAAGATTTTATTTACATTTATAAAATATATAAATCCGTATTCTCATAAATATTTTCTAATGTTTTTGCAAACTCCAAATTCTTTAATGTATATTCATGACCCGAATAAATCAATGTATTAATAGGTAATTGACCTATTATATTATTAATTTTGAAATTAAAAAAAATAAAAAAGGATGGTAAAAATAAATCGATTTTTATATCATTTGAAATTAATGATTGTGTTGAGACTATTTTATTTGGTTCAAATAGATCAATTATTATAGAAATTTTATTAATTTCATCAATAATCGAATAACTATAAATATCTTTTTTTTAACAAGAAAAGGTAATACTTTCATTCACCCATGGAATAGTGTTGTTATAAATATGTCGGCCCATCTATTAAAACTATTCATATAAAATAACAATAATATTAATAAACTTGGAATAATTTTGTCCCTTCAATTGAAAATTTTAATACCACTACCAAACCTATCATTTTTCTTTTTTTTTTTTTTAAAAAAATCATGATTTTAAAAAAAATAGAAAAAAACAAAGAGAAATGTAGAATTTTTATTGGATAATTGAGTAATAATAATAATAATATTAATATTAATAAACTATAAAATAGTATTAAATAATAATATTAATATTAATATAATAATGATAATAAGTAGTTGCTCAAATTTTTTTTCATATGAATAAAAAATTAAAAAAACAAACTACCAACAATATGGGTATCTTGTTTTATGATAAAAATAAAAAAATGAGATCGAGATATCCAATTTGTTATTATAATGGGTAAGATGAATTATCTTTAAAAAAAAAAAAAAAAAAAAAAAAAAAAAAAAAAGTGTTACAAAACACCACAATTTATATCATTGCTTGTAATTTGTTAGGTGAAAAAAAAAAAAAAAATTGTAACTTATATGATGAGATACTAAACAGATAATAAAAGTTGTAATTTAAAATATTTAAATGTCAATATGTGGTGTTAGTGTATCGTTTTGTGTGTTTGTGGTTTTATTTTTAACTTTTTCTTATTTTTTTTTTTTTTTGTTTTTTGTTTTTTTTTTTCATTTTTTTTTTTTTATTATTTTTTTGTTTCATGATAAAATGTAACTAAAATTAGTGTTGTTTGTGGTTAGAGTTGGGTGACAAAAAAAAAATGAAAAAAAAAAAATTTAACTGCTCATAATAATATTTTATATTTAAATAATATGGGTTGGGATAATGTGGGTTTTTTGAGAAAATTTTCTTTTTTTTTTTTTTTTTTTTTACTGAGATCGTGAATGATTGTAGATTGAGATATTTTGATAAAACCCAAAAATAACATAAAATTTTTTTTATTTTTTTATTTTTTTTTTTTTTTTTTTTTTTTTTTTCAGCGAGAGAATCAGGCATAAAAATTTTTTTTTTTTTTTTTTTTTTTTTTTTTTTTTCACTCATACTATTGTCTTTGTTGTATTATAATTTATAAAAATTTATTAAATACGTATATTTTTATTTAATTCTTTTTATAATCTCTTTTCCTCACTTTTTTTTTTTTTAAAAAATAAATTAACTTTAAAATGTCTAGAGTATGTATTCAATTATCATGTGATCTAAAATATTATTCACATGATATAGATTTCACATCATATTCTTGATAAGTTATTTCTTTTTTTTTTTTTTATCTTATATATATATGTATATTTTTATAAAAATAATATAAATCGGTCATTATTTTTAAAACACCACAAAATTTCCGAATTTTTATTTTATTTTTATTTTTTTTCCCACTAGATTTTTATTTTTTTATTTTTTTTTTTTTTTATTTCAATACAGATATTATTTTTTTATAAAAAAAAAAAAAAAAAAGTATTTATTCTAATTAATTAATATATTTATAAAAAATCATTACAATTAAAAAAATGGTAAAAAAGTTCGGATCAACTGAAAAATGCATTGTTTGCACCAAAACCGTTTACCCATTAGAAAAATTAGCAGCTGATGAAAAGATTTACCATAAATCATGCTTCAAATGTACTGAATGTAATTCAATTCTTTCTTTAGGAAAATATGCAAGCAAAGATAGTGGTACACTTTTCTGCAAAGTTTGCTTCAAAAAAGTGTGTATAATTTCTTATTTTATCCTTTTATTCTATTAATTTCAAAATACTAACTACATAAATTTTCTATTTTTTTTTAAAAATCTAATTCTTATTTAAACAGTTATTCTTTAGCAAAGGTACACTCATTATTTTTTTTTCTCTCTTTTTCATCATATAATTTCAAAATACTAATTCCATTTTTACTTTTTTTTTTTTTTTTCACTCTTCAAAATATTTAGGTAATTACTCTGAAGGATTTGGTCAACTCAAAGTATGTAGTTTAGAAATTAATATTTATAAACAACTTTTAGTTATTGTGTATTAATACAAATTTTTTTTTTTTTTTAATAGCCACAACACGAATTCGAAAAGAAGAAAAATGGTGGTATCACTGAAGACAAAGAAGAAATCATTTCAAATGAAGTTGAAGTTGCAGCATCATCATAATCCATGATTTAAAAAAAAAAAAAAAAAAAAAAAAAACAAATAACAAGTCACGCACTCTTTCAAAATAGAAATAAATGTACACTAGAATAAACAATTTTAATATAAACGTAGAGCTCTCAGTACGGTTATCTGTTCTACCTATCATTAAATTTTTTTTTTTTTTTTTTTTTTTTCAACAAAAAAAATTATTATTTGCAATTTTTTTTATCTTTTTCCTCAAAAAAAAAAGCAATGTTTTTATTTTTTTTGTTTTTACAAGATATCAAGTTATCCAGTACAAATTTGAGGAATGAATAGAGTTTTTTTATTTTTATTTTATTTTTTTATTTTTTTTTTATTTAAATAAATAGATAAAAGAGAATTGTATTCTTTTTTATTTTCACAAAATTAAATCATTTTTTTTTTTTTTTCTTAATATTTTTTTCATAATATAAAATGAAATCGCATGTGTTTCTTTAATCTTTCTATTTACAAAAGATTTTATATAGATTCATTGTGATCGAAGATTTTTCTTATTTTTTTATTTTTTTTTCTTTTTTTTTTTTATTCACAAAAACTATAATTTTTTTTCTTTTTTTTTTTTTCTTTTTTTTTACGAATGA
Source organism: Dictyostelium firmibasis (assembly GCA_036169595.1). NCBI lineage: Eukaryota > Evosea > Eumycetozoa > Dictyosteliales > Dictyosteliaceae > Dictyostelium > Dictyostelium firmibasis. Next base: position 324,161 of record CM069765.1, on the reverse strand, counting down.
CAATAAATATCTTTTTTAGATTTTCAGTTTTTTTTTTTTTCTTTTTTTTTTTTAATTCCAACGTCACTTTACACAAAAAAAGAAAAGTTTTTTTTTTTTTTTTTTTTTAATACAAAAGAAAATTAAAAAATTAAAAATAGTCAGAGGAATAAGTAAAAATGAACTCTTTTTGGAGGAGAGCTCAAGGTAGTAATAGTTTTGTTGAAGGTCATATATTATCAGAACAAAGAAAAGATACGATTCAACATTTGACAATTGTTATTAAACAATGTCTATCATATTATTTTGGTAATAATTCAAAGGCAATCAATGAAACTACTAAATTAATGGCACCAACTCCTGCATTATTATCACAACAATTATCAGGTATTGATAATAGTAATGCCAAATTAATTGAAATTGAATTAGTTAAATCATTATGTGACCTCTTAGAAAGTTATCTTTGTCATAAATTAAAAAATAATCATTCAATTTGGAATTTAATAGTTTCAATTTTATCACCTTCAAATATTATTAATTTAACACCATTAAATTCAAATGATGATAATAGCAATGGTAATAGTATTAATAATAATAATAACAATAATAATAATAATAATAATAATAATAATAATAATAATAATAATAATAATAATGAAAATAAATCAAAACTTTCAATATTTTCAAAAGTTGCTACATCAATTAAAACATCAGCTTCAAACATTACATTATCATCGCAACCAATTACACCAAAATCACCAGAGGATACCGAATATTGGACAATTCAAATTGATTGTATTCAAAGTTTAAGTGAGGTTACTTCAAATATTGGTAAATTTAGAGCATTATTAAGAAGATCATTAAATGAATCAACAATTATTCAATTGGTTAATTCAATTTCAAATAATATTGAAATATTAAGGTAAATTTTATTATTTGTATAATATTATAACATTTAATTTTAATATTGATAAATATAACTAATAACTTTTTTTCATTCTTTTATAAAGAAATAATTATGAAGAAGATGCAATGTTAAGAAATAAAGAAGATTCAGATATATTTAGATCAATGTTAGCTTCATTAGATCCAATATCATTTAATATAGAATATAATGATCCACAATTAAATACATTAGTAATTGATACACCATTAATACCAAAAACAATTGACAATACTATTATAACGATTGAAACTGATAATATAGATAATAATAATAATAATAATCCTAGTCATAATAATAATGATAATAATAATAATGGTTCATTAAAAAATAGTGGTGAAAATATTAATTTAAATTCATCACAAAATAATAATAATAATAATGATACATTGTCACAAAATATGAATGATCAATTAAGTGGAACATCAGAGTTAACACATTCATCATCAAACAGTGATTTGATATCAACAACAACAGGTGAAAAAGTTATTAGAACTAAAAAGATTATAAAATCATTAACTAGAACCATTGATTTTGATAGTGCACCATCTTTTGATGAAAATTCTAATATCAACAGTTCCGATGGTAGTTCGAACTCATTGGCTAACCAACCAAATACTTCAACTGGTTCTGAAAAAATTATTAAAAAGAAAATAGTAAAAAGAATTATTAAAACCAAAGTTATTTCAAATTCAAATTCATCAATACCACCAAGTAATAGTTCAAATTCATTAGCAGATTTAGACAATATTAATAATAATAATAATAATAATAATAATAATAATAATAATAATAATAATAATAATAATAATAATAATAATAATAATAATAATAATAATAATAATAATAATAATAATAATAATAATAATAATAATAATAATAATAATAATAATAATAATAATAATAATAATAATAATAATAATAATAATAATAATAATAATAATAATTATAACAATAGTGAGAGTGGACAGCAACCAAATATTAATATAGCTAATGTATCTATATTAAAAGATTTAGATGAAGACATAACAAATATTAATATCAGCAATGAAACCAAACAAGATAAAGAAAATATAGATTTAAAGGGAATAGAGGGAAAAGAAGAAAAAGATAAAAAAGAAAAAGATTTTCAAGGTGAAGTAGTTTCAGAAACATATTTTATTAACCCAACATCTTATAAAAATGGAAATGAAATAAAAAAAGAGACAAAAGAAGAGACAAAAGAAGAAACAAAAGAAGAAACAAAAGAAGAGACAAAAGAAGAAACAAAAGAAGAGGCAAAAGAAGAAACAAAAGAAGAGGCAAAAGAAAAAACAAAAGAGGAATTAAAAGAAGAAACACAAGAGGAGTTAAAAGAAGAAACAAAAGAAGAAACAAAAGAAGAAACAAAAGAAGAAACAAAAGAAGAAACAAAAGAAGAAACAGAAGAAGAAACAAAAGAAGAAACAAAAGAAGAAACAAAAGAAGAAACAGAAGAAGAAACAAAAGAAGAAACAAAAGAAGAAATAATAGAAGAAATACGAGAGGAGTCAAAAGAAGAAATAAAAGGAGAAATAAAAGGAGAAATAAAACAAAAAATAAAAGAAGAGCCAAAAGAATTAAAAAAAGAATCAAAAGAAGAAAATGAAGAAGAGAAAATACCAGAATTTACTTTTATTAGAAACGAAGAAGGTGATGATATCTTAATAGGAGAGGATGAAATAATTAAAGATGGTGATAATAATAACAATAATATAGAGAGTCAAACTTTTGGAATTTCAATTGATTATGCATCATTACTAAAACAATATAGTACAGATAATAATATTGATGATCACGAAATTTCAAATATTGCAAGTGTTATTATCACATCTGACAAAGATTTTAAATATCCAATTGAACAGGAGGAATCTTCAATAAATAAATTTAATCCTCTCGAAAAAGAAGATATTGACAATGAAACAATTAGATTTAAACTAAATGTTTTATTGGATCAAGAGGAGGAGCAAGAAGAATTAGTTTCTGAACCATTACCTGATGATTTATTCATTGATGAAAATGATCAACAAAAACAACAAAAACAAAAAAAACAACAAGAACAACAAATTCTAAAAGAAGAAAAAGAATTTTCATTTATACCATCACTACCACCATCACCACCACAATTTTATAGTCAACAAAATGTAAATACAACTACTACAACTACAACTACAACCACTGAATTACATAAATCATCATCAACATCATCACTAGCATCATCTACATCATCACTTGCATCATCTACTACATCAACATCATCATCATGTAAAATCAAAAATATTAAATCACCAATTGAAAGACAATTACAAAGAGAGAAAAGTAACAATAGTTTAATAACTGGTATAATGATTGTTGATAATTATTCCAATGAAGGTGATGAATATATGAAAAAGAAAGTTGAAGAACAACGTGATAGACGATACCGTAAAGAGATTCATATACCAAGAAAGAGATTACATTTTACAATTCAAAGTAATTTCTCATTGAAAGATCAAGATTTTAAATGTGCAAATTGTACCAAAGATATCTCTGGTCTATTTTCAAGTTCAAGACTATGTGATTACAGTGGCAAATATTTTTGTAGTTCTTGTCATGATAAATCAGTTTACTATATACCAAGTAGAATAGTACATAATTGGGATTTCAAGAAATATCCAATTTCCAAAGCTAGTTTCGAATTTTTAAATTCAATTGAAAAAGATCCATTAATTGATTTACTCACTTTAAATGCACAACTTTACAAGAATCAAATACTATTGAAAATTAGAAATTTAAGGAAACAAATGTACTTTTTAAAGGATTTCCTTCAAACTTGTGGTATCAATAATAGTGGCGGTAGTAGTAATAAATCATCAGGTTTAGCTCTATTCCAATTATCAATGCCACCTAATATGTATTACTTGGCAAATGATATAGAAATGTATTCAATATATGACCTTGTCAATCATAAAGCACTATGGGAATCATTACGTCATTTGGTGGCAAAATGGTTAGATCACGTCGAAACTTGTACTCTCTGTACTGCAAAAGGTTCAATATGTCAATTCTGTAATAGTGACACTCCAATCTATCCTTACCATATCTCAACAGTTCAACAATGTCAAAATTGTAAAAGTGTTTCTCATAAAAGTTGTTATCAACCAATTAAATGTCCAAAATGTATAAGATTAGCAACTGCAAGATTAAATAAATCAAAAGAAGAAAGTCAATTAAAATAAATT